>QGSO01000246.1:435273-511549 GCA_011037825.1 Carya cathayensis | reverse complement strand
AACTGCACAACAGCTGGAAGAGGAACACTCAAGTCCTTAAGATTTTCAATTCTGAACTCAATTGCCATATTGTGAGCACTTGCAACACCACGGCAACTTGAGGTTTCACTATACTCTGAAGAGATAATTTGACTTCAGAAAGCCTTTGCACTAAAACAAGTTCATTAAAATTATCAATAATAACCAAACAAACAATTCCTTTCTCAATCCATATACTCTTAGCCATAGTCAACCACAAGATGACACCAGTCACCCCGGACTATAATCCATATCATCACTGCTTCGGGACACTGTCATACAGTTTCCCAACACTACACCATACGCTCCACACTTCTCTGCTACGCCATCCAACCCTTCGTGACACGCCATCCGGTGTATCACGACCTAGTACAGAGTACACTCACGTGAACTCTCTTCCATTCACACTACAAAACCCATCACTGCGATACACGTCTCACGGTGCATCGCTACGCGACACGGAGTACGCGCTACGCGTACTTCCTTCGCTACAACACTCATCAACACGATGCACATCACACGATGCATCGCCATACAACACGGAGTACACTACATGCGTACTCCCTTCCTTCTACGACACACATCACTACAGCGCACGTCGCGCGGCGCGTCGCTGCATTACACAGAATACGCTACACGCGTATTCTCTTCACACAACCCGCCGTATCACATCTACGGCATCCATCTCACGCCCATACTTCACAACACAGTCCACAAACTACAAAATCAAACTCAACACTTCACAACCACACTTCGCTTCACAACTACGCAACGAACTCCACAAATATAACTACACAATCCACAAACCAACCAACTAACTATTTTAAACGTAAAATAACTAGAGATAGAAGGTTATACCATCGACGGGATAATCCGTGCGTCGCTCGTTGTTCGTCACGAACATGCGTCTGAGGAACCGAGAAAAGCTAAGCGTGGCCTTGGAAGATTCATGGTCGACTTGTGATGGTCAAAGGTGGCGGAGCACGGCGGCGTCACGCCGTGAACAGTAAATCCGAACGGTGAGCGGAAACGCGAGGTAGCGAAAATTCATAAAACTTCATGGCAAGCTAGGGATAGGTAGATGAACATGTGGTGGAGCTGTGGTAGCGAGGTGGTGGTCGGACGGTGGCTAACGGCGGCGGATCGGCCGTTTGAAACCATTTTTGGCCTTGGAGAGTGTAGGAGAGTGAGGGCTCTACGAAGCTCCGTTGGTCATGAAATTTCTTGGGGAGGTTCATGAGGATGAGAGGAACAAGATGGTGGTGGTGAAACACCACGGGTGGCCGTGTACGGCGGCGCACGGTGGTGAAACCGAACGGGTGTTTTTAAGAAACCCATATGTGAAAAGTGAGAGTTTGGGAAAAAGAAAGACATGGGGAGGAAGCCCTTGATGAGGTGAGTCCAATGGTGGTGCTTGGTGGTTGATTTGGCCGTGTATGGTGGTCCAAAAATGAGAAAAACCCCTAGAGACCCATATCTTTGAAGGGAGAAAGAGAGAGAGTGAGAAGTCGGTTTAGTACACCACCGGCGTGGTTGGACTCGCCGGAGGGAGAGGAAGAGGCCGGAGTGGGAGGTGGGGTCCGGCGGCCGGAGGTGGCGCCGGCTGGAGCTTCAACACGAACGGCTATGGAGGAGCTTCAATCCGTCGGCCACGAGAGAGAGAGGGAGAGAAAAAGAAAGAAAAAGAAAAAAAGAAAAAAAGAAAAAGTGAAGAGAAAAAGGTAGGGCCAGAGTATAACGCTTCAATCCTACATTTCGGGATTCTCAAATAAACCAACAGTGAGTTAAAACACTGATTAAAACGCGTAAATGTTTTTTAATAACTTTAAATAAAACACTACGATGAATTAAGGTAGAATATTATTTTATAAACTAAAATTTATAAAATAATATTTCCTCATCATTATATAAAAATGATAAAGTACCGTTAATTAATCGAAGATGATAAAAACATTTAAATTAATAAAACACTTAATAACTACACTGAGAGTTGTATCTCAAGTATTCTTTTGATCACAACCATTTTAGACTAGTGTGGTGATCACGGCTTTTTAGTATGCCTTTATGTATGAAATATGTTTCAAGTATTTGGGATATTTTTAGTTTGGTGCATAGTATTGCTAAAGAAAAAAATTATCCGCTGCGAATATTGCATAATGCTAGATGCATGTTAGGAACATTGCATCTTATATGTCATGAACGGGGGCAGGTAACCTTGTGTTGCATGTCTCGACGCTTCAAATATCCGTTCAATCCCAAGCGGAATTTGGGGGCGTCACACTCGTACCAGCACATATATTGTTGAGGCCATTTTCTTAATTCTCTAATGGGTTAGACTGAGATGGATGCGAAATGGGTTCGACAGAGGAGAAGAGAGGAGAGGAGAGAGAGGTTGCGAAAGATGGGGGAGAAGAGAGAGAGAGAGAGATGGGTTTGAAGTGAGTTCAATCTATCATGAGAGCTGGGTTTGAACTGGGTTCTAAAAGTTGGGGGAAAAGAGAGAAAAGGGAAGAGAGAAAGGGAAATAGGAGAGAAGAGGGAAAAGTCGCACCCACCGTAAGTCTTATGAGTCTCTTATGTCTCCACATTGTATAGTGTAAAATGAGCAAAAAAAAAAAACTTGACCGATTTAAAGCTTTTCTCATAATTAGTTAGTCAAGCTTTGATATGAAAATTCGAAAGCTAGAAACAATTGAACTTGACTGGCCAATAAATTCCACTACATATTTTTTCTACCTAGTGTTAGACATTTAGAATAGAAAATGTAAATATATTTTACTTGTAAATCTGTATAGAAGGTACAATCTTTACATTCTTCAGGCCCAAGGCGATGTAAAAATTGAGATGAGGGGTGCTACTCTGGCAGCACCACTCATTGTTTCCACTAGCATATTTTGAATTTTTTTTTCTTTTCTTATTTTTTTAATGTATTTAAATATTTTTAAAAAATAAGAAAATAGATCAATATACTTAAAATCATTTTCTTAATTATTAAATAAAATTTTCAGCTTTTACAAGTAGTCAATTAGAGCGGTAACAACAGAACAACATAATAGATTTATCCAATTGAGATTTACACCCTCTAATACAACACATCTACCTCAGCTGTCTAATTGTGTTACAGTAAATGCAACTACACTTGGTCAAATAAAGTCGTGTCAAGCATGTTGCTCAAGCTCTCTCTTTCCTCTCTTTCCTAAAAATCAAGTCTATTGCTGGCTGCGTTTGGATGTTAAATTGAGTTGAGTTGAGCTGAACTTTTTATGAATAGTAATTAGTTGAGTTGGTCTAGAGAGTTATGTGAAATTTATCTAAAATGAATTTAAATGTATTTAGATGTTAAAATGAGTTTAGTACTATTTATAGAAAATTGAAAAAGTTTGTGGGTCCAACCTATAAAAATGTGTTGAGTTAAAAAAAGGTTGTGGGTCCCACGTGTAGGGAAGTTTTGAGTTGAGATGGTTTTAATAATTTGAGAGTTTAGTATTTAAATATTAAACTCAGCTAAAATTAGACTAAACTAAGTTGAGTTCAACAACCAAGCGGGACCTAAATCTCTCTCCCCCATCGCTTTCATGGTCTCTCTCTCCTCAAGCTCTCTCGATCAAAATCACTAGGCCAAGCTAGCCCGTCGGTCTCTCTATCATCAAATTTAGTTGCTTCCTCAAGTACTTTGGTACCTTCATCCATCAGGCCAAAGGGAAAAATAATTGAGATGCATATCAACAACTTGTTATTATCCTTTCATTAGATCGTTCTTGTAAGCTTACACTTGGAATTAAAGATCTACCGTGTGATTTACACTACACAATTTCAAGAGCTCGAAGGAATGTTCCTCCACAACTGGATTGTAATCACTCGAATTACAAGAGGCAACTTTTAACTTCCTTCCATTTTTATTTTTGGGCGCTCTGAATGCTTGTAGATTAAACCATCGTTCAACAAAGAGACATCGAGAGAAACCATATTTATGAATAGTAATAAGTTGAGATGCATGGTGTGGGAAGTTTTGTGAAGTCTATTAAAAATGAGTTTAAATGTGCTTAAATATTAAAATGAGTTTAAATGTATTTATGAAAAATTGAAAAAGGTTGTGAATCCCGTGTGTAAAGAGATGTTGAGTTGAAATAGGTTGTAGGTCCTATATATAAAAGATGTTTTGAGTTGAAATGAGTTTAATAATTTGAGAATTAAGTTTTTGGATATTAAACTCAACTTAAAATTAGACTAAATTTAATTGATTTCAATTAAGTCTAAATTCCAAACGGACCTAAGACAAGAGAGGGGGGGGGGGGAAGGGTTTGTCTCAGGTAGCGGCAGAGGAAAAACTCGAGGGTTTATGATAAGCATATGTGACCGCTTACATGTCTTTCTCGTATTGGAGTGTCTAAAATTAAAATTTTCACCTTATATGATTTTAAGATTTTCTCTCAACTTTAAAATACATATTTTTCAGACTTGTAAATAAAAGGCCTAGTAAATTTATAAATAATGATACTCTTACACTTTTTTTATATCACTGTTTTATTATCTAAATATTTTTTTTCTTTTTATTCTTTAAGTTTCAAAAATACTGCCAGAAAGAAAGAGGGCCATCTTCATAGCACTTAAGTATATATGATATACATATTGTAAATTATAAGAAGAATATCGAACTTATAATATTTTTTATAATTTTTTATTAAATAGAAGATATTTTTATAAAATTGAATTTATTTTTAATTAAATTACATGATTATTTTAGTTGATTAAATTTATTTTTTTCTAAATTATGCAAGAATGTCATATTTTAAGATTTTTAATCCAAATTAAAAGAACAATAAAAAATAAAATAATTAAACAGTACAACAACAACAGTAAAGAAAGTACATTATTCTAAATTTATTAGCATAGATTCCTTACGGTGTCCAACACAAAAACAAAGTGATGGATAAGGGTGGTTCCCTATCCCATTTGGACGATATTATGCATGCAAGTGGTCCAAATTTTGCTGCTTTATGGAATTTTTGGCATGTACACAACTGGAAATTGGACAGAACTAGTTGGACTTCGATAATAATGTTGGCAATGTCTCCGTCACTAGGAAGGCTGTGGATGGCATCGTTCATTATCTATGAGTTGCCCCTCAAATAATTCTACTAATGTTGCACTCAACTCCTTATTGCCTAAGGCCTACTCCTAACATTGACATTCAACCCAAGCACATGATGGGTACCAAACTATTAAAATGACTTAACAAGAAGAAGTGATTAATAAATAAAGAAAAATTATAAGAATATAATTTACAAAATAACATGTCCTAATGTGATTTATAAGATCTAATTTACATTGAAAAAGGTTTTATAATAGGAAAATGATACTATGTCTCCTAAGTTTGTCTCATCAATTTGATCGCTTATGTATTTTATTTTTTAATACTTTTTGTTAATTAATGATTAAGGAAATGATTATTAGTGTATTGATTTTTTTAAAATATATATATATATATTTAAACATGTTTAAAAAATGTTTGAAAAAAAAAGTAAAATAAAAAAGGACAATTTACACTAGGAGCACACCAAGTAGGCAAACTTGAATGGAATAGTAGCACTACCTTTTATAATATAACTTACCATGTGATAAAGTAACATTTCACTAAAAATAAAAATAAAATAAAATAAAATAAAAATTCTTTATTTGCTACTAATTATTTCATGTTAAAATGAGTTTATTTCCGTCAATACTCTTCTTTTTTTTTTTTTGTAATGTTTTATTATAGTTACTTTAATTAACGAAACACTTTTTTGGTTGGATTTGGGTGTTGAAAAATGTTGAGGTATGTTATGAATAGTAGTAAAAAAGTATATAAAAGGTAATAATAAAATATTGAATAGTAGTAAAAAGTAATGAATAGCAGTAAAAAGTATGTGAAAATTAATAATAAAATAATGAATAGTAATAGAGAGTGCTGAGACTATCTCAACACCCAAACCGGCCGCTTCTAACTAACAAGATCCATAGTGTCATAGATCCCAACTAATTGTTGCAATAAAACAGATTTATACAATTTTAAAATATGCACAATTCTTTAAATAAATAAATAAATAATTGAATATACCAAACATAATTACTCTCTTTTTTATAATAGATTTCATTATTTAAAACACAAAAATTTGTGGGAGCCTTGGACACACCCTCAACCCTCAAACGGTGAAATAATCCTAGTCTTCTAACTTAGTGAGAGAAACTCCAACTTCTCTCTAAACTGAGTTGAGGAGAACTGTCTTGCTAAGGGTAAGGCTGTCCTCTAGTTTGTTTTTTCAAACTGAGAGGAAGGAAGATGTCTAAAGCTTTGCTCGAAAAATGGGGTAAGCTTAGGCTTGCTGAGGCTGAACAGATAAAGACAATTTGAGTTCTCAACAGATGAAATGGTGTCAAAAAGAGGCAGTATGAGTTTGCTGGGTCTTATAGTGGTGGACAAGATAATAAACAGAGAAGCATTCAAGGGCACAATGATGAAGATATGGAAGCCAAAGGGTGGGATAGTTTTTAAAACTATTGGGGACAATTTGTTCTTAATAGAGTTCAACAATGTTCTTGATATGTAGAAGGTCAAAAAAGGGAAGCCATGGACCTTTGATCGAAATCTAGTATGTCTCAAAGAATATGATGGGATGATGGCCCCGAAAGATATAGTTTTTTATATAGAAACAATGTGGATCCAGCTTCATAACATCCCCCTGGGGGGAATGACTAGAAATGTTGGGGCAAAGATAGCAAGCAATGTGGGAGAAGCTTTGGAAGTGGATGTAGATGAGGAAGGGGTTGGATGGGGCCCTTACCTACGTGTTCATATCAAGATTAACATCACAAAACCCCTCATGAGAGGTATTAGCAGCTCGTTTAATTGAAACAAGGTCTAGGTTGCCTTCCATTATGAAAGGCTTCTAAACTTCTATTTTTGCTATGGTACAATCAAACATGGTACAGCCAGCTGCCTTGAACCTGTAGCAGTTAGATCGATGCATGGGAAGATTGAAACTCAATATGGTGCCTGGCTTCGTGCATCAAACCAGAAAGAATGTGTCAATCTACAACAGGTTTGCAAGGATGGACCTTGCTTTGGGGGGAATAGCATAAAAGTGCACTGAACAGGTAGTAGGGATTGTTTGGAGACCTGAAATACAAGAAAGAAAGGGAGTTTGGGACAAAAGCCATATACTTGATAAAATAGATACGAACATGACCTTAACAGACCTATCCAGGAAGTGGAAGAGAAGGGCCCGATATATTAACCTACTAGAACATGATAGACAACTTGACATGGTTGATGAAATGCATAAGCCAGAAACAAATAATACTCAAACTAGGGAGAGCACCAAAAGAAAGGCAGTTGTTAAGGCAACAACAAAGAAGAAGGGAAAAACCACACTGTAACAGGAGAATAGTTGCATCAATGTTATGGCAAAGGCTAAGCTCCAGCCCTACCATTTTAGATGAGTATTACAAGTTGGAACTGCCGAGGGCTTGGGAACCCTCGGACAGTTAGAATCCTTAACAGGTTGGTTATGGAACAGTGCCAAACTTGGCTTTCCTCAAGGAAATCAAATGCTCCAAAGCAAGGATTGAGACTGTTAGGAGGTATCTTAAGTTTGATAACTGTTTGGTGGAGGATAGCAAGGGAAGTAGTGGGGGGCTGGCTATGATCTAGAAGGATAACATTGAAGCACAGCTGATAAATTACTCTAGATGGCATATCAATGTATTTATAAAAGAAAATGTGAATGATCCTGCATGGATGCTAACTGGTTTCTATGGTCATCTAATGACTTCAAAAAGGGCACAAAGTTGGGCCCTACTAAAAATACTTCAACCTATAGTTACCATAGCATGGATGTGCATTGGTGATTTCAATAAAATCACTAATCAAAGTGAAAAGGTAAGGGCAGTGTCCAGACCATATAAACAACTAGAGGCATTTCATGAGGCAATTGAGTCTTGTTCTTTAACCTCAATCAAAACAAAGGTTTGAAGTTCTCGTGGTCAAATAAAAGGAGTGGAAGGAGGTTTACTAAAGAAAGACTCGATAGGGGACTAGCTAATGTAGAATGGAAAATGAAATTCCAAACTGCCACCTGCCTTGTGTTACCAGCTATAAAATCTTATCACTCTCCTCTGGTAGTACATTTAGTCAACAAGGCACTAGAATGTAGTAGGACAATACCACAGTTCAATTTGAAGCTGCTTGGTCTCTGACAGAGGAGTGCACTGGTGTTATACAAACTGCATGGTCAAAGAAAACAAGAGGCCTTGATGCTAGTTCTATAGTCAGCAACAAGCTAGCCAACTGTTCTAAAGCCTTGAAGACTTGGAACTCAGGAAGGAGAAGAGAATGGTAGGCCTCACTAAAACAGAAGATGGAGAAAATTGCAGAATTACAAGAAACTGATATAGGCAACCAGGGTCAAGCCATCAAACATATCCAAGAAGAGGTGGAGCAAGTTATGAATGAGGAGGAACAAAAGTCGAACCAGAGGGCTAAACAACATTGATTAAAGCATGGTGATGGAAACACTCATTTCTACCATATGCATGCTAACTAGAGAAGGAAGACTAATTCCATTACTTAGCTTTCGGATCCAAGTGGCATGATGACTAAAGACAAGGAGGAGCTAGCTACTGTGTTTTATGATTATTTCTCTAAGCTTTTCTCATCCTCAAGTCCAACTGATTTCCAAGAGTGCCTACAAGGAATGGATCCAACAGTAACAGAAAGCATGAACCATCAGTTGCTAGCCAAGTTTATAGAACAAGAGGTTAAAGATGTTGTCTTCCAAATGAACCCTCTTGATTCCCCAAGACCAGATGGGTTCCTAGCCCACTTTTACTAGACTCATTGGGATAGCATTGGCAGAGAGACTTGCCATTTTGCCCTTGTTACTCTCAACCAAAGAGGCTCCTTAAAAGGTGTTAATGATACATTCATTTCACTTATTCCTAAAGTTAAGGACCCAAAAAGAGTAATTGAATTTAGACCAATTAGGTTATGCAATGTCAGCTACAAAATCGTTGCCAAGGTTTTAGCAAACAAACTTAAGCCTATCCTACCTGAAATAATTTCAATGAACCAAAGTGCCTTTGTCCCAAGTAAACTCATAACTGATAATGTCTTAGTTGCATACGAGACACTCCATTCTATGCAAACAAAAATGAAAGGCAGAGCTGAATACATGGCCCTTAAGCTAGATATGAGTAAAGCCTATGATCAAGTGGAGTAGGGTTTCTTCAAAGTTGTTATGGAAAGGATGGGATTTGATCATCGATGGATATCCCTAATCATGAATTGCATATCTTCAGTTTCATATTCTGTTCTAGTCAATAGAGAGGCCACTCCCTCTCTAACCCCCTCTAAGGGTATTATACAAGGAGACCCCCTATCTCCTTACTTATTCATCATAGTTACTGAAGCCTTAACCTGCCTACTGAACCAAGCTGAGTTAAAGGGCAGCATCCCAAGCATTCCCATTGGATCAGGCCCAATTCGTGTTAATCATCTATTTTTTACAGATGATAGTCTTCTCTTCTGCAAAACTAACTCCTTGGAGTGGAGTAGGATGCTATACATACTAGAGGTTTATGAAAAGGCATCGGGGCAAGTAATAAATAAAGAAAAAACCAATATTTTCTTTAGTAACAACACTCCTGCTAAGATACAGAGAAACATATTAAGTATTTCAAGAGTTAAAGCTTCAGAAACCTTTGAAAAATACTTGGGGCTACCTGTTGTTTTAGGCAAGTCAAAAAGAGCAGCCTTCCATTCTCTTATTGATAGAACCTGGCAAAGTGTTACAAATTGGAAGACAAAATTCCTCTCAGCTGCAAGAAAAGAAGTACTCCTAAAGGCTGTCCTACAAGCTATTCCAACTTATACTATGGGTATCTTCATGCTTCCCATGTCAATCACCAAGAGACTTAACCAACTGATGAAAAAATTCTGGTGGGGATTTAAGGAGTACCACTCAAAAATACAATGGATAAAATGGGATCAAGTAAGCCAAGGAAAGGACAAGGGTGGACTAGGTCTTAGAGATGTCAAGAGTTTCAACCTCGCTATTTCTTGCCAAGCAAAGTTGGCGCCTACTCCAGAACCCAAATTCATTGCCTGCTTAGATTATTAAGCAAAAGTATTTCCCCCCGGCAAGCTGTTGGACTCAAAAATGGGAAACAGACCATCCTACACTTGAAGGAGTATCCAAAATGGTCTACACCTATTGAAGGAAGGGCTAGTATGAAGGATTGGCAATGGTCAGTGGGTCAACAAATGGGAGGACAAGTGGATCTCTCAACCTCATACACACAAGATCCAATCAATCAAGCCTGAGGTAGAAGAAGAATCTCTAGTGGCAGACCTTATTGATCAAGACCTGAGACAGTGGAAGGGTCCAACTCTGTACAAACGTTTCTCCCCAACTGAAGTAGAACTTATCAAGTCCATTCCCATTAGCATAGGTGGGAGGGAGGACCAATTAGTATGGAGTGGTACAAATAACAGTCAATTTTATGTCAGCGATGCATACCATCTACACAGAGAAATGGAGACCAGGCAAGTGGGAGGTTCCTCGCATCATGACCCTCTCTCTAGCATATGGAAAACCTTGTGGAAGTTACCAGTCCCCCCAACAATGAGGATGTTCTTGTGGAAAGCTTGTAATGAGGCTTTGCCTACTATGGCAAACCTAATGAGAAGACACATTGTTATTAACAACAACTGTCCAGTCTGTAAGATTGAGAGTGAAACAATAGAGCATGTATTATGGAGTTGTGAGGCTGCCAAGGATGTATGGAGCCAGGGAAGTTGAAGGATCCAAAAAATGAGCCTAAACTACTCCTCATTTAAAGAAACTTGGAGCTATCTATCTCATCATTTATAGAGGGAATAGCTAATGGAAGTGGCAATGATCTGTCAATTAATATGGGCTAGAAGAAATGGTTTCATCCATGGAAAGGCTTTTATGCACCTTAACAAGATTATCAACAAAGCTTCTAATAAATTAGAAGTATACAAATCTAGCCAACATTACCAAGAACCCTACCCAAACAGCTCATATGAGGGTTCCACAACTGCTTGGATCAGGCCTCCAATAGGGACCTATAAGTTGAACTGGGATGCAACCATTAATGCTACTAAAGGACTAGTGGGGATTGGGGCTATTTTGAGAGATGATACAGAGAGGAGTATTGGTACCTTTCAAGCCAAGAGGAACTTGCAACTAAATGCCTTTAGTGGGGAGGCTTATGCTATGATGATGAGTGTTGTTTTCTACAAGGAAATAGGAATATTGAATTGTCTACTAGAGGGTGATGCACTACAGGTTATCAGGCTTCTAAATGGCAACTCACTAGACTGGAGCTATGGTGAATTATTAGTGGAGGATGCCAAAAGAGTGCTGAACCAATTTGCTGTTTGGACTGCCGTTCATACCAAAAGAGAAGGCAACAAAGTAGCACACGCTCTTGCAAAGAATGCCCTCACCCTTTCTGAAGATCTATTAGAACTTGAAGTGACTCTATTTTGTGTTCAACAGATTGTAAGAAATGATATGTATGAGAAATGAAATGAATTGACTTTTCTTAAAATAAAAAATAATTATTAAAAAAAAAAAAAACCTTCAAACGGTCGGTGTCATTACATTAATGGTTGCAATGAATTACGAGGCAGCCGCCTAGTTGATAATTTCCAGAAATTTTCAGAGGTTTGAAGCTGTTTCCACAAGTCTGTAACGTGTGGATAACCTAACAGGATGCGGAAAAGTACTTTTAAGCCAACGAAAAAAACAAAATAGAAAAGAGGAAATGCAATATCTACACGCGTCTACCCAATTCCTGAGCAGCAACACAATCCCACCGAAATGGTCCTTTGTGTGAATTCTTAACAATAAAGCTCATAGCCTGAGAATCTTTACCCTTAAAGCAACCTTTGCTCCAAGCAATTCTGTAAATAATTCTCTCTCTCTCTCTCTCTCTCTCTCTCTCTCTCTCTCTCTCTCTCTCTCTCTCTCTCTCTATTTTATTACCGAACAACTCAAATCCCATGATGTCTTTCTTCTCAAGGATGGCATGAGTTTCAGAGCTTTTAGAAAATGGTTGTCACACATGCCGACCTTGAACCAAGCCGTCGAAGCACCAAGCTGGGCAGCAAAACCGGGGCCTTCCTCTTAGTGTTGACCATTCTCTGTGGCTTGCTTTGCTTCATTCTTTGTCTCGTTGCAGAAGCTTTGCGTTCTGAGGTAAGAGTTGCAAAAATAATATTCTGGGACTATGGCCGACTTGACATTGTTTGATGTAAAGACATCTGTTGGGTTTTGGTACAGGTTGTTTGGGTGGGAACCGGTAACAGAGGAAATAAAAGGAAATATGAATGCATATATAGTGGTAGTGGAAAAACACCATTGTTGTGTGCTGCTGCTGCATTTGTTGTACTAGCAATGTCCATGGGGGTGGTACATGCGTACATGTTGATTGCAGTCACTAAATCGCCACCTTCAACGTTGCTTGCTTGGGACCCTGACTCTGCTCCTCCCAAGTCTCTAACATGGCTAGCTGGCTTTTTCTTTATCTCAACTTGGTAATAACTCGTTTCCAATTACCTCCAACATGGCAGATTTCTGCATTTGCTTTTTTGAATAATGGAGACTTTCTCGAGGATTTTGAATTCCAAATGCAGAAGAGAGGAAACTATTATGACAGAGAGACATAAAAAAAAAGATTTTTTTTGTTTTTTTTTCTGGGTTCTTGCAGGATCTGCTTTTCCATTGCGGAGATTTTGTTGTTGATTGGATTGAGCGTAGAGTCTGGGCATCCTAAGAACTGGAATAGGCCAAGTCCTAGTTGCCTTGTCATCCGAGAAGGGTTGTTCTCTGCTGCTGGAGTGTTTTCGTTTGCTACAGTCTTCCTCGCTGCTAGTCTATACTTGACAGCATTGCGTGCAGAAACAATATCTCAAGAGCTACAGAATGTGCGGCGTGAAGTGCTCGAGACATCGGTCCTCTATGCATCTCCGCCGAGATCGCCTCAACATCAGTTGACAACCATGGCAAGGGAGAACCCCATAACCACAGAGAACCATATTCAGCCACCATTGTTGGTATTTCCATGGGCTTTTACTTTTAGCAAGCACTCAAATTTAGTGTGAAGCAAGCAAAGAATAGATTGTGCCGGCCTCTAGCTAAGCTAAAGGCACAAGCCACACCTCGATTCTATGCAAGTAATATGGAGATGAGATGAGAATATATAGTTATTTTTGTAAATTAACTTTTATGAAATTTTAATGAGATAAGAATATATAGTTATTTCTTACTTGGCTTGGATACTTTCAGCAACTGCGGCATGCAATGTCATCTCCCTTCCAAAACGCACACAGAGCCACCCGAGGCCCTGGCAACCCCTCCCTCCCAAGTCAGCCGGAGCTTCTCATTCTCCATTCCATGACTCTTCCCTTTCCCCTTCTTCTAACAATTTCATCTCATCTCCCCGCCATCTCTCAGTTTCCTTTTCTCATTTTTCCGAAAATAACAGGAAAATGAAAGAAATTAAAGGCAGAGTTAGTACTGGTTTGGATAGTAAAGTCATTTCAATCACAATCTCATCTCATCTTAAAAGTATTCTCAATTGATTAGTCAAAAATTGAGTCAAAATTAAATGACACTTTTGATGAATATAAAATAAATTTGACTTTTAGCTATTCTATTCACATAATTTCTTATATTAGAATAGCTATTTTTTCTTTATATAATAATAAAATAATATAAGATGAATTTAACTTTAACTATTCAAATCAAATTCTCATATTAGATTATGCATTTATTTATTATATAGTAATGGATAATTAATAATTAAAAAAATATTTTATTAATTTATTTTATTTTATCATATTTTTCCATTTTACCTATTATATATTTATTAGTAATCATATTCTAAACCAAAATGAGAATATCTGGTACCGTACATTAATAGTTACTTAGAAAATATAGACATTACTTGAAAGTAATTAATTTACTTGAAGCCGCGCCCCCAAATATCACCTGGTAAATATTACTTTCGTTCAACTTGAAAGTAGACATAAAAGTAGAGAGTAATAAATGATAAAATATACATTTAGAATATCTATAGTAACTAACAAATTTGAAAATGATTTTGGTGTTTAAAGTTTAAATATTTAGATTTTAGCTAATCTATTGTGATGATATTTTAAGATTTAATAGCTAAATATGTGATAGATTTAGCTTTTGATTAATTGATTGAGGATGATTTAAATATATAAACACCATAAATATAAATTTTTTTAATTTTAAATTTTATTTTTTCATGTAATTATTATAACTTTTTTAAACTTCTAAACAAAATACAAAAAAAACAATTATTAACTTTTAAATCTTTTGATAAAGTTGAGAGCGGCACCCATCTTCATCCCACTCATGAGTACAGATATTATTTTCGGTCGCTGATAGGCTTATGTCATGTTGTTCTTTATTTTTCTGAATTATTATTATTTTTTTTTTTTCCGGTCTTTCAGCTTCAGATTTGCGCCCATTTCAACTGGCACATGGCTCCCACGTGTCGTTGTGCATTGCTGCTCAGAAAATGCTGTCCCCTTTCGTAAAGAGCTTCATGCTTCTTTTTTCAAGATTTACCTTCTGTCTCGTATGCGCTTAGCTAGTAAGAGACATAAGCTATACTCTCGATACTTTTTACTATTATTTAATATTTTATTATTATTTTTTATCTATTTTTATTATTATTTATTATTTTTTATCTATTTTTTATTACTATTTATTACTTTATTATTATTTTTTACTACTATTTACAATTATTCTCAACACTTCTAAACATTCAAATCCATTGAAACCGATCTTCAATAAACACCCCAAATATGCATATGGAAAAGTCACAATTCCAGTGCATATCCTAGTGCCAATGAATTCTTTTTCCTTTAGGAAAACACTACTTTACCCCCCTAATGTGACAACTCCATTTGACTGCTCATTAATTTTTTTTTATTTAATAATTAAAGAAATAATTTTTAGTATATTGGTGTATTTTTTAATTTTTAAAAATATTAAAAAATGTTAAAAAAAATAAACCAAAAAAATAAAAACTCCAAAGTGTGCTAGTGGCAAGAAAGAGTGATGCTACTTTGCTGCCTCTTTTCCTTTATAATGACATTTTCTTGATCAGGAGCTAAGAAATTATGGGACTGCATGGAAAATCATTAAAAGATTGTATTTATCGATTTGTCTAATTTATTTTTGTATTATAATATTTGTTTTGAAAATGAGTAATGTTACATATAATCGTGTAGTACGAAAGTTCGTATAATTGTTTTGAAAAAAAAGTGGGGTCTACTATTAAAAAATTAATTCTTTTATTTTCATTTAGGCTCCATATTTATTCACTTTTTTCAAAATAATTGTGCGGCACTTACACACTCACAACTGTAACTGTCATTTCTCTTTGAGTTATTTGTTGGTAAGGGTTTACCAACCTCTATTATTATACCTTTTAATTTCAGTAATCTATTTTGCCCATTGAAAAGAACCTGCAGTATGAGTGATAGGTAATTCCTTGAAATGGATTTTTTTCCCCTAAAACAATTTATTCTCCCTTTAATCGTCATCTTAATTATTTTTCAAATAATGTAGTAGGTTATAGATGCTTGCTGGGTTTTGAACTTGCTAGGAATGACATCTTTAGTAAATTAATGTTTTTCTTGAAATTAAGATCAAAATGGAAAGGCTTGGTCTTATATTCAAAATAACATAGACATACAACTGAATTCAAACCAATATAGTTTGTTAGTTTGTGAAGACTTTAAAATATATATATATATATATATAAATAACGCTAAAAATTAGAACCAAGTATTTACACCATAGAGTATTAGAGTTATAGAGTAATCATGTTTGAAATAGAGGATAATTATATATAACTTAAAATCTAAATAAAAAATTTATATTTTTTTAATGAAATAACACTATCATATTAACATATTTAAGTCCTTAAAATTCTTGTCCGATCTCTGAGATCAAGAGTAAGATCGAAATAGATATACAAAATGGATCTTATAGTATTTATTGTGCATTTAATACTATATGGAATTCACTTAAGCAACCATAAATATTGTGAGATCTATTTTATGTCTCTCTTACACTCTTTAAGTCCTAAAATTAAGACAAGAACTCTAATGAAATTAATGAGACAATTATTATTATTTTTTTAATCCGACGACTATTTTGTTCTCAGTATCAATGAATGCTTGGAGAGCCGCATCAAGTCAAGCTTTCCGGAGTTATTATGCAAACTTGAAATGGAGAAGGAATATGATTAAATAAAATGGAACTTTTTGTTACACATGCTTGAGAGGTATGGACTTGGAGTGAGATTGTGTTCTTGGATAAAATTTTGTACATCCACCATACGCTTCTCTATTTTGGTGAATGGTACTCCAATGGAATTTTTCAAAAGTTTGAGGGGATTAAGGCAAGGTGATTCCTATCTTCACTATTGTTTGTTTTCATAATTGAAGTTTTTTGTAAAATTGCAAGTCTAGTAGAAGATGGATTTCTATCTGGCTTTGTGGTAGAGGATAAGAATTGGCTCACTTGAGAAGACCTACCTCTTATTTGCATATGGTAATCTTGTATCATATGGTGCTAGTCACAATAACATTCAAACTTTGTGAGCCCTTCTACTTTGCTTTGAAGCATCATCAAGATTGAAAGTAAATCCCGTCAAGTCAAAATTAATTCTAGTTGGAATTGTTCCAAGTGTTTTGAGGTTCGCCATCATTCTAGGGTGCAAAGTCTACACCTTGCCAATAAAGTATCTCAGTCTTCCCTTGAGTGCCTCCTTCAAGTCGCATTCCATCCAGGATGCAGTATCGAAAAAATGGGGTAGAAACTAGCAAGGTGGAAGATGATTTATTTGTCTAAAGGTGGTAAAGTTGCATTGATAAAAAGTAATTTTTTCACCTGTCTACATACTTGTGATCTTTATTTCTAATACCATGCAGGGTCGCTTATTGGCTAGAGAAGTTGTAACAAGATTTCTCCTGGGGTAATAGATAAAGAATTCAAGTTTTACTTGGTGAGTTAGGCTATAATTTGTACCCCAACACGTGAAGGTAGGTTGGAAATTTGGAACTTGTTCATTTCCAGCAAGGCTTTATTGGATAAGTGGCTATGGAGATACCATGATGGAGAGGGGCGCTTTGTGGAAATTTATTATAGATTTAAAATATGGTGGACTGTGGGGAGGATGGTGCTCAAATGATGTGAGCAGACCACATGGGGTTGGGCTTTGGAAACACATCAGAAGAGGTTGGACAAACATCCATCTATACACACACCTTGCAGTTGGGGATAGTTCCATAATTAAATTTTGAACTGATCTATGGTGTTGAGATCGAATCCTTAAGGAAGCCTATCCAACAATATACAGCATCACACGAAGACATGTGGCATCAGTAGCAGAACTCGTGGATCTCTCTCGTGGCTCTCCCTAGTGGAATCTCATTTTCCTTAGAGATGCCCAAAATTGGAAAATTAATACATTTACAGATTTCTTCAATCTTGTGTATAATTGTAAAGTGAATGAAGGAGATGATACGATTTTATGATCACCGTCCAAGAATGGGAGATTTATCATATAGCCATACTATAAGTCCCTTATGAAATACTCTACAAGAATGTTTCCATGGAAGAACATATCAAGGACTAATACAATCTTAAAAGCTTCTTCTTTTTATATGGACAACTTCATTAGATAAGATTCTCACCTTAAAAAATCTAAGGAAACACCGACTCGTGTTGGATTGGTATTATATTTTAAGAAAAGTAGTGAGTATGTGAATCATTTATTATTGTATTTTAATATAGTCATGAGTTTGTAGAATGATATCTTTGCTAGAGTGGGGCTCCATTGGGTGTTGTCACGAAAGATTGTAGATTTATGGCCAGCTGGCCATGCATCCAAGGTAACTTTCAAATTGCAGTTATATGGAAGATGTTTTTTTTTTTCTAAGCAAGTTGTTTCATTGATAAAAACTAAATGGTACATGATACAAGATTCAGTAGAGTGGGAGTCCCAACAAACATAATAAAACAAACAAAATGCAATACTAGTAAAAATAAAAAGGGGCATCTGGAGCCAAAATTGGCTCCCACCCATTTCTCACTAAGGAAAATGCCGCTTGAAGCAGTTTTGAATAGTCTAATAAATAGACTATTAAATTGTGACTTTTAGTCATAGCATGAAAGTGTGTGCTGCTGCTTGCTTGTCTGGACTGGCTGTAGAAAACTTACACGCCCACTTCATCTTGATCATCTGTTATGGAAAGCAGGAACATAAGAACATAACAATCGAAAGGCGTGCCAATACACCGAAAAAGAACCATCACTGTCTGCGGTGGCGCATGTAGATCACACGCTACACTAGGAAGGGAGACGGTGGTTGGGCCTAGGTACCAAGGCCGCTGATCTTAGCGAAGTCGCGTGTGACGCCGGCTAAGGCTTGCTTGCGCGAAGGCACGTGAAGTTCATGCACAGTATAGGCCACACGTGAGATTCACGCGCCACTCTTTTGGAAAAATTTCTTCCACCATCCGATAGATCGCAGCTGTAGAAATTGCTAGCGTGACGCATGGCAGTCAGAGGTGTCCAATAAGCAAAAGATCAGCACTTCTGTGTTATGAACGGAAAAACACGAAAAAAACTATATATTACACCGGCCGACACCGAACAGGAGAAGAGAGGGTGGAGCCGAAGCTCCAACCCCCCTGGGCGGAGTCAAGATAGTGCTCTTGATGCTGACGATATTTGGGTGGAACGGAACTACGGAGACCGACTTTCTTGTATTTTGGCTACTTTTTGCCCACAGTTATACGAAAGATGTTATTGGTGGTGTATAAGGATAGAGAGGAATGGTAAAAGTTTTGAAACTCGCAAAAAGACAATGGACGAGATTAAAACTTTATTTCTTTTTACTTTATTCTATTGGTTGATTACAATATATATGATTTTCTTGTATCTCTCGACACTCGTGCATAAGTGTTACTTTTATGTGTGCCGCTTTGAAGCGGTCGGGCTGGTCTTTCGACTTAAACAGCCCTCAATCACAATATGCCACATCAACACTTTTACCTAAAGCACAATAGACCTTATCACAGCAGATCTTTCAGACCCCTTACACACCCAATAGAAATCAATTCTTCAACATTCAAGCCTTCAGCACCAATGCAGAAGTGCACTTTAGCAACGTTGTTTGTCACCGTCATTCTGTTGTTTCTAGACCACTTGTAACTCTATTTTTAACTCTATTTTCATTACATATCACTGCTGAGAAGAAGAAAAAGAAGGAGAAGAATATGATTTTTTTTCCCTCTTAACGACGGTCACTTTTGCAAAATCTTTGTTATTGTCGAATTTGTTTAGTACCACTTTCATATGATTAATCAATCTCCTCATAGACTTTTAATTATAAGCACCTTTAAATCATCTCGACATTTGTGGCAGACAAAACAAGAAAGAAAAAGAAAAAAGAAATATTTTTGTTTGATGGGAAAAATTTAAAGCAAAACAAGATTGCTAAAAGACTGGTATTTTGAGAGAAAAAAACAAAACTGGGCAAAATATTTTGGAGATGAAAGAGTGATCCTTTAGTACAACTAATTGCACACTATTCTCTTGGATTGATCATTCTTTTCTTGCCTTGAAAGTCAGCACTCCAGCTTGAGCCTCTTGTCCAATTTCAAAGCTAACCTTATCTTTTACTGGACATCGAAGGTTGAGAGGGAGTTCGCCGATGAAGGTTCTGAGAGGTGGGCGTCGGGCTAGGATAAGCTGCAGGGCTGCAAATGTGAGATTTGGACCAAAGGGTTGCAAGTGTTCCATAGGAAGAAGAGATTTGCGCAGGAGAGGAGGGGAGATCTGTTACTTTTTAGTCAGAGAGGAGATTTTAGATGGGAGAAATGAGGATGAGAGTCAAATTTTTTCGTGAGGTGCGGTCTCATTGTAGTGTAAATAGAACGCTTACGTGTCATTAAATTAGTAGAAGGCTGTTTTTTGGGAGAGGTTAGCCCGACCGGTTATAAGATTAATTCTACTTTTATATATATTCCAAATACTTTGCCTATTTTAATAAAATTTTTAGAAAAAAATTATTTTTAAACCACGTTTAAAACAAAAATTTGTTAATGTAACAGAAAGTCGTTTAAAATCAAGCGAAAAAAGCCCTCCACAAAACACCCGCCTCCAAACCCTCTTCCACTGTCTTTCTGCCTCTCTTCCCACGTCTCTCTAGTCTCTAGGGTTTTTCTTCCTCCATTCCACTCTGTTTCGCACTGCACACAATCAATTGTGTGCGCGGTGCTACCGCTAGGTTTTTGTTGAAATCTGACACCGAGAAGCTAGCAACCATGTCGTTGAGGCCGAATGAGAGAACCGAGGTCCGCCGGAACCGTTACAAGGTGGCCGTGGACGCCGATGAGGGACGCCGTAGACGGGAGGACAACATGGTCGAGATCCGCAAGAGCAAACGCGAGGAGAGCTTGCAGAAGAAGCGCCGCGAAGGACTCCAGGCCCACCAGTCCTTCTCTTCCTCTCTCCACGCCTCTAACGTCGAGAAAAAGGTACGGTAAATGCATTTATCAATTTCCGTATATTCGTGCGGTGCGAATTAGGGTTCTGAATGTTAGTTGTTCGCTTATTTTTAGGTCTTAGTCCTTGCTCTTGCTTTTTGTTTAATATAGTTGGTTTGCCGATTTCTTTTCATCGAAGGATGTGTGATTAGGGGTTTTATTTTTCTGGGCAATGGTATATCGGTGAGTTTCGGCAGTGATGATGGAGTATTAGTATGTTGATGGTTTGTAACTGATTGATTGATTCTCATACAGTTGGAAAGTCTTCCTTCGATGGTTGCCGGGGTTTGGTCCGATGATAGTAATTTGCAGCTAGAGGCTACCACGCAGTTTCGGAAGCTCCTTTCAATTGGTATTTTCTCGTATGGTATTTTACTCTTGTTAGATTTTCTATGGTTTCTGTTTCCATTTAAGTAAAGAGTGAGTGTGATCGATTATTTCAAATACAGAGAGAAACCCTCCAATTGAGGAAGTTATTCAATCTGGGGTTGTTCCTCGGTTTGTTGAGTTTCTTGTCAGGGAGGACTTTCCTCAACTTCAGGTTTTTCATTCAAGTCTTCCCTACCTTCTTCTGCAGATATGTACATCTATTATATTTGTGTTTTTTATGTAATTTTTTCCTTTTCGTGGTTTGTTGTGTAGTTTGAGGCTGCTTGGGCCCTAACGAACATAGCATCAGGAACTTCGGAGAACACGAAGGTGGTGATTGAGCATGGTGCAGTTCCAATCTTTGTCAAGCTACTGGGTTCCCCAAGTGATGATGTTCGGGAGCAGGTATATATTGGAGCAAAATGGATTTGACCCTATTTTGCAAGCAGAATAATGCCATTCTAAGGCATCTACACCACACACCATCTACATGGCATAATTTGATTTGTAAGACTCAAATCTTAAAATTTATCTTCCAGATCAAATTATGCAATGTGGATGGTGTGTGGTGTAGAGGCCTTATAATAGAGTTATTCTTGCAAGAATAGGTTAAAAAATGCTGAGGGGAAAAAAATTACTATGGTCATATCTTAGCTCTTTCTGAACCTTTATATTGTCACTGTAGGCTGTGTGGGCATTAGGAAATGTTGCTGGGGATTCCCCTAGATGTCGTGATCTTGTCCTCGGCCATGGAGCCTTGCTTCCATTGTTGGGACAGTTGAATGAGCATGCAAAGCTTTCAATGCTAAGAAATGCCACATGGACTCTATCTAACTTTTGTAGGGGCAAGCCACAACCTCTCTTTGATCAGGTGGTTTTTTAGTTTATTTTTTTGCCTCCACGTAGCCTCTCTGCCATCGCGTTTTGGGTCTTTGTAACCTGGATCTTCGATGGGCAGGTGAGGCCAGCACTTCCTGCTCTTGAGCGTCTCATCCATTCAAATGATGAGGAAGTTTTGACAGATGCCTGCTGGGCTCTTTCATATCTTTCTGATGGTACAAACGACAAAATCCAAGATGTGATTGAGGCAGGTGTCTGTGCCCGACTTATTCAGCTCCTTCTGTGAGTATATCGGACATAATTGATCTACATGTATAGTCTCGTTTCTAATTTTATGGAATATATGCCAAGTAATCTGAAGCATATGCATGTTGTTTCAGACATCCATCTCCCTCAGTGCTCATCCCTGCCCTTCGTACTGTTGGAAATATTGTGACAGGAGATGATATTCAGACACAGGTAAGAGCTCTTCGATTCTGTTTCTTAACTTTAAACATATATGCCAGCATTTTGTGTGGGTTATATTCATTTGTGATTGTGTGGAAAGTAAATTCCCGCATTTCATTATGCTCAATTTAATTGCACAAGGATATGGAAACATGAAATTGAATATATATTGAACTAAAGCTAATTTAATATATATTCAACTAAGGCTAATACTCCTGAGTGAGCTCTGGTGACTAGAGGGGGGAAAGAAGTTATCTGTGGGCTTTTCCCTTTAAAAGAAATCGTATAAAGAAAATCTTTCTCTACGTCCACCTGTCAAGTTGAGTAGGGAGAACAAACAGTGCCTTGAGAATGGGGAAGAGGAGTGTCCGCCAATAGGAGAAACTCAACTTCAATTAGGAGAGAAGATCAATGATTGGGGAAGGACCTTACTGTGTGAACCTCTGAATTTTGTCTCTAGCGGGTCCAAGAAGTTAGATCATTTGAAGCAAATGCCCCCAAATTGGGTACCAATCTACCATGGAAATTAAAAACTTCCAACACACGTTGCCTTGATGAGTTAGGGGAACTTGATAGTATGGAAGTATGGGCAATTTTGTGTGATGAGGAGAAAGCAAAAAAGATTTGGTGTCTAGTTTGGTGTCTTCTAATAGATCTTTACTTATCAGGAAGACTCAAAAACATTTGCAAACTAAAAACATTAAATGATAGATTGCAATATAAAAATATTACTTGTAAAAAAAAAATATAAAAATATTGCCTCTGCTTTTTTTCGCCAACATGTGCTTTGAATATCTATTTTGAGATTTTAGGTATGAAGCTCACTGATTTCATAAATCTGTCAAGTGCAAGTTAAATTATTAATTGAACTTTTTATTTGAACTTATAAAAAAAAGTATTGATTGAACTTTTAAGCCTCTGACTGTGGGATGCCACGGCCTCTCTGAATACATGTTAAGCCCTTTAAATATGAGTTTTGAATATATTTTCTTTGAGCAATTGTTGTGTGGGTACACTACATATTTGCCTGGATGTATATTTTTAGTGGACCTTTACTTGTTTAACATGTTTTGAAGGAGCTGCTAGAGACAAAGGGATTCCACACGCTGATGTAATTCACTAGCAAGAAGCCACGTTACACTTTGTTTTTTCTTTTTTCTTCCCCCCCCCCCTCCCCGTGCCTCTCTCCTCCCATTTCCCTCACCCATTCCCTCGTTGGCACTATCTGCCCACCCAGGGTGGTTCTCCTGCCACTAGACAACGGTAGTCGGCCACACAATCCGGGACCGCGCCCAGCCACACTGCGACCGTGCCTCTCCCCCTCCCCTTTCCCTCATTGGCGATGCCCCCCCCCCTCTCTTCTCTCTCTCTCGGGGTAATTCCTAACCACCCAAGTCGTTGGCCGCAAGTCGTGGCTACCCAGGCACGCAAAGCTCACCGCGACCACACTCCAGGCACGCAAGCCACGGCCACACACTCCCATATGCCCTCCGGCGCAAGCCGCAACCACACACTAGCGGCGGAGGCTTCTGTCCACCCTGAGGGGGTCTTCAACCACCATGGCAGGCGCAGGGGGGGTGAGAGAGAGGGAAGGGGGAGGAGGGGAGGGGAGGGGAGAGGCACGGGGAGATCACGGTGAGAAAGGAGGAAAAAAAAGCACGTGGTACACTACTAGTGTGCCACATCAATGTGTGGGATCCCTTTATGGGATTCCTTGTGTCTATAGTGTTTTCCTTGTTTTCAAATGAGTTTTGAATGGTTATTGTTGTGATTCTTTAGCATTATTGGAAAAATACCTCAGAAAAATGTTTTACATGGGAGAGAGAGGAGTCCTCACTCAATATTTGGATCGAATTTTTGAGAGCTCCTAGAACATGTGAATGAGTTGAGGTAATACTTTATCATCATATGTCCAATTCAACCAAACCTGCAGTACAGATGCCAGGCCTTTTGATAAGGAAAATGGAAGAACTCTACATGAATAATTGTTCCCCCAACAACACCCCCCCCCCCCCCCAAAAAAAAAAAAAAAACACCCAAAAAAAAAAGAAAAGAAAAAAGGGTTGATTGACGATTGTTACTTTTCCTGTGATTGTATCTCTTTTGTTTTTTTGTTTTTTTCCTGTGGATTTTGATGGGTCACATGCTTTCTCAGTTTATAATCACCCATGGTGCACTGCCATGTCTTCTGAGCCTGTTGACCCACAATCATAAAAAAAGCATCAAGAAAGAAGCCTGTTGGACTATCTCAAACATTACAGCTGGAAACAGGGAGCAAATACAGGTAAGTCTTACCAAGTATATGTCAGCTTGTTCGTATAAGAAATCATTGTCTTAACACTAGATGTGGATAAAGAAATTAGGTTCATTATTTTCTAAGAATCTTATATAGGTTCCTCGCTAAAGAACTTATTTTGCAGAGGTATAGGTTATTTGATTATTTGAAAATAATGTTAAGTCAACTTTGAAATGATGCAGGCTGTTGTTGATGCTAGTTTAATTAGCCCCTTGGTCACTCTGCTTCAAAATGCTGAGTTTGATATAAAGAAAGAGGCAGCTTGGGCAATTTCAAATGCTACTTCAGGCGGTACTCATGATCAAATTAAGTAGGACCTTGTACTTTCTTCTCTTCTTCCCCTTTATTCATCTGTTTATGGGTACATATTGTGACTAAAGATTATTTTTATAGGTACCTGGTGAGTCAAGGGTGTGTAAAACCCTTGTGCGATCTTCTTGTATGCCCGGATGCAAGGATTGTCACTGTCTGTTTAGAAGGGTTAGAGAACATTCTGAGGGTTGGGGAAGCAGATAAGGGTTTAGGCAACACTGGAGAGCTTAACTTATATGCTCAGATGATAGATGACGCTGAGGGGTTAGAGAAAATTGAAAATCTTCAGAGTCATGACAACAATGAGATCTATGAAAAAGCAGTCAAACTTCTCGAAACATATTGGTTGGAGGATGAGGACGAGGACGAGACATTAACTTCAGGTGATGATTCCCAGCCTGGCTTTGGCTTTGGTGGGAATGAGGTTAAAGTTCCATCAGGGGGATTCAACTTTAGCTGAAGGTAAGCTTTAACTAAATAAAGAGGAGAGGATAGCCCAGATATGAATAAATCATGAGATATAACCTTTTTTCACATTTTTATTACTCATTTGCTTCACAAAAAAAAATTGCAGGGATTAGAGTTGGATGAAGAAGTTCGTGGTGGGGATGGCAAGGTATATGTTGGGTGAGGTCAGGGCATCTTTCAGTGTCTCATTTGAGTCAAGTCTGGTCATTTGTCTGTTGAGGTCCAAAACGTGCCAATGTGGGTCAGTTATACCTTCATGTCCAAATAATGTGGGACTAGGCGGGTTTAATTGTGGCGCAATGGCATATATAATCAGTTGTTCTAGGGGTTTTCACCTGGCACCATGGAAGGCTGCAACGTCAGCATTGTTGCATAAGCAGCACCCCGACGGATATGGTTTTCTTGGGTGGGGGGGTTTCTTGGATGCGTCTTCAGTCATATCGTTAACATCTAGTTTGGATTTGTTTTGTTGTTTTGGGTGGATATATTTTTGCTGTATGCTGAAAGAAAGGAAGAGACTAAATGTTATTTTTTAGTGGTAATAATCTTTCTAACGATTTTTGTACCAAAGTTTATGTTTGGTAATCTATTGTGGAAGTAGAATACTATCATGTGGTTAGATAAGTCACATGTGAACCACCAAAGTGGTGGCCCAGTTGGCAAAGGCTAAGAGATCGTTCTAAGGCTAAGGGGTCGTTTTTCTCTCCCTTGTCCAAGGTCACATGTTTGAAACGGTTTGCTTTAGTAAAACATGTAAACCAAAGTTCTGGAAGCTTTTGCATATTTTGGTGGGGTTGCAATGACTGGTTGCCCCTTCTTGGGGTCAATAGCTATGGCTCAATCCGAATATGCCATAGTGAGTGGGTACTTGTAACCTTTAGAGTCACGCTTAGTGGGGCAAAGCTACATTGGCTGCCTCTTCACTATTTTACAAAGAAAAAAATGTCACAAATCATAAGTGAGACATTACATGCAAGTTTGCCAAATGTAACAGAATAGCCGTCAAGTTATGTTCTTAAGGGAAGATAAACAAACTATTCTTTACTTTGAATAGCTATTCTCAAAAGGATGATTCTACTTGTTGGCATAGAGGACAAATCATCTATATTTTTCTATATTTTTTATGTTACAAGATTTGACCGTAATATTCTAATTTTTAAATTTTTTTGAAAATTAAATTTATCATGTCAATGGCGTTAAAAGTGTGTCAAATCATATCATCTAGAGGTTAATATTGATCTGACCCAAATCAGAGCCCAAGGCCCATCACCATTAAAGGATAATTATTCAAGGAAGTTGTGTGATTTAATAAAGGCCTAGCCACCTAATAAGATAAAGGCCTAGCCACCCTACTTATTAGGAGGGTTGAGTCCTCAGCCTATGGATATTTGCGACGTAATAATTGGATAATCCTGATACATAAAGAATAAGCCTCATAATAACTAAGCATTGCACGAAGCTAATCTGTTTATGCCATTTATCTAGTGGATCTCTACGCCTCAAATCATTTGATTGCACATTTTTGAATTAGTATCTCTCACTTGTTACTGATTTAAGTATCAGAGTTGTCACCGGCACATAGTACCACCTACATAGCAGCTTACAGGTTAACGATCACGTTCGATAGTGGGACACGTCCTTTAGAGTGGCGTCATCTGTGGGATTCTGTAATCTTTGATTTCAATTTTTCATTGGACGTCAGCGTAGTTCCCTCATGCTAACCGTGACATGTTCTCAAGCAACTCGTGAACCAGAAACAATGCCTACTAATATGAAGACACGATTAGCATTGACAGAGGAGAAGTTGAAGATAGCGTTAGACACCATGGAAAACTTGGGAAAAGAGAATGAAGAGCTGAAACACCGCAACCTCGAGCTTAGTGACGCTACCATGCCCAGCCACATCGAGTAGGGGGAAGGAGAGGCGCATAGCAACAGAGGATTGAATGCAGAGGATGTAGAGAAGAAAAAGTTGCATGATGAACTGTGCAGTCTCGAAGAAGAGTATGAGGAGATGGCAAAAGAGATGGGGGATTTTCCTCGGTGGAACAACTATTGAGTTGAACAGACTTACCCTAAAGCGCGAAAACCATGGCCATGCCGCTTCTGCCCAAATTTAAAGTGTCGCAGATAGAGATGTATGATATATCAAAGGACTCAGTGGATCACTTGGAGAACTTCAAAGCGCACATCACGCTCCACGAATTCTCAAGAGAAATCACTTGATGGGCTTTTCCCCTGACTCTAAGTTTTGAAGAGTTGGCTAGACAATTCTTGACATAATTTATGTCCAGTAGGAGGTGCTGGCTCCCAGCAGCATACCTCTTGACAATCAAACAAAGGGAAGACGAAAGCCTAAAGACGTACGTCACCCACTTTAATAAGGAGAGGTTGATGATGTACAATCAAAATGAGAAGATTACTCTGGCCACCTTGTTGGGCGGAATCTGGCCACGCAGCATGGCTGAGTTGGCTAGAAAAACCCCCTCTGCCCTGAGAGAGTTTATGGATAGGGTGAATGACTTCGTCAACGACAAAGATATGTTGCAGGCCCTTATGGAACCAAGGAGAGGGGAGCCTAAGATAGAATGCAAAGCCAGATTAGGGGACAAGAAGTCTACATCGAATCACCAAGACAGGAGGCACGAAAGGTGACAAGAGCATAACACCAGACTTATTCACAATAATTTGAATGTACAAGAAAAAGAGGAGCCAAGGAGAGAACATCGCCATCCTAGAAGAGGCAACCACTACTGCAAGTATCATCAAACAAACTCACACTGGACAGAGGACTGCACAACCATGAAGAAGAGGGTAACCAAACTAGTAGGCATTGGAAAGTTAGAGAGAATGGTAGTAGAGCATTTGAAGCCCGAATGACGATATGAAAGAGGACACAGCTCATGTAGAAGTGACAACCCAGACAAGTGGCGACCACCAAGGGAAGATGCTCATGGTAATGCTAGGGACAGGGTGCCCCTAGGTGAAATCAAGACAATAGTGGGCGGATTTGCTGGGGGCGATACATCCTCGTCTAGTAGGAGGGCACATGCCCGAAGATCGAGATATGAAGAAGTTTATGTGGTGGAAAAATCTCCCAAGTACCAAAAGCCTAATGCCTCAGTAGTTATATCCTTCGGGGAAGAAGATCATGAAGTGGTGTTGTATCCACATGATGATGCGCTTGTGGTAACCCTCTTGGTTGCTAATTACACCACCAGGCACATCCTCATTGATAATGGCAGCTAGGTAGATATATTATTTTGGGAGGTCTTTGTAAAAATGGGCATAGGCGCAGCTAAGTTGAGACCCTCTTTGATGTCGTCGAAGGGTTTCTATAGACATGTGATCCAACTAGTGGGCACCATCACTCTCCCAGTTACTATTGGAAGAGGAATGCGTACTACCACCACCATGACCGACTTTTTGGTCATAAAGGCACCCTTCTTATATAATGCTATACTAGGGTGATTGACCCTGAACAACCTGAAGGAGGTAACCTCCACATACCACCTAAGAAAGGCATTCACAATATTGTGGTAGTACAAGATGAAGCTGAATCCATCAAAATGCTTGCTTGGAGTGGGGTCAGGTAAATTCTTGGGTTTCATCGCGTCAAAAAGAGGAATTGAAGCCTCCTAGAAAGAAAATGGGGCAATTTTGAATATGAAATCGCCAAAGAGTCTAAATGACACCCAGCGCCTGGCGAGGAGGGTAGTAGCCCTGAATAGGTTTGTATCCAGGTCCACAAACAAGTGCCTTTTCTATTTTAGGGTGTTATGAAAGGTACACCCTTGGAACGAGGAGTGCGACGAAGCTTTCCAAAAACTGAAGTAGCATCTGACCAACCCGCCACTTTCAAGACAACCCATAGAGGGAGATGTACTCTACACATACCTAGCAGTATCCCCCCATGCCGTTTTAGCCATCCTGGTCAAGGAAGAAGGGCTGGCTCCACTGTTCGTGTATTATATAAGTCTAGTTCTAAGAAGAGCAGAAGTAAGGTACCCACGAGTGGAGATGCTAACTTTTGCCTTGGCGACAGTAGCCAGGAGATTGCGCCCATTCTTCTAGGCCCCCTCAATCAAAGTACTCATAAAAAGTCTGCTGGCAAAAGTGTTGCAGATGCCAGACAACTCGAGGATGGCCAGTTGAGCTTAGTAAGTTCAATATAGAGTATTTGCCAAGAAAGGCCATGAAGGGGCAAGTATTGGCAAACTTTGTTGCCGAGTTCTCAAGCTTCCCACCGGAAGTGGTTGTTGCCTCGGCAGGGAAATCATGGGCTCTCTTTGTGGACAGCTCCTTCTGTCATGCTAGAGTGGGGGTAGGAATCCACATAATTAATAACAAAGGGCAGGAGTATCGATACATGGAACTCTTGCATTTTAAACCATCAGCAATCAAGCAGAGTATGAGGCACTTGTGGCAAGGCTCTCAATGACCGAAGCATTAGGGGTGACCAAGGTAGAAGTGAAGTCAGACTTGCAAGTGATAGTCAACCAAGTTTTGGAATCATACTTCACCAAGGGAGAAAAATTGAAGAAGTACCTAACTCGAGTTTGGGAGACGAGCGACCAATTCTCTTATTTCAACATTACTCAAGTGCCTAGGGAAGACAACGCAATAGTGGATAGGCTAGTGCATATAGCCTCGAGGATGGACGACGCCCTTCTCCCCTGGGAAGTCTAGAAGAGAATAATTGAAGTCCCAGTGATATGGCCAGAGGTCTGTGTCATAGGTAGCAACGACCCTGAGTGGGCCAACGATATCATTAGGTACTTAGACACAGGTGAACTCCCTGAGGGGAAAGAGGAGAAGAGAAGAACAAGAAGGAAGGCGACAAGATTTGTAATGGTGATTGAGTCCTTTGCAAGAGAGGATTCACCACCCCTACTTCGATACATCTCATCGCAAGAAGCACAATACGTTCTAGCTGAAATACATGAAAGGATATATGGAAACCATTTTGGGGGAAAGGAATTGGCCAGGAAAGTGGTGAGGGCGGGATATTACTGCCCAATACACTTAGAGATGCTAAAGAATTTGCAAAAAAGTGTGTCATGTGTCAGACGTACACACTAGTGTCACACGTCCCCCAGAGGAGCTAATTTCAATGATCGCCCCTTGGTCGTTCGCTTAATGGGGGGTCGACTTAGTCAGGCCCCTCCCTCCCTAAAAGGGTGGAGTTAAGTTTATGATCGTAGTAGTTGACTACTTTATAAAGTGGGCGGAGACAGAACCTTTGGCAAACATCACTAGCAAAACTATAACGAAGTTCTTATGGAAGAATATCATCTATCAGTACGAAATTCCACAAACCATAGTCTCAGATAATGAGCAACAACTTGACTTAGATCATTACTAGGAGTGGTGCGGCAAGCTAAAGATACAGATTAAGTATGCATCTCCGAGACATCCACAGGCAAACAGGTAAGCAGAGGCCACAAACAAAGCATTATTGACAATTCTTAAGAAGGGGCTTACGGGGAGATCCCATTCACTTTGACATACAGGTGTGAAGCTGTGCCCTTAGTGGAGGTTAGTTTACCAAGTTTTCGGACTTGCCATTTCTCGACACCCAAGAATGAAGAATCCATAAAAGAGCACCTCAACCTTTTGGAGGAGAGAGATGTAGGTGAAGTCAAAATGATACATGACAAGAAAAAAGCAAAACAACACTTCAATACGAGGGTCAAACCTAGGACATTCAAGCTAAGAGACTTGGTTCTGAAAGAAAGCAGAGTCACCACCAGAAAATAGAGCAAGCTCGGACCCCATTGGGATGGACCATAAATTGTGGTGGCCAACCACCGATTAAGGTCTTACCGTTTGAAGGATAGCCAAGGCAAAGAGCTACAACACCCCTGCAATGCGGAGCATTTGAAGAGATTCTACCCTTGATGATGTTTTATTTTCTTCTCTTGGAACATTTGTTAGAGCTCCGTTATTGATTTCTTCTCACGATGAAAAAAGTTTCCATTTCAGGCTAGTACCGTTTCACCCAAAGGAAAAATGGTGTGGAGGTCAACTGACCACGCCACTCTTAAACACCAATGATGAGCCCAAAGTCTTGTAGTGCCAAGTAAATAGAGCACAGAGGTCAACAGACCACATCACCCTTAAACAACACTGACGAGTCCAAAGACTTGCAGTGCCAAGTAAAAAAGGCACAGAAGTCAACAGACCACACTACTTTTAAACACCAATGACAAGTCCAAAGGCACGCAGTGCCAAGTAAAAAAGGCACAGAGGTCAATAGATCACGCGACTCTTAAACACCAATAATGAGTCTAAAGGCTTACGATGCCAATTAAAAAAGGCGCGGAGCCTTAAAAACTAATGTTGAGTCCAAAGACTCGCAGTGCCAAGTAAAAAGGGCGCAGAGGTTGATAGATCATGCCACCCTTAAACATCAATGACAAGACTAAAGCCTCGTGGTGCCAAGTAAAAAATGCACAAAGGTCAACAAACCACACCACCCTTCAACACCAATGATAAGTCCAAAGACTCACGGTACCAAGGGAAAAGGCGCGGAGGTTGATAGACCATGCCACACTTAAAAATCAATAATGGGTCCAAGAATTCGCGGGGCCAAGGAGAAAGGGAACAAGGGTCAATAGACGATGGCATCCTTAAGCACCCATGTCGAGGGTAAGAATTGACCCTTCAGTGCACAAAATAAAACAGTGATAAAAACAAAGTTCAACGTATTTACCAAGCCCAAAAAGGAAAAACCAAAGTACAACATGATACCAGCCAAAGGTTCCAAAGTATACAAGTATGAAAATGCTTGTATTATTTACAAGGGTTTACACAACAAGATAAGGGATATTACAAAAACCTAAGCATTTGAGCCACTGGAGTTGGGGGTGGAGGACTGTCAAAAGCATCGGGCATAGTGTCCCGACCAAAGGTATCAACTAATTGACGTGAGGTCACATCAAACTTGAACAGCTCTAGATCTAAGCGCCTCAAGTCGACACGGGGATTGGCCAACAAATAAGACCTAAGTCATAGCACGCTGGCCCCATAAGCATAACCAAAGGCTCAGTCCCTCACAGTATGCGCCGACGCCAACTGAGCGTGAAGCCTAACGACCTCCTCCCTCACAACCAACAATTCAAACTCCAATGCCTTTAGCCTCTTGGGTCTTTTCCTTCAGGCATGTAACCTTGTGAATAAGGGTCTCGTGGATCTTCCTTTACTTCTTGTCGAGATCGGCGTGACTCTTCTTGTATTCCTCATGCCATCAAGTAAACTCCTCCAGAGTGCCACGCGCCTTTAAGAGATCAAGACTAACTTGCCACTTCTTCTCCTCTGAAGCCACCAATGTTTCCATAAGTTCGGAGCAACGCAACTGGGAACCAAATAGTTCCTAGTGGATAGATTTGAGCTCCTCCTTAAGGGCAGAGAGTTCAAAATGGGTACGACCACACTCCGACTCTAATTCCCCCTGGGTAAGGGAAAGTTGAGTCCTAGCAGGATCTTACTTTGACTCTAGCAGCCCCAAGGGAAAGTTGTCTCGATCCTTCACCTCCTCGACGCGATGGAGTTTATCCTGAAGGTAGAAAACCTCGTCAAAGAGAATTTTCAGGTCACCTACCAGGGAATGTGCGTAGCCATCAACTTGTTCAAGTAGGATCTCCAGCTCCACTCTCTCAACCTTTCATTTTTCAAACTCCCTTTTGGCTTAAAAAGAGAAGATACGCCTAGAGTGAACTTTGTCTTCCAAGTCAGCCCGATCCGCCATAATCTAGGATGCTAAGTCATTAACGCCCTACAGAGGTGAAACCAAAAAAGAATAAAAATAAAAATAATAAAATAGAAGAAAGAAGAAGAATTAGAAGTACCCCAGAGAGGAATTCCTTAACTGGTTAGTCATGTTGTTGTCAGCTTCACTTTGGGCAAGGGCAGAGGAGTAGGAGGCACCTCCTAGAACCTCTCCATTCCCCTTGGCTTTTGGACAATAGTGAGAACCAAGGGAGAAAGCTTCAAGCGAAGCCGCCGCTGAGTCTGCACCAATCCTAAGGGCTTCACCAAGACTTCCTGTGAGACGAGCAGCGTTACCGTAGGCAAGTGCCGCATCACCCAAGCTTATGTCCTTACTCACAAGGCCACCTAGAGGAATATCCCTTATAGGAGAGAGGACTCGACGTCATCTCCGAAAAAGGAAGGGAAACGAGAGGTAGTAGAAACCTGGTTGCCGCCTACACTTAAGTCAAGTAGAGGGGTCTCTCCCCTAGAAATTGTAGTTGGCAGAGAGTATGGAGTGAAACTTCTCCCTTCACCCTCTTCTTCAACCTCTTCTATAACAAGGGCTTCTCCACCTTTCTCTTTGCCATCGACCACTCCGCCCTTTAGCAGAGTGGACTTGACGTCACCTCCAAAGGAAAGGAAATGAGAAGGAATAGAAACATAGTTGCTACCTACACCCAGGTCAAGTGGAGGGGTCTCTCCCCCAGAAATAGTAGTCGGCAGAGAGTGGGGAATAGAACTTCTCCCCTCACCCTCATCCTCGCCCTTTTCTATAACAGGGGCCTCGCCACCATTCTCTTCATCTACGACCACTCCGCCTTGGCGGCACCCTCCTCCCCTCGCAATACCCTCCTCTCTACCCTAGGCATTGTTCTCCTCTCCGCTCTGGCCTACATGGCCGCCCAAGGCACCAACTTCACCACCTAGAAGCACCTTACCTGCCAGACTCAATGAAAAGGCAGCTTCAATGTCAGCATTGACCTCACCTCTCTCCTTAACTAAATCCTCAAATGTGGGGAATTTAAAGGTAGGGCTAGTCACCGAATCGAGATTTTGAAAAGAAAGGTCAAAATGAAAGGCGGTTTCTAGTTCAAAAAGGGCTTGGCCGATCAAGCCATCGATGTTATCAAGGCCTAGAGAGGACCCACGCACTGGCGAGTGTCTAGTGGTAGAAGGTGGGGTACCTTGAGGTTTGCTGGCCACGGGGGATGTGCCAATACTTGTGCCTGAAGAGAAGGTGTATCTGTGTTGGTAGGGTGAGAGCGTTTCAGGGAAGCCCTTGGAGTAGACTCAAAAGAAGGCTTCAGTAGAGAAGGTGGCGCCACGGCCTTGGTTAAGAAAAGATGCCCCTTGACCTTAGAAAGGTCAAGCAATACCAAAAAAAGATCATTGTTGACAGGGGTTAAAAGGGCCTCGGTCCAAAGGGCATCCTCATGGTAGCCGCCCAATCACAGACCATATCAATACGGGATTGTTCCCGTTTGAACAGGGTTCCAAGGCTACTACCAAGCCTTTGTCATTAAGACCCTTACTCCAGAAGGCCCTAATTGGGAAGTCCCATTGACCAACCTTTGAATTGGGGAATTCCCAACTCATGCCAAAAATCAGGAAAAAATTTATTGTCCATTGTTTAGCATTTGAATGGCAACCCTCAAAACGGGCCAACCGCTAATTCTTTATATGAAAGCTCAAAATATTGCTTGGAGAGCTCCTCAAAGAGAAAAATGCCAAGAACTCTTGGGCAGTTAAATTGGGTATTTTTCTTTAGTGGGCTCCATAACCATTTGAAACACTATACAAGAACAAAGAAGAACTTGCCATGTGTGGGAGTGAAGCTGCGTAGGGGCTAACCAGAAAAGATCAAGAACTTCACGTATGGAGTGACAAAAGGGGAATTGGAAACCATGGGTTAGGGAGCAGACAGGAAGGGCAACTTTTCGGCAAACCCTTCTTTGTTGACACAACCCCGACGATGAGTTCCAGAAGTATTAAATTTGGATCTCATAAGTGTTGCACAAGTTCGTCAATCCCTAACCGTAAAGGAGGAGCGCCACCCATAACCTTCGAAGACGAGGATATCTTTCACAGAGGAAGACTCTTGGGAAGCAGAGCCTTGTGGTGTGTTTCGTTGGGCCATGAGAGAGTCAAGAGGGAGCAAAAAGCAGAGGGAAATGAGAGAGTTGCAGAGAGAGTAAGAGGCCGTGATAGTGGAGTTCAAGAAAGTAAAGATGGGAGGAAGAAACATGGGAGAAAAGGAAAGGAAAATGAGTAGGGAAATGAAGGGGTAGGGGATAACGACATATCTCATCATTACCTAATTAGGTAATGCAATTGAATGGGAACGTGGCGACGCTTACTCGGTAACATATGCATGTCCCTCGAAGTTTGGAATTCCTGCCTCTTGGTAAGTGAAAACAACAAAGCAAAGCAATAAATGGGCTAACGGGGAAGCCTATAGGTCCAAAACCCCAATGGGGTAACACATAGTTTTAAATACCCTTAGGAAAATAAATCAAGATACCCTATGGGCCTTATATTGGTAAATTCCCCACGCTTACATGCAGGAGGACTTAGCAGGGTAATCGAAGGTTTAGACCTCCACAATGGGTTTTTTTTAATCTCTCCTCCTGTAGCCAAAAAATGCTCTTATGTCTCCTCCCAATTCATTTCAAATTTTCTCTCTACTCCACCCAACCAACCATCTCTCACCCCCACTAGACATTGGCTACATTCTTCCCTCCCCCAAATCTCCATCGAGTGTGATCGAGCACTCCCTTTCTGCTGACCTGATCGAAAGCATTAAAAAAATAGCCTTCTTGCGTCTGTGGTCAAACACCACATTCTTGGCGCAAGGACCAGCTTAAAAAATCGATAATCTGACCAAGAAGTCCCTCCTCCATTGTCTGGGGCTGAGCACTCCCTTTCCACTCATCCCCTCTCCTTCTTCATCACCTTCTACTGACCGAAAGTTGCCATTCTTTTGCACTGTTACATTTCATTTCCAAGGTAAGAATCTCAACATTTATAAGCATTTTTTCTCATACCAATTCTATATATTCATTTTTCTATGTTTAGATATTTTTCTGTTTTTGTCGGTTGTATGTTTTTGCGTTTTTGTTGTTCTAAAGATGTGTTTTTGGTTGCTGATTTTCCTATTCTTTAGATGTGTGTTTGGTTGCTGATTTTTGTGGGTCTTAGTTGCTATTTTCAAGGGTCTTGGTTGCTGTTTTTGTGGATTTCATGGGTTGGGTTGGGAACAGCCAAAGCCTTGCGCTTATCTATGCTTAGAATATTTGCTTAGGGAGGAGCTTATGCCACACTTTAGAAAAAGGAAGAATTAGGTCATAGTTTTTTGAAAAAGTTTACATTTCATAAGTGGACTCTTCTCAAGTTTTGCCACCTAATTCTTCACTTTAGGATCATTCTGCAGAAAAGTTCAATGAGGAAAAAATGCAAATTAAGGTGCCATTTGGATAGTGAGTTGAGTTGAAATGAAAGTTGAAGTTGAATAAAATATTGTTAGAATATTTTTTTTAATATTATTATTTTTTTTGAAAATTCAAAATATTAAATTGTTTATTATATTCTGTGTTGACATTTGAAAAACTTGTAATGATGAGATGAGATGAGATGAAACACTTTCACTATCTAAATGGGTAAGAGGAAAAAACTACTATTGCTCATTCCAGATTTAAACATAATTCACTAGGTCACAAAAGAACGAGTTATACCCCAATGCAAACATATGTAAAACTAGACAAGTTTTTTTAGCAAATGATCAGATAATTCAAGTTTAGAAGATGAGGGGCAGCAACAATGGTGCCAGCCAAGCGTAATTGACTTATACTTATAAAGGGTATGTAATTTTTCCAACTGCTCACTTGTTTTGTCCTACAAAATCTTAACGAATAGCAATCCAGCTTAGGCTACCAGAGCATGAATAAAACTTTAATGACCTAGACTGATAATTCTAAGGTTGGAATATTGATAATTTTTATTAGACCTAAATTATATCTATTGGGCCATATTGGATAAGCTCACAGGTGATAAATTATTGAGATTTTTAGGAATTTTAATTAGGCTCAATAATTAGGTTAAATCTCATTTATTATTTATTGAAGGGGTTAGATTCCTTTCAGAATTTAAAAATTGACCATTAGAAATTTATTTCAATTTAAAATTATTACTGATTGAAGTTTCCTATACAATCTCAGTCACTCCCAATCCTGCATTAAAATGAATTACTAGAGTATGTCTTTAATTTTAAACACACTAAGATTACAATTCTAGAATCCTCTTCACCTTAAAATTCCTAAACCCAGCCGATACCATCCTATAAATAGTCCCATGTACTGTACATGCGCATACCTCTTCAAGCCAAGGCTTTTTGTTTTTAGCTCTCTTTTTACCCTTAGCATGTCTTAGCCTCATCTGCCCCATCATGAAATATGGCGAGGCTGCCATCATCTCTTCCTCCCTCCTAATCACAACCACCATCGTCCCTCCATCGCACCATAATCGATTCACGTCAAAATATTTTGGAAGCAGCACTACAAGGTAAGTAGCTTGATCATAAATTAGGGTTAGCATACGTTAGTTAGTTATATATATTATTATTAAAGTCATTTCTTTGGAAGCCAATGTTTACGTAACACTCATGTCATAATATTTGTAAGCACTTCATTCTACATATTATAGCTGTATATGTATTATGCATCTCACGTTGCACAAAATACATAAACTTTCATAAGATCAAGTATAAGATAAACTCAGAATAGTTAATCAAATGACCATTCAAATGTATGGTACCAATGCAGTTTCAGGATGGATGTACAAGTCACGGACTCAAGTATGGTCCACCATAGTATGGCAGAATACTTATGCGACTCCCCTTGTGGCCACGGGACGTGGGGCTGGTGCACAATCTCGCACATAGGATTAAATGTATTGGCTAGTCAGATCAGTTAGATAAATCAAATCAGTCAGTTAATTCAGATAAATTAGTCATGCATAGTATAAGCATTAGTATGATCAGTCATGATTTTAAGCTAAACATGATATATTTTATAAAAATCTTATGTTAAGTATGTTTACGTTATGATGAGTTTCTTACTAAGTCATCGACTCATGTTAGTTTATTTTTATGTTTTTAAACCACTTCAGGGCAAAAGATTTATGAAGGTAGAGTTATAGGACGGGATTTCGTCTAGAAAGACATGACAGTAGCCTAGATCATGTATACAGATTTTAAGTTATAATTTTGAGAAATTTTAATAAATGCTTCCACGCACTCTCATTTATGATTTTAGTATTTTAATTTAAAACAACTCTATTTATTATAAGAAATCTTTGTACTTGGCACTTCCTTCAAAATAAAAGAAAATACTTTTAAGTCAGGTTCAGTAGTAGCACTCCAACTTCTCCGAGTATTTCTAAAAGTGATTTTATTCTTAAACCTAGGAAGCGGGGTGTTACAAAAACAAACAAAAAATATTAATTGACAGTAATATATTACAAAACACTAAATGATCCCTAGAGCGCTAGCATCATGATTGGGCATTTCTAAAATTTTCTGAGACAAAACTGTCAGTTGAGCGTTCATTACTACTATCTTTAAAATTTTTCTTATTATTACTTCTGGATATATTTTAGTTTTTTATTTTGGTGTACTAGCTATATATATATTATTGAATAAATTGGTATGTAAATATTTTAGATAAATGTTTCAGCCACAAAGAGATTCCACAAAAGTAAACCTACAAATTGATGTAACTTGATATGGTACATTAGATTCTAAAGCTACTTTTATTATAAAGTAGATTTAACATATCATATAAAACTAAGGCAGTTTGTGGGATCTCTTTTTGGTTATAACACTTCTCAATATTTTATACACAGCTCCACATTCAAAGCATGTAATTAATATATTACAATAATATGCAGACTAATAACGGACCCTCAATATAATAATGGTTAAGGCTATAATGAGATTTTACACTGGATACTTCTAAAGAAAAAAACTTATCTAGGAAAATAAGACAACAAAATCACATTGACGTGAAAATTGAAAAAAAAAAAAAAGGGCTCACTTCATTTGACCTAAAGATGAATGGTTCAGTAGTTCATGTAATGATTTGAAATAAATCTCCTTGTATAAACAGTAGCCTCTCTCAATCTCGAGGCCTTGAGTGATGAGTGGTGCAATCAGAGCTCAACCTATGCATGTGATGCTTGATCTAAGCTTGGATGATAAGTTATAAGAGTGCAAAGCTCAAGATATGACTGAGATTATGATTATAATGTACTAAAGGAGGTCCCATGGGTTTCTCATGAATTTTTGAAGATAGCCAAAACATTTGAAGATAGCCAAGAAAGAGAATTAAAACACGCTGCAAATTGCAAATTACATTACTACCAACTACTCCACAATAACAATTTAATGAAAACAACACAGATTCTAAAATGGCCTCAGCTTCTCCATTGAAGGACCTCTTTTCATCACATTGTATCTTTATCTCTTGCACCAGAGAACAAAACAAGGGACGGTGAGCATTGCTTAAACAGATTAAATGAAGAAATTTCCCCAACTGTCTTGTTTTAGAAAGTGAGGATTTTCAATAGCTTTCAAATTATGTTTCTCAAAAACTCCCTATTGGGTTTGGAAAATGCTAGTCTGCCGCTTCTTAGTGACCGCTCAGCTTGCCTCCTACGGAGCAGGATGCCACATGGCTACTTATTAAAACAAACAAATGAAGTTATCATCTACATCCATTCTCAAACTAAGAGTGAGAGGGAGAGAAATTTTGAAACCCTAGCAGCTAATGTTATTCGCGGAGGAAAAGAGAGAAATAAAAATTTTTCGTGCTTTGGTGTTCATTTGGTATGCTCTGTTTCTTAAACACTACCAACAAGTGCTCTTGTCTTGCCCTAAGAGACCATAAAGACCTCAGTATAATCCCCTCCCCAAGCTTACTGATCTACTTATCCTATTCCAAATCCCATCCCCAAGTAGATCATAAAATACATGCAGTATAATCCCTGAAAGCATTCCCATTTGAGAGAAAGAGTATGGCAGTGTCAATAGAAACTTGGGCTATCTGTAAAACCAAAGCCAAAAACCAATATTAGTAAAATCTTTCTCAAATAAAATTGATTGGAAAAATATTTTTATGAATCCAACTTATGACTTGATTTTTTTTTCTTTTCTTTGGTTTCTATATCTGGTTCGATGCAATATGGTTGAACCATGCATCATAGACAGACCAACCATGCCAGAGAAAGCTTTTGAGGCCAAAACCCCACTCATCTGCCTTATCTTCCTCTCTGTCATCATGCTCGGTCAAGTTGAAGCTCAAGACCATGGCCTCCTCTGCTTGTTTTTTAGGTAACATTTCTTATAGATGAAAGTGGGAATCGATGTTATCAAGCTGAGTCAAATCATTTTGGGGTTTTTTTAATAAGAATAATGTTACTTCGCCCCTCCATCTTGTCCCCTCATTCTAACCGCTCTTGTATTTTTTTTTTAATTTCTTTTTACTTACTGATTAAGGAAGTGATTATTAGTGTATTGATATTTTATATATATATATATATTAAAAATATTTAAAAGTGTTAAAAAATATGAATAAAGAAAAGGAAAAAAATTAAAAATGTGAATTTTGTCTAGAGGGCATGCTCAGCAGTCACTGCTGGATGGCACCGTAGTATGACTCTTTTAATAAATAACTATGTGACATGCCACCAAGCATACCACATTGAGCAGGCAAAATGGTCAATCAGAATGAAGTTGTCGAGTAGCACCACCCATTGGGTTTATATACATCTAAATCACGGAAAAAAAACGATCAAATAGAAAATTACATAGAAAATTAGTTCAACAAGAGGGCCAATCCCAGGTGGCGAGGAGGAAAAGAGGAAGATGCACAACGATTTATGCGAATTCATGGACAAGTACAAGGAGATATCAAGGAAATTAGGTGCATCTTCATCTCTCAATAATCTACTCAACAACATGGATCTACCTTACAGTACAGCAATCATGGCAGTTTCACGCCCTCAGAAGTTTAAGGTCCCACAGATAGAGTTATACAATGGATTTAAAGATCCCATTGAACATCTAGAGATGTTTAAAGCCCATATGACCTTGCATGGATTCCCAGGAGAAATCACATGCCGAACTTTCTCTTTAACCCTTAAAGCAATGGCTAGAGGATGGTTTGGGATGTTAAAGCCTAGTTCCATCACTAGCTTTGAAGAACTAGATAGACAGTCTTAACACAGTTCATGGCCAACAGACAGAGGAGGCAATCAGCAACGTACCTTCTCATTATGAAGCAACGGGAGGATGAGAGCTTGAAGGCATACCTAACAAAATTTAACGATGAGTGCATGTTAGCGGACAATCAAGATGAGAAAATAATGCTCGTAGAACTTTTAGGGGGAATTTGGCCCAAAAGCCCATTCATGGCTGAATGGGTTAGAAGAGCACTAGTGACATTACGAGAACTTATGTATAGAACAGATGACTTTTTAATGTAGAAGACACTCTGAAAGCATTGACCAACCCAAAAAGGACCAAGGTAGAATAAGTGAACAAAAATTGAAAGACAGAAACACCCTTTCTAGGGGTCAAAGTTCCAGGGCAGCAGATTTGAGCTTGAGCAAGGGAAGACCAGCCACAAAGGAATGATTACCGAGATGCGGACAACAAGGGCACGGTAAATGTAAAAGTTGGCTAGGATTAGATGACTAAATGATAAGGTTTATCTTATCATTATATTTGTAATTTTTGGATGAATGTAAAATAATTATCGACTTTATCTCTAAACAACATTGAGTTTATCTAAAAGTCTTAAAGGTTGTTTAAATAAGTAATTTAAGTAAAATTCAAGTCCACAAGAATCTGCATTTATTCAGAACAGAAGCTGAATAGAAATTAGTCACTGTAGCGAAGAGATATCGCGAAATGTCAGCAATCCGTTAAGAGACTTCGTCATGACATATTCTACCTGTCAGCAGAATCCTACTTCAACTGGAACACTTCTCATATTGTTTATTTAAGAGATCCTATTGATTATGATCTGCAAATATTCAGATCTACATATTTTCTATAGCACTTTCTAGTGCATATTTTGGTAAGAAAATTCCTTAGTGACTTTTCATATTTGTTATCTCTCTTTAGGTGTGATCGTGCTTCAAGTGTGATGGATCGTTAATTAGATTTCAGTTACTGGAGTTCCAAGAGGAAAGACAATATTTGAATATCGTCAGAGTTCTGTTGCTACTGCAGTAGAAGACAAATGGGTCATTTGTCTGGACAAGTAAGAGGTCAAGTTGTAAGGTTTTTTAATTGATGATTACTTGTAATTGATTTTCAAATAATAAGATTGATTTTCCTGGATTTGGCTACCCCGTATGGTTTTACCTTTAAAGAGTTCTTTAAAGGGTTTCCTTTCGTAACCAATTTTTAAGTTATGCAAGTTTGTTTATTTATTTTAAGTATTTGATTAATTTAATAAGCATAATATTGAGATCTAACCAAATTTGTTCAAGAAAATTAGTAGACAATTTTGTGGTTTTACAAGGATACTTGAAAATTTTCAATTGGCATCAGAGCGTGATTTACTTATTCGAGTGTGATCTGTGCCCCTGTAGATCATGTCGTCATCGTTAATGTCTTGCCACACTTCGATAGAGAAAATTATGCTTATTGGAAAGTTCGTATGAGGGCTTTCCTCAAGTCTTTGGATGAGGATGGACTAAACCCGAGGCATCTATAGATAGTTGGACAAAAGATGAAATCAGCAATTGTAATTGGAATAGCAAAAGATTGAATGCTATCTTCATGACTGTATCTCCGGAAGAATTTAAGAGAATCTCCATGTATGAGATTGCTAAAGATGCATGGGACATCTTGGAAGTTACACATGAGGGAACAAAAATTATGAAAAATTCAAAATTACAATTGCTAACTTCTAAATTTGAAGAGATTAAAATATTGGAAGATGAGAACTTTAATGATTTTTATGCCAAGCTTAACGATATTGTTAATTCCAGGTTTAATCTCGGCAAGAAGGTGGAGGATTCAAGGGTCGTGAGGAAGATCTCGAGGTCTCTACTTGAAAGATTTTGCCCTAAGATTACTGTCATTGAGGAAAGCAAAGATTTGGATGCTATTAAGATTGAAGAGCTAGTCGATTACTTACAAATGAATGAATCCTCACTTCCTCAAACAAAAAAAGGTAAGTCCATTGCTTTAAAAATAGTAAAATATGATCAAGATAATTTTTTTGATGAAGAAGATTTTAACATTGAGGATATAGATCTCATTGCAAGGAAATTCAGAAAATTATTGTTTAACAAGAAAGCTAATGGAAAACAAAAGTGAGGTAAGGAATTTTCTGTAAAGAAAAATTATTCTAAAAAATGGAATAAAGTAAAATCTGATAATAATGATAAAGTAAAGTGCTATGAATGTTTTGGTTAAAGTCACGTAAGAATTGAATGTCCAAATTTTAAGAAAAGTAAAGGAAAAGCATTGAATTTCATGCTTAGTGACAGTTCAGATTCTGAAAGTTCAAGCTCATCATCTGATGATGAAAAATCTTTTATAACTTTTTCTACTATTGCGAAGGATTTTCCTGAGATTGCACTAAAAAAATATGAAAGTGATTGTGATTACAGTGATTTGGATGTATCACTTGTTGATGCTGACCACAAACTAAGTTTACAGGAAATATATAATTATGTGTGTGAAGAAGTGGTCAAATTAAAAAAAAAAAAACTCAACAAGAAGCTGTACAATAGATTTACTTCCGTGGAGAATGAGAAAAATAATCTCTCTGAGGTATTACAAATTTCTAGTGTTGAAGTATTAAGATTAAAAGATCAAAAGGCTGCACTAGAAAAAGAATTAGAAAAGTTTCAGGAGTGCAAGCAAAAATCAGCATCATAGAAATTAGAACAGATGTTAAGTTTTCAGAAGTCGATTTGTGATAAATCTAGCCTAGGATACACAACTTTTCAAGATAAAGATCCTACAACATCATCATCCGCTGCCACTACCTCTAGGATATTGTCTTTGTCAAAGAAAGCCAAGTTGTGGATGCTCCAAAAGAAGACGCTTCAAAGTCAAAAAATTTTGGAAAGTCTCATGGAAAATCAACCTTAAAAAGACTGATTCGAGGTAAGTTTATTCCTACCTGTTGTCATCATTATAGTGTTGTTTGTCATATAAGGCCATATTGCTTTAACGTAAATAAAGTGAAGAAAAATGGAGGTGAAAGAAAGTTAAAAATGAATGGAAAGACTCTAGAAAATCAAGTTGATTAGATGAGTCAACAAATCACCTTCATAAGTATCAAGCTTGGTGAACTAGCAAATTTTGTCTTCACAACAAAGAAAAGATCATACAAAGTGATATTGATGAAAAAAATATGCCAAAATTTAAAACAAAATGAGAGGTCAAAGAATATGTCATGTCACATTAATTGATAGGACTACTTGTATGTTCTTTATAATATTGCATTAGTCTAGGACATGCATTTTATTTTTCTGTTTTGCTTTTATGTTTCTGTTTTTTTAGTTTTTGAATAAATAAATATATATATATATATATATTTATACTATATTTTCTGGCTTGGTTCAAATTTTTTTAAGAAAAGTGCATGCTTGATATGTTAAAATTTGAGCATTTTTGTTCTCACATGGTAAATTCTTGAACCTATGCATCTCTCTTCTTTGTGCAATTCATTTTGTGCATACTAACCCTATGGGTCATCTTGACAAAGTTCATTTACAAAACAATGTGAGTAACTTATATATATATATATATATAATAGTTCAAAAGTTTATATTGTTTAATGAGATGATCACCATAGAGGGAGTCCATATCTTGAATTGACTAATACTAGTTGAACTTAGTACAATAATAAAGAGATCTCCCCTTGCCAAACACAAATAGTTGATCCATATAAAAAAATTCGGTGTTGAATCATTGCGAAAAAAGACACACCCTACATGGATCTATCCCTCAAGTCCTTATAGAAAGAATCACTGCTTTAATCATTGTGTATCTAGGCCCTAGCATAAAGTTTAACTTTTGAAATGAGGGAGAAACTATTGGGAGCATCTATGAGAAAAAAATACTCATAAATAATATTATCAAAAATATATTGAAAGGAAAAAGAAATAAAGAGTTGCTACTTTATATAAGTTTTCTCACTTACACACTCACATAAACTTTGACATTGATGATCTTATGAGGAGTGAACATTCATAGTGATTGTTGCAAATAAGAGGGTATACTCTATTGAATTTGTTTTGTGAGTTACATTATGTTTGAACTAAGATGCATTTAAGCATAATACTTGTCTCACTGTTTATATATAAAAGAAAAAGATTTTTTTTTTCTATTTTTTATTGTCATTTTTTTTATTTTTTTTATTTTGTTACTTATCATTTTTATGTAAAATAAATAAAGTGATAAAAATATAAAATAGATTTTTTGGAGTGTTGAGTATTGGTCTAATCTGGGACTTGGTTTATGATTGTGTAAGTTCCAGTGAGACTCTGAGTCTTAGGCTCAGGGAGTTTTGTTGTTTTGGTTAAGTCCCAGTAGGGACTCTGTGACACAGGCTCATGCATGGCATGTTAGTCCTTAAGTGACTTAAGTCACTCAGTTCCCGTGATAGGCACCCACTTCTGATATCCACTCTCACACTTAACCATGACACTAGCATGTTTTCGAGCAGAACACTTCTCTTCACAACACTAGGGTTCTTGAGTATTTGGGTCCTCATAACTTGCACAGATTCCTTCGCCTATTCAAATCCAAGTCAAGGTATGTGCTCATATCTATTTCCTTTCGGTTTTACTTATAGGGATCGGAGTACACCCATTTGGGTTTGTTGGTTTTTTTTTTTTAATGATTTGAGACTTGGCCTTTTGATTTTTGGGCTGTGGATAAGTGAAGTTGGGTCTACATTGTTAATATATTGAAGATGGTTTTTGAGTGGGTACTTGGCCTTTGTCATTTGGTTTTCATGATTTTGTTTTTTAAAGAGTCGATAGCCACACACAGAGCAGTCCCGTCCCAAATTTATTAATATGTCCTTACTTATGGCAGATGAATACCGTGGTTACAAGCGAAGCATCTGGGAGATTACTAGTAAATAATCCATTAAAAAGCCTCCCAAATACATAACCAACAACCTTAAAGAAAATAAACAATCTAAACATGCCTATAAAAATTAAAACAAATTAATTCCTAAGAGTTGGTAGCCCTAGTTTATCTAAACGAATAATACCTTTCAATAGCCATGGCAAATTATGGGGGCCTTCATAGTTAACATTCATCCACATCTCACCTTGCCTTGCTAGGAAATCTGCCACTTGGTTTCCTTCGTTATATTGGTGGACCACCATAAATGTTATCCCTTCAAGTGCAGCCATTAAATCTTCCCAAAAATTTCATAAATACCACAATGTGCATCACCCTTTCATAAACCAATTCACTACCAAATTGGAATCACTTTCAATAATCACATTAAAACAATTTAACCTTCTGCACAAAATAATCCCCTCTGATATGCCAATCAAGTGTTTGATTTTTTGTCTCAACCAAGTTGTCTCAATCATTTGCTCATGCGCATACATCAAGTGCATTTAATCCATGAAAAGTTGAGACACATGAGTTTTTCATCATGCATTTCTTAGTGTTTTCATCTCAGCACACATAAGTAGTGTTTATTCTCTTATGAGTCTTGTCAGATTAGTGACAAAAAATGGGAGTATTGGAAGAGTAAATTGAAATATGTTGAAATATTTTGGTAGTGTGAAATTTAGGGAGAGTTTAATGAATTTGCTTAAATGAATTTATTGAGAAGGAGTTTAATGAATTTGCTTAAATGAATTTGTTGAAGGGGAGTTAGATGATATTTATTTATTTTTGCTGGACATAAATTTGATGTTAAACTAGAAAATTGTTCTATGTCATTATTTTTTTATTCTTGATTATTGTTTGCCACATTTGGCCCATGCGTCGGCCCCCTCAGCCACAAATGAGGGGCATGCCGGTGGATGCCACAAGCATCTGGGTGCCGGGGGATGGTTTATCCCATCCACTAAGCCTAAATTATATATCTATATATATGTAAAACATTTTTTTAATTAAACGTTATTTTGGGGAGAACTCTTTAAAACGTCATTGTTTTACATTAGGTTTTGGTTTAAAATCTCCATCATCCCCCCCGCGGTCTCTCTCTCTCTCTCTCTCTCTCTCTCTCTCTCTCTCTCAATTGGTAATGGTAGTGAATGGTTTTGTTTTGTTTTGGTTAGGCAATGAGGGCAAATCCACCCATGGCATCTGGATGAGGGCACCCTACTGTTGGGGGGGAGGGGTGCAGCCACACTTCTAGGAGGTGCAGGTAGCACCCCTAGCAGTCGAGCACCTCTCCCAGCACCATAAAAGCCAAGTGTTAGTAACGCACATGCGATTAGAGCTAACACTCACGCTTGACGATCGTAGACTAACCACACTTGTATATTCTAGTTAGCCATCACCCTCATTGCGGTAGAGCATCTATCCCACCACCATATGAGCCTAGTATTAGCAACGCACCTGTAATCAAGGCTAACACTCGCACTTGGTGATCGTAGACTAACCATATTTGTATAGTCTGGTTAGTCATCGCCCTTCATTGTGGTTGAATATCTCTCCAGCCACCTCATAAGCCGAGTGCTAGCAACACGCATGCGACGGGGACTAAAACTCGCACTAGGGGACCAAAGGCTAATCGTATGCATAACTGGGTTAGCCTGAACCCAAATTGTGATCAATTCAGGGCATAACATGCACACTAAGCGGAATTACGATATGAGAGCTAAGGAAAAGCAATCAGATGAAAGGTTCGACAATAAGCAAAAGCAAGGTCCAACCAAGCTCATAAACTGGAAAATAGAGCTATCTTGGGAGTCAAGTAATGGCAACATCCACAAAAAGAAAAACAATCAATAGAGGTAAACATAGCAATATCCAAAAGCGTCTGGCATCACATCCATGACCAAGGAGTCAAGGAATTGGAAAACAACAGGATTAAGGATGCACGGTCTTCAACTTTAATAATGCCTTCAAGTCTATTCTCAATTGCTTTAACAAGAAATCCCTCAACGTCCGAAGAGCATGATTGTAACCACCCCATAAGCTTGATTATGGACCCGAGCCACCAAGATCTGGGGGTAAAGGTGAACAACCTCCTCCTGAGAAGACCTTAATTCGGCCTCCATTTCGCTGACATAAGGAGAGCTTCTTCTTTAAAGACTTGTGACACTGTTAAGCTAGAAATAATGGATGTTGTACTCTCTGAGCTCTACCCTAACAGTCTTGAGCCGAGCCTCCATTTGGGTCATCTCACTCCAAGTAGTGTTGAAATCCAACTGGAGACGCTGAAGGGAACCTTCTGCTTGTAAAACCCGCTTAGCATACTTGTCACAATGACTCCTTGCCTCTTCTAGCTCTGTCTCCACCTTGTTGCCATGGAGTCACTCAAAATCAAGGTTTTAACTTCCGTTCCATTCCATTCCGGTTGGAATTTTCCATGCTAGAATGGTAACAGGCCAGCATGGCATAGGTTACTGTTCCTTCTCGAGTCAAATTCCAGTCGTTTCCACTAGTTTCAGTCCATTTCAATCATATTCCAGTATTTCGGCCGAATTGGTAATTTTGGTCCAAAATTTAGCTGAATGGCATTTTTGTATATCACTTGAAAATGGAGGGACAAACCAGTAATATCGTGCACTTCCCTTGCGAATCAAAATTTCAAATCCCTAATTACTTTTTTCAGAGGCGCTTCATGCCGGTCGGGCTGTAAATCAGATAAAAACAGTCCTTCATTCATCTTATGCCACGTAAGAAAAACCAATGTAAAACAAATGCACTCCACCACAGGAAATCGTCAATTCGTATAGCCCATTCCCTCCGTTTGCCTTATGCCATTCTCCCCTTCTCGCATAGCCCTTCTCCCATTCATCACCAATGCTGTCGGACTCATCCCAGCACAACGCCCATCTCAGCACGACTCTGACGGACCCCTGCATCCTAGCACGACGCCCATCTCAACTCGACACCGACAGACCCCCGCATCCCAGCACAACACCCATCTCAGCTCAACGCCGACAGACCCCTGCATCCCAGCACGAGGCCGAAACCTACAATCTCAGCCCGCAATCTAGGCGTGGCCGTGTCGGCGAGGGGGGGATTGCTAGGTTTTGGTCAGATGGTGGCTGTGCGAGAGTGGGTTATGGTCTGAAATATTTCTTGGTGACTTGCGAGTTTTTTATTTCTTTTTCAAATCAGTGTTTTACATTTCAAACATGAAAGTCTACGGATACATTCATGATCTATAAATCTGAAAATGAAAAAGATTACGCATACAAGCATCCAAAATCTCAGCCCCATCCCGCCATGAAGAATATCCAAAACTCTCTCAACTCGGTCTCGCTGGGTGGAAAGGCTTCTGACGATTAGTTCACTCCAATGCCGTGAAGGTCTTGCCGGATCATTCAGTTTGGAAGAGATTTCTTTCCGTGTGAGGGGGCCGAATCAATTTGGGTTTCGTAAGTGGAGAGGGGGGCGTTGCCATGGGTTGTGGTCTGTTAGTTATGGGTATCTGTCGAGAGAAGGGGAGGGTCAATAACGATGTAAGGGTTCGGAGGATCGGACTTGCCCATTGGGTATAGCTTAACCGGAGTTTTCCGCGTCTGGTCTTGGGCAATGTGCTTGGTGGCAGTGCAAAGTCCCTCTCTTCCGACTTGATTGCACCGCCCTTCGCTGCCGCTATTCTCCAAGTGTCGCTGTCCCTCTCTGGATATATCTCAGCCCGAAATCGCGAGCCTCGGCTGGGAAATAGGAGAGGTCGACGACGGTCGGGCTGCTTGGTGGAGAAATCATTAAGGCTTGAAGAGGACGCTTGGAGATTAATTGAATATTGCGAAGAAAGAAATTCTGAACGCCCAAATCTATTTCACATGTAATGCTGGTCCACGAATGTCTCGGTGGAAGTCTTACGTGTCGAGCTGTGATTGGTTGGCTGTTATTTGAGCATAACCAGCCCGACCAGTCCTAAGAATTTCTCTACTTTTATCTCTTCGTCCATCTCCAGTGCTCCACAAACCGCACACTTAATCTTGTTTCTACAGCTCTGCTCTTGAAGTTGGACCCTAGAACGAAAGCATCTGGTGAAAATTATGGTCACTATGGGAGCACCAAATCTGTGATGACAATAGCATTTCAGTTCGCAATTGAAGTCTACCTTCGAGACAATGTAGTAGCCATGGCACGACAGTATATCCAGAGTATTATATATAGCATCTGTACAGAGGGTGGCACTGGCGCTCTCCCCTACTTGTTTTAGTTCACATGCTGGTTTTTTGTCACCACCTGGTACCCCTGAAGCTCACACGCTTGCTAAATGGAGCTGTCACAGCTATAGGTGTGCCATTTAATTATTTTATCATGCATTCATATATCTTTCAGGCTTTGGAACAAGAGTCAAGACAAGTTTGTGAAGAGTGGTATGGAGTTTTGGACCCAACGTTGTATTATATAATTATTAAACAGCTGGCTAATTTAAGTTGTAATAACAATTAAAGAGACTAGGCATTGTACCAATTGTTGGACATGCGCACATTTTGGTCACGTTTAGTGGAAAGACACTGATTTTGGATTTACTCTAAAATCAAGAACTTAGACTCTTACTTTGATTTTTCAAAGAACTTACCTTTGCGCCCTTGCTTTGAAAGCTGAAGATTTGCCATTTAATATGGAAGACTAGAGAAATGAAAGCTAGCTGATATAAATATAGTATTTCCAAGCTTTTTTTCATACCAAAAAAAAAAAGACTAGTCGTACTCAACTGGGGGCTTATTTTATCTTCAGAGTGATTGGCTTTGTTTACCTATTTATTGATGAGGATGAGTGATTATTTTTTTTTAACGGTTAGATTTAAAATTTAGAAATTATTGAGTTTTACAAATATATGTGTTTTGTAAGACTTATATTGAAAAATATTATTGAGTTTCTTAGATATGAATATTTTTAAAACTTATATTAATATTATTTCAGAATATAGTTTATATATATAATTTATGGGAAATGCTGGACGTAACCAACGCTGCGCACCCACGGCGTAACCAATCCAACGTGGCAGGTCAGCAAGTCAACTTAAACTAAATCAATTAATGAAACGGTGCGGTTTGCATTTGTTTCAGGCAGAAGCAAAAATAAAGCGGGATCTCATTGTTTTTGAATCATTGTTATTCAAACGGTGCGTTTCTGTCTTCCCCTACCCGCTCATTACTGTCCTCATCATTATTCTCTTCTTGGGTCTGTTAAAAATCACCAATTTCCTTTTTTAACTGCTCCTTTCACAGTTTTATCTTCTTCTTTAAAAAAAAAAATTTTTGAGCAGGGACCTCGTCAAGGTCTTTCTTCAAGGGAATCCAGATGTGGAAGGAAGAGACTGTCTTGAAGGTCAAGTTCTATATATGTTTGGTGAAGTACTATTTGATACCACAGCCTTTTGTATAAAAGTAGCGCATTTTGAAGTAATTATTGTTGGAGAAAAAATTGCGTTTATTCAAACGGAGAGAACAGAAAAGTTGAGGTCTAGAGAGAATAGAGACCCAAAATGGAGACGAACAGAGACCGAAAATGGAGACGAGCAGAGACCGAAAATGGAGACGAAGTCACGCAAGCTTACTTCTATTTCGATTTCCCACCCACTTTTTTTTTCTTTTTTTTAATATATAATATAATAATAATAATCATCTGACTTGCTGACCTGCTGACCTGTCTTGTTGGATTGGTTACGCCGTGGGTGCGCAGCGATGGTTACGTCCAGCATTTTTCATAATTTATTCTATAATCTTTATCTTAAAACGGTAATATATTGATACTGAAATATTTGGTTTCAATACCTCAGTCGGAACGTCAGTCATTGAAACCAAACTCAAAACTTTGCTCAGCATCCCACTCTTCCCCCAAAAAATTTGCTTTGTATGTACGCTGCCGCTCACGCTCTTGGAGTTTCTCCAACTATCTTTAGAGGTCAAAAATATCGTTCCGCAGTGCGATTATCTCAATCTCTTGAACGCGAGTCACGCCACAATGAGAACCCAATTGCGAGAAGGCTATCTTCCATTTTCCCTCTCCACCACTACCTCGGATACAGCTTGGCTAGCCCTCTCCATAAAGGAATGGGAAGAACGAACACACTCCTCCAAGTGGGAATGACGACAAACACCAGCCGGCTAGCGAATGTAACCCCAACGATACACAGAGATGATTAGATAACGACGTAAAAAGAGAACACACTATGAAAATAAAGAAGCCTCCCAGGGAAAGAAAACGTTCGAGTTCAGGCATTATTTGGCGATGGAAGGATTCACAGAGTCATCAGCTAGTGAGGTAGATGCTGAAAGCCTTGGTTAGGAAGAGTTAGTGATCCCGTTGATTCCTCGCCAACAAAATTGGGCAAAGAATCACTCACCCGTCCAGGATGAGCCGGCGGAGAAGCAGCGGGAAGAGAAAATACGAGAACCACACCCACCATTGACATGAGCCAACTGTCCACACACACGCTGTTGTCCTACTTGGCCTCACAGAGGGCGGAGTTGGGAGAACCCCTCCGGATTGAATGGGCAAAAAAAATGGATTTGCGAATGGTAAGGGTATGTGCCTCCTCGCCGGTTTCCCTTACTAACATGGATTCACTTGATGCCAAAGAAGGCATCCCAAATTTCTCAAACAATGCTTCAGCCACGGTCTCTCTAGAAATCATATGGGATGATCTTGAAAAACACGACGTCCAATACCAAGCCAATGTCATCCTCCCCCTGGTTAAGAATCTCAGCCGGACGGTCTCTAAGTTGGGATGACACGCGCGACCATAGTTGCTTGGAGCTACCCTTAGAGCTGTTGGGAATTTGGACTTTCCAAATTCACTCCCACATGATCTACCCTTTGCAGGAATAACAAGAAAAATAGAGAAATAATAACAACACAAGAAATTTACGTGGAAACTCCAAAACAGGAGAAAAAACCACCAGACCCAGAGAAGAAAATTCACTATGTGAAAAATTGTTACAATCACACAATTTTTCTCCTCACCACACCTACAAAGCTACCCCACTAGTAAAACTTTAACTTTACACCTCTTCCCTTTTTACAAAAGGCTAATAGAGGAATTTAACTAAAGTCAAAAGTTACTAGTTAAGCTTTCAACTGGTGCACTTAAACTAAGAGGTTAAGCCTCTTATTTATAAGGTTAATCTAGGCCCCTTAATCCACATCCCACCGATGTGGGACTAAGGAGCAAAAACAACAATCTCCACCTTGCGACTTTGACTAGTCCCACAGCCAAGCTCCACCTCAATGAAGATCTTCATAGCTTCCGCTATCATGCTTCACCATAAAAGCATACCCACTCAGAATAAACCAATTCCAAGCATTTCACTTCGGCCCATGTCGAAAACAACCTTGCTGAAAATTATGGTGTAACTTCCACGTTTGGCTTTCCTGGAAGTTCATCAGCCATCGACATGAATTTCCACCACACACCCTGCATCAATGCCAAACCAATGCCTGTGTGCAAACTTGTGGACCCGCTAACATTAACACATCCTCTATCATGGCAACTTTGGGAATTAGCGGCATGCCATGAGGATGTACACGTCTCCTTTTAAAGATCAAAATCTTCTATGGAGAGAGACGCAATATTAGCATCATTTCCAGTATCTCCATTTACTGACTTGGAGCCACTTGCCGAACCAGCTCCTGCTCTCGGACAATTTTTCTTGACGTGCCCAGATTGTCCACACTCCCAGCAGACTACTTTCTTCTTCATGGAGTTCTTCATCTTCCCATTTCCAGCTGCTACCATCACTAAGTTCTCAAGTGGAACATTATTTCCACTACTTAGTCTTCTCTCTTCAGAAAAGATTTTACTGGTAACCTCTGAAAAAATTATTTTCTCCTTCCCATGTATCAAAATAGGCTTCATGTGCTCATAGGAAGGTGGAAGAGACCAGATGAGTCTCAAGGCCTGATCCTCATCATCAATTTTAACTCCAATAGCTTCTAGCTCAGCGACAATGCCATTGAGAACGCTTAAATGATCTGAAATAGTTGTACCTTCACTCATCCGCAGTGTATGAAACTGCTCCTTCAGGTACACACGATTTGAGACGCCCTTCGTCTGATACAACTCTTCGAGTTTTTCCCAGAGTTCCTTTGCCGTAGATATTCCATGCACATTTGCAAGAACATTTTTGGCCAAGCACAGACGTATCGCACTTGCTGTTCTCAAATCCAGATCCTCTCAATCTTCATCGCTCATTTTAGATCTGCTCTTTTCACCAGTCACACTAGTACCAGTGCTGACTTCAGGTGTTGGTCTGCCCTTCAATGCCTTGTGTAATCCTGATTGAATCAAGACATCCTTGACTTGTACTTGCCACAAGCCAAAATTGATTCTCCCATCAAATTTCTCCACCTCAAATTTTACAAGATTTGAAGACCTACTTCTTGACATTTCTTTGATGAATTTACTGTAGAAATGAATAGTACCTCACTAAGTCAGTTCCCAGGAAAGATTGGAGGGTCACATTGGACACACTTAAAATTTCCAATCTCCTAGACAGAACCTCCTTAGACTGTACGTATCCACACTACCACACCAAAGCTCCACCCCACAAAAAGAACCTAGTGGCTCTGATACCAATTGTTGAGAATTTGGACTTTCCAAATTCACTCCCACAGGATCTACCCTTTGCAGGAATAACAAGAAAAATAGAGAAATAATAACAACACAATAAATTTACGTGGAAACTCCAAAATAGGAGAAAAAACCACCAGACCCAAAGAAGAAAATTCACTATGTTAAAAATTGTTACAATCACACAATTTTTCTCCTCACCCCAAACACACCCACAAAACTACCCCACTAGTAAAACTTTAACTTTACACCTCTTTTCCTTTTACACTTAAAAGGTTAATAGAGGAATTTAACTAAAGTCAAAAGTTACTAGTTAAGCTTTCAACTGGTGCACTTAACTATAAGGTTAAACCTCATTTTTATAACTTGAGCCTATGCTCATTAACTTAAATCCCACCCGTGTGGGACTAAACTCAAGGAGCAAAAGTCAACAAGAGCTAGCGGTCCTACTGCCGAAGCGTGACCTGCCGCGAGCCCCATTGGTGTCATGAGCACTGAGACGCTCAGTATGAGGCTTTTTTTTCCTTTTGCTCCAAATGGACGGAGGGAGGCCTCTTTTTCCCACGGGTGCGTTTGGCTCCCACGAACCAATGGATTGGCAGGCGACGAACTGTGATCGGTCCAAAGAGACCAAGAAACGATCTATGTTTTCTCTGGTAAGAAGCACATCAGACCAAACAAGAAGTAGACGAGGTCCAAATGGTCTATCTCCCTCCTGGAAAGGGTCATGTTGAAGTCACGGCAGTCTTCCAACTCCACAAAGCCCTAACTAAGAATTCTTGGCAACTGGCTTCATTCACAGGAAACTCCCATCCAATGTCGGATACGAAGAACAACTTCCTGTACCAATCCTTAATGTGGGAATAACGATACTCCAAGTGCACCACTCAAAAACTGTACTGATTCCCGTCCCTAACGTGGGAATATGAGAAAAATTGATTCTTGTACCAGTCCTTAACGTGGGAATAACGTGGGACCGATTCCTGTACCAGTCATTAACATGAGCATAACGAGACTCCAAGAGTGCTAACCCGTCCAAGAACAAAAACTGCACTGATTCCAGTCATGTCGCTCGACGGCGTGGGTGTAAAAAGATTCCCGAGCCGTGTGGTCTGGATGATCCTCGCCTACGGGCTCCAAAGCACGTAGGATGACAACGAGAGTCTCCAAGCATTGGGAAGGAATTGGGTTGGAGCCCTAGAAAATCTAGAATGTTGCGAAAGGGGCGACAAAAAGGGGGCCTTCGCCCCATCAAAAACATAATTATGCAGAGGCACATCCCTCAAAATCGACGACACTGCAGCAAGTACAAGCAAAATCATGTCAACAAAATAGTGGATCCCATACAAATCCCTCACCGAATCCGAATCCGAATCCAAACCAAATCCAAATCCACCCTAGTAGTAGTGGCAAACCAACAATTCTCCTCAAATCTATCTGGTCAAGAGGAGCCATCGTCACAAGACCTATCCGGAGACCTGTGGGAAAAGGAAGATCGAGAATCAAAGCAAGAATTGCTGCAAGGGGCCATCAGTGACAAGGAGATGAAGAAGGTCCGAGTAAAGGGAAGGGTGAACGCAATGGGCGCAAAAGAAGAAAGAAAACTAGTGCATGGTGGAGGACAACGAAGATTTGGGCCGGTTTAGATGGGTTGAGTTGGTCGAAAGTTTAAATTATTAATTTCTAATATTATTATTATTTTAAAATTTTAAAAATAATTTAAAATTTATAATAATTAGATTAAATAATTGAGTTGAGTAACCAAGCAGTGCTTAAAAGGAAGACGACGGCGGTTGGGAAACGATGGCCTGTACCAAGGGTGAAATGACAGGTGTCACCCACAGCGAAGACGAATCGTGCAAAACCTGATTTTGCAATGCATGAGGGGACATGAAGAGAATGGATTGATGAGCGTTGCTCTACACGAGGAAACAAATCATGAAAAGGGTAGGAAAAGTGTCGAAGCCAGCCAAGAGGACACGCGTTAAAACAAAAAGAAAAAAAATAGAATAAGAGAAAGGAAAAGAGAGAGAAAGGGGACGTATAAAACTCTCAATCACACGTGTGCAACGAGAATTTGCGTGGTAATTACTAGGCCCAATATTCCGCTTGAAAATGAACCTTGTTTGATTAAGGATTATGGTTCTATGAGGCCAATGGGCCTCACGGTCACATGAAGGCTAGAAATGTAATGGACAAGTCATCCCCAGACATGACTAGCAGGACCGCCAAACCCGTGGTTGCAGAATTAAGCCTTTCTAAAGAAAATATAAAATTAATGAAAGAGCGGATAACGTGGGGAGTTAATGACTCCTAGCGAGATACTCGCCCTACGCGGGCAGATTAGGGCCCCCGATGGCTTATATCCTAGGAGCGAGGGTAAGAAGTCAAGCCGAAAGACGGGCCTTACCATATGGAAGCAATATACTAATACAAAAACCCACCGAGGTACACATCAACCTCTCTCGAAAAATTACACACGAAAGCACATGATATTCAATCTATCATCACTGACTTGGGCATTGGAGGTATTCCCCCACAACCCTGAGCCATTCTCATTTCTGGTTGCAAGATTAGGGCTAAGTACTGCAGGCGTACAAAACACGTCCTCAACACTCCATACCAAAAGCACCGATACAAAGGAAGCTCACAGGAAAGAAGAAAGTGAAACCAAATGCATATAAAAATAGGAGATCATGCAGATTGCTCTAATTCCCTCCTTGGAGCTGCATGCAGGAAACCTGAGTGACTGGCTTCACCGAGAAAACGATTGAGACTTACGGGAGAGAGTTGCATGGGTCCTCTTGTATTCCTTAATTATTTGGCACTTGACGTGAAGCAAGATAAGATGGCCACAGTTCATGCATGTATCCTTGCTTTTCTTGCATTGGCATGGTTGACCTCTACAAGCTTTTTTACAAAACTAGGGAAGTTGATCCGTAACCCTCTGCAATTTTTTCATGCATGTACCATTTCTATGTTGACCTTAAGCATCCAAGATAAGATCTTCCCTTTTTTCCTCCATCTTCCTTCACTAAATACTATCAACTAAAAGCTCTAGTCCAAACTTTAGCTACTCGAGTTTTCACGAAAAATAAACTATAATGAGGATGATGGAAGGATACGAAGAAAAAGAAAAATACCCTTTATCACAACTGTAGTCACAATTATAAAGTTTAACCTCTTCACCATTAATTTATTTTCACGATAATATCCCTTAATAATTAGTTGATCTTGGTTTTTAAGATTTCATTAGAGGGGGGGATGGTGGGAAAATCATGAGATAGAGGAGAAAAAATGAAATCGAGAATTAATGCCAGCTGTAGATCATGATGATGATGCTTTTACTTAATTTCTTCCTGCCAATTAAATGGTAACATTAAGAAAGGGTAAAAATCCAAAGGCTTTGATAAACGCGTTACATGTGGCCCCTTAGGCATGTCTGGTTTATAAGGCAAACCAAATAGTCTCATGACCTTTCCTTATCCTTCCCGATCACCTTGTATCTGTCAAATATTTGTCTCTTTTCTCTCTACCTGGTCTCATCTGAGTCTCTGACGTCTGCGACAATATCTAGGTCCTTCTTTACTTTTCTTTCCTTTCATTTTTTCAAGAGCGTGCACCATATAATTACATTAAAATTTCGTCCTAGTAATATTAGGTATAAATTTCATATAAATTTTTTATAAAAATATGAATCTCATCAAGAAAAATTAAATTTTTTACACTTATTTATTGTGCAGTTTACTTTTTTATAAAAAAATTTGCGTAAAACTTATACATACTTACATATTTTATTTATGTTATCTTAAACTAATCAATTGGATTGGATGATCAAATGGTAGAACCTCATCTTCTAGGCGTGGTTTAGATGGAGCTACTTGGTTTATCCATTGCCACAAGAATTCATGTGGAAATGCTTGCAAGGTCATTTCTCAGCACACACTCTTGTTAGATCCTACTTCGTTTCAACCATAATTATTCCTAAAATAAAGAATCCCATTAATTTTATTCTATATTTACTACAATATATAACTGATCTTACTATAGTATAAGTTAGTTAGATAATTAGTATAAATATAAATTAATAATAAATGATTTAGTTTCAGTTTTTAGTTTTTTAAAAAATATAAATTTGAAAGTCCACAAATTTTTTTTTTAAAATAAACTGAATATAAAATTAAAAAAAAATCCAAATCCGACTCCGCTCTAACAATAATCTAGAGTTGGAGACAAATCGAAACTTACTAAAGTTGAAGTCTGAGTTTAGATTTGAACTCGAGTAAGATCTCCAATATACACAACTTTGAAGACAACACTTCCTTTTTTTTTTTTTAGAAATAATATTTGTAGTTGTGTTTGTGCAAGCGCCGCGCAGTCTCTTTGAAAAAAGTGAATTAATACGGGACCTACATAAAAAAAAAAACTAACTTTTTAATCATATACCCCACTCTTTTTTAAAGCAATTGCGCAATATTTATACATTCTACGACTATATGTAGCATTACTCTTTTTTTTACCATCTTCTACAGTAGTTTTGATGCACCCAATGATCTTGTGGTTGTAAATTGAAGGGTCATTATCTGTGTATCCCTGATCATAAATTGCTCCTTTAAAAGCCAAAATATAATGATACAAAAGTTTTACAGAAATTCCTTAGTCTACAAAATTTCAAAATAACACCTAACTATCTATCTCTACGATTTTAAAAAAACTCAGCTCTTTCCAAAGAATTTAATAAAAATATGCATAGATGTTTTTTTTTTCTTTTTTAATAAAACTAAAGATTATTTTAGTCTTAAGTTTAATAAAATCTATATCTTTTTAACTTAAAAGTTTGACCCACAAAATTTCTAAAGGTCAAACTTATACGATTGTAGGATATGCATGGTTTCTTGCACTCCTTTTAAAATAAATGAATAAATACGATACTCACATATAAAAAATAAAATTTATTTTTTAATTGTTAGTCTCACTTTAAAATAAAAAATATACGAGACTTACACATTTTAAGATTATATATAACTTTACAGCCACAAAGATCTTTAAACATCTTCAAGTTGATGAACATATTTATATGTTTTCTTAAACTACATATTTGTTTTATAATGTTGCTTGTTATATTCAGATTATAAAATATAAATTATTATTATAATATAAGTTCGCTCCCTCAAACGGCTCCGCCGGTGCTTGTGGGTTGCTATTATTTTACGAAGGTTCACACTTGCAAACCAACTTACAAATATAATATTTATTTAGGTACAAGTACTAGAATAACATGCCCATTGTAGTTTGATTTATTTGCTCTCTTTTTATCTGTATTTCAATTCTGGAAAGTCCATTTAGTACCTCAGTCTAACATAATATATATTAGTAACATGGCCTAAGCTGGGGTTTAAAGGCCCACCAAGGCTTAATATCCTGCCTTGGAGTAGAACGGATAAGAATTAAGGAGATGTCCAAATTACTCCTATTATTCAGGAATAATCTAAGCATATAAGTATCACGTGAGATAAGTATCATGTGAGCGTGCTCTAACTGTAATATTGATTTAACTCAGCTCAACGCCTCTATATACAGATACTAGGTAACCTTAAGATATCTTTAATCATATACTTAAGTAATTATACGTTATTTCCTACTAATTATTTAAGTGTTGGAGCAGTTGCAGGCATACAACATCGACATCCTTTAATACTTTGCAGGTATACAATTACATTCGGTGGTGGAGTACATTCTTTACAAATTCCATATGATATGGCTGCATCGTACAGATAACTCCTTAAAACTTTGGACTTATTTAATGCAGACTATTCTTTGGTCATGAAGGGAATTGGACATGTTTGTAAGGAGTCTCCCACCAAAGTTGTTATTTACACCGCACTCATAAAACCACCCTTAGCTGTGCACAAGACATAATTCATGTAGTAGATTTATGTTACATACAGTCATTTTTATATATTTTTTGTACACTTTCTCAATGTGATTGGCCAAAACAATTATTTTATATTAAAAAAATATCACAGCAATTACATTAGTATAGTGAATAAAGAGTACGCAAAAATGACTACACATAAAATTATTGTTATAGAATATATATATATATATATACACACACATATATAACTAATTTATCCAAATTTACATATAGTTTTTCAATTTAAAATAAAGCTTATAATTGACCTTCTCTTTATGATATAACCATTAAAATGGACGAAGAATACTCTCTAATAGTTACATCGAACGAGATGTGAAATTATCAAAAGAAATTATTCCTTTAATAATTTGACAGTGAAGTTGCAAAACAGATTGCAACTTAAAAAGGGTGAAAAGTATATCTTTCGTGAAAGATAGATATTATAAAAAAATTATGGTCTTGCTTCCAATTAAGTTTGAATAAACTTTTGATTAGGAAAAAAAAAGGGTTTGAGTAAACTTTTTCAAATTAAATTTAAAAGCTTGATAAGTTAAAACTGAGAATGTGAGAAGCACGTGCATTTTTAACGCTTCTCTAATGCTAAATAGATAATTATCAAGAAAGATTTTATTCATCATCTCTATACGATATATTATACATATTTTTTTTTTTTCCTTAACAAGATAGGTGGTGTAGAGATGATGAGTATAAGAACTCAATAATTCAATATGAATAAAAATAAGTATTGTGTGTGAGATGATGAGTAGCAAAACTCAATTATAAAATTAGAGACTAAGTTTAAAAAAAGTCCTTCAATTCAATTTAAATGAAAATTCTATTCATTATTATAAAATATAAATTACAATACTCCTTTGTTAAAATATGATTGTTAAGATAAATAATATGATTGGATCTTAGTCGTTGAATTATAAAATGTCGACAAATTGAAATAAATGAAAAGTAAATTAATAAAATGCAATCCAAGTACAGCTTTTTGGTTCTGTTACATCCAGCTGCCGAGTACAGCTTCGGAATTTGGTCAATTATGGAGCCTATCCTTCCCTTTTCTCGAATATATTTCTAAAGGACGTCTACAGAATTTTCATCGAAATCTTCTGTCCATCAGTTTTTTTTTTCATCATTTTTTAAAATTTTTTAAATATTTTTTAAAAATAAAAAAAATCACATATTCATTTACAAATACTTACTCTAAAAAATTTAACAAAAATTAAAATAAAATTTGGTAAAGAATTTCGATAAAAAATTTATGTGAGACTAGTGTTTTCCATTTCTAATGAAATTTTGGAGTGGAGCAATCATTTCAACCAAGAAAATTGTTTTATTACCGACATTTGGACCCAATTTTTTCAATTCAATGATTAAAAAAGTATTATTTTTAAAACAATATTTAAAAATATAAAAATTAATCAAAAATAAAAACTTTTTGATTTTATCGGGACGAGTATCGCGCTACATCCATGGTGAGTATAGTGTGTGGATGGATGTAGCGCAGCTCTTTTATCAAATTAGCTTATTTTATTTTGGAAGATTAAAGGAAAAGATTTAAGATAAAAGTTGAAAGTTGAATGAAATATTATTACAATATATATATTTTTTAATATTATTTTTATTTTAAGATTTGAAAAAGTTAAATTACTTAGAATGATAATGTGATTCCCCTTTATGTCATTTTTTTCTCTCTTTGTTCTATTTCTTATAAATTTTCAAAAAGGGGAAGGAGATTTTTAATTTTAGAATGCTAATGTGATTCCCCTACTTTTGGTAGTGGATATTAACCAAAAAACAAAAATGGAGAATGTGTAAATGCATCAACACTATTTGAATCTTAACTTTGGATTAAAGTTCTCTATAATTTTTTTAAAAAAGTATTTTCTACAATTATAAAAGCCCAACCGTATTTAATGTTAAGATTTACACTCTCACATATAATATATGAGATACAAATAAATAGAATTATTCTCGTGTAATATTTATGAGGTATACAAATTGTATCTTGTAAGTAGAATTATTTTTGTATGTATCGTAATGGGTTGATATTATTTTTCTTTAAATCATAAATTATAAACAATATTTGCATACAAAAATTAAGAGAATCTTAAAAAAAACAAAACACAAAAATGCTAAAACAAACTAATAGAGTAGTAGTCGTGGCCTAACCAAAGTAAAATTTTGGCCAAATTATAATCAAGTTGCTTTCATATGCCAGACTCAGTAATTCTATTTTTATTTTAATTATTTCCTCTTCATTGGTTAAATATAGTCTTCTATTTTTATTTTAATTATTTCCTCTTCATTGGTTAAATATAGTCAGTCTAAACTGCTAGTCAAATAATATTTTGGCTATAAAATAATCTTTCCGCTTTTACCTTCATCGCGCACTACACTAGGAGAAACAAAACATCGATCTTTATTGTTGCATTCTCTCAAAATTTTTTCGATTATTTTTTTAAGGATCCCTAATTTTTTTCCCGATAAGCTTTTACTACTTGATATTCATTGCCACAATAAATTCCTCTGATTGCATGATTTCTTTTTAACATTTTAATAAATTAATAAAAAAATTTTAATATTTTTGAATCGTGAGATTAAACTAAGCAGATTTTGTAGTTATTATTTTCCTCTACTATCTTTCATTTTTCAGGTTGGCTTTGTATTAAAATTTTCTTGATTAAAATTTTAGAGTTTAAAAGATCATATATATATATATATAGACTAGATAATTTATTATTAAAAAATGACTAATTAAATTTATAAAAATAAATTTTTTAATTCAATTTTGACCTTTGACTATGCCGCCACTACTACTCGTGGCTTTGGCTTTTACTTGGCGCCTTTTTTGCTTTCATTTCACTGTAACCCTTTTTTTTATTCAATTTTTGGCGGGTGTTTCTTTTGGATATAAAAAATAAATAAATAAATAAATAAATTAAAGGAAAACAAAAAACAAAAAAAAGCAGGTTTTTTTTTTGGGTCGAGGGTAGGGGCAATAATGTTATTTACTATATGCCCTGGGGGCTAGGGTTTCGCGTCCCATTTATATAAGGTGGTCTTTTAATCTGGATCTGCTGCGGCTGGTGCGTGTGTCGGTCCTCTCTCTCACTCTCTCTCTCTCTCTCTCTCTCCGAGCTCGCATGTACACGGTCCTTCGCACTCCTTCACTGCATGTCGGTTTCTTTTAGATTCTCATACTTTCCGATTCGACAGCCAATAGATTCTCCTTCCCTTTCTCTCTCTCACTCTCACTCTCTCATTTATATTGAGGAATAAGCGTCATTTCCTGTGGTGCTTTCTCGCTCTGATTTGATGTAGTGGTGTCTCTGATCTCCTGTTTTGATCCGAATAGTTCTTCGTTTCCTCCGAGTATCGTAGGGGGTTTAAGGAGTTGTCCACTTTCAGATTCTTATTCGGCTATCGTATCTGGGTTTGATTCGGATCTTTGTAATAGATTGCAAAAAGATGGAAGATCTGAGCGATAAAGTGAGTGATCATGGCCTTCTTTTGCTGTTTGATCTGTGATCTTGATCATGAAAAGTCGTTGATCAGCCTGATTTCGTGTTCTGGTGCAGGGATCGGAGTCCGAGGTCGTGAATACCAAAAGCCCAAATGGCGGGGTTTCATCCGAAGAAAGCCACACAAAAACCTGCGCCGACTGCGGGACCTCCAAGACTCCTCTATGGCGAGGCGGCCCAGCAGGTCCTAAGGTAAACCGACCTTTATCTACGAAAAAATCCCAGATTTATATTGGGGTTTCGATCATATATTTTTTATTCTGTGAGCTAAGTATCTTCTATGTTGATTTTGCAGTCACTGTGTAATGCGTGTGGGATCAGAAGCAGGAAGAAGAGAAGGGCTGCTCTGGGTTTGAACAAAGAGGACAAAAAGCCCAAGAAAATAAGTTTTTGTCGAAGTAATAAGATAGGGGATAATATGAAGCAGAGGCTGATGATGGCTTTGGGAAGAGAGGTGTTGATGCAGAGGAAGACGTTGGGGGAGGAGGAACAAGCGGCTGTGCTGTTGATGGCTCTATCTTCTGACTCTGTTTATGCTTAGGTCTTCAAAAAAAAAAAGAAAGGAAAAATGAATGGTAGAAATTTTAGGAGCTGGATGTGGGATCCTAACCTTCTTGCAAGTGTATCTTCTTCTATTAATCAGAGTCATTTTAGGTGGAATTTTTCATTGTTCTGTAGCTACTTTTAGTATTGTCACTAACTGTTCTTTTGGGACAAAATGGTTCGAGTGTTTCAACTTCCAACAAGTGTAACTCTGTAAGAATTGGAAATTGATCCTATTTTTGCTTATCTTGTCTCTTCGAATTTAATTCTACGTTTATATTTTATTTACAATATAATTTAATTTTCATTTGTTACAACAGTAAAACAAACATTACTAAGAGAAAAAAAATGGTTTCTATTTTCTCAAGAAATTGAGATGTAAATCACCCAGAGACAAGAAGAGGGAATCTGAAATTTGTATTGCCCGCTGTGTTTTATTTTCTTATTTTTTATTTATTTTTTGGGTTTATAGGATTATTGAGAAAGCAAGAGTGATCATTATTTGGTAAAAATTGATCACTTTTTACAACATGTCACATATTCTAATTTTGTACAATTTTGGGGGCAACTACTCGGGCCATATTGGTTCGTCCTTTATCATTGGTACAAATATTACCAAGAGACATTTTGTTAAATCAATCCAAAGTATAAGTTAATAATCGGTCAACCCATTAACTCATGTTCAATTGACCCATCTATTTGATACTCTGTTACCGTAATACACCACTTAGACCAAATAATACACCATTCAGCTTCATTAAGATGTTAGGCAGTGTTGTGATAAGTAGAGTTCTTTATAAATAATAGTGTGTTGAAATAGTGAAGTGAGTTTTGTGGAGTCTACCTATCATGTGTGTAGATGTTAAGATGAGTTTAGATGTAAAGTTGAAAAAGTTTGCGAGTCTTACATGTAAAGGTGTTGAGTTAAAAAAGATTGTAAGTTCTACGTATAAAGAAATTTTCAATTGAATGATGTTTAGTGATTTGGAAGTTGTGTGTTTGAATATTGGAATAGGTTTAAAACAAAATCCAATTGAAATGAATTGAGCTCATTTAATGCTTGAAACCAAACTAGTTTGGTCAATTCTTTTGGATTTGAATTTCCAAGAGTTTCCAGAGTTAGAGAGAAATACAAATATAAAATAGGTCATAAATTTATTGAACATTTAGTGATGCTTAAGAGATTCAGCAAGGTAGTCATAAATTTTGGAGGGTCCAACTTATGTGCATATCTCTCTCCTGCTCTAGACCTTAAAGTTCGAAGAAGAAGTCTAAAAATCTAAATCCAATTTTTAAAATACTCGTTATAAGAGTTTTAATGGGTAATCAATTCTTCTAATGATACATATACCCACGAAAATATTAATGAAATGATAATATTTCTACTATTATAAATTCTAATAATTAAGTGAGCCTTAAAAACTTTATAATTGTTGAAAATTAAAAATCCATGACTCGTAAAAACCTTTTGACCTTTGTGTTGCAATGAGCTCTAGATTGAACATCCTCAGACCCCAAAATCTAAAAATTCAGATTTCCGGAATCGGAATCCCAAAGCATCGAAGAACCTCCCTATCCCAACATCTTATTGTCCATACGACAAGAGGATAATCGAAGCAAACTCCTTTACTCTGCTTCCATCGACAAGGATTTCAAGAGTTGACATATGTCTTGTTTCCCTTTTTTGTTTTTCAACATCCAAGTATCCTTTTCATATGGCGTTTGTTTTATGTTATCATACGCTTGCTTTCCTCTTTTGGTGTTGATGTACACTAATAAACGAAGAAATAAATTAAGTGTTTTGTAAAGGAAATATATAACTGTTGGACGGAGGGGCGCCCACGTGGGCAGTCCCCTCCCCTCCTGAACATTACAAGCCCATGTAATGCATGGTTTTTAAGGTTTACATGACTTGTAACATCTAAGGCATGGCTTTACCAGTAAAGGCTGGCCTTTAAGGTTAGCTGTGTAGAGTGGGTTATATGTAGCCCCCTCTCATTTGGTTCTTGGTGACCATTTGAATAATAAAATTTCTCTCTTTTTTTGTTTTCTCTTGAAATAATATTTAGGATATGGATTTGTTAAGTGTTATTTTAGTTTTATACTGTATAGTACATTTTACCATTAAGAGAAAACGCTTAAAATTTGTCGATTTAGATAAACTTGTGGAGTAATTTTATAAGCTGAGCTTGGGATATTTTTCCACTGTGTTTTCTTACAATAACAATGATGAAATTGAAGTAATTTTATTTTAAAAAATGTTTATAAATATGAAAAGGGGTTTAAAAAATAAAATACTTTGATTCGAACCTAAATGCTAATTATCGAACATGAATCTAAAATGAATGATGCTAGATAATACCAGATATGGTCCTACTATGCAAGTAGGGTTTGTAAGATGTGATATGATTCGATGATTCAACATGAATACAACATGAAATTAACAGATTTGAGTTTGAAGTTAACGAGTGTGGGTTAAAACAGATTGACCCATTAAGACACGATTTATAAATTAGTCAATAACAAGTCAACTCGCTTAACTTAAAATCAACCCCGTTTAGATTTTACTTCAAAATGATAATTTTATTATTGTTGAGTTGTAACATTAATATTTTTCAGTATTCTCATCTTTTTATTGCTGTGATTGTAATTATGGACCTATGCTCATATTTGTTGTAAAGTTTAAAAAATTGGTTTTATTATATATTAAAATTTGAAAAATATTAATATTTTTTGTTAATAGGTAGTCTTATTTTTTTTTTAAAGATATTGAAATTTTTTAAAGAATTTATGTTAATTAGGTCACGACTCATTATCCAAATGGGTCGGGTTAGAGTTTGAACGTTTGACACATTTAACTTACGGTTCGGGTTCGAGTTGACTTATATAGTCAAATATTTATGACTTGACACGATATAAATACAATCTGAAAACACAAACTGCCACTCTTATATACAAGTCTCGCTCACTCCCTTTAAAAAAAAAAAGTGGAATTCACCAATAACCATTAAAAAGATGATTTTTACATGTAGATTTCAAATTTACCTATATTTTTCAAAAGAAATATACGAAATATCATTTATTGATCATCTAAATTATCCACACAAATTAATATTCCGATACACTAGTATCTTACATTTAAGACAGTCACCTACTTTTATTTATTTATCTCAATAGATAGAGAATGAAACACTCGTGCTATTTATCGGTATTAAATGCTATACTAAGATGTGAATGAATTCGGTGTTTCCCTTTGGACCCACAACATTGTTAGACTTAAATCACATGATGCCATCTATAATAAGTGTATGTACAAAGTATTGTACGATTGACATGACAAAGCTTTGCTATGCCCAGGACCAAGGTTATGTATTAATGGGGTTAATCAATGAAGAAAATGACCAATCAACAGTGCTCTGTCGCCTTAACAATCTGCTTTTGAAGCAGGAGAGTTTTCATAATCTTTCTGTACACCTGATGAAAAAAAACAAAGAACAGTGTATAAATCCAGATAAAATTAAAGTAATATTAAATACAGTTATGAGTTATGTAAATATTGTGTACTTATTTTAAAAAAGAGTGAGATCTATTATTAAAAAATTAATTTTTTATATAAATTTCATATTTACATATTTTTTTAAGAAAAGAGTACGCAATGCTTACCTTTCTCTTTTCCAAAACGACAGTATCCTAAACTAAATTCGTGGTACGATAGGGCAGCATTGCTTCAATGAAAGCATCATAACTCCTTTTAACGGCCATTATTGTTGGAGGATAGGTAGCAAATGGTGCTCCCATTAATTGAACTTCAACATGCATGCCGAGCCGAGGTTTACTGCCTGTGTAACTCACGGCCATGTGCTTTCTTATTTGGCTCTGGTAGTGAGACTGGTTGACCTATCTGAATAAAGAAATGATATTTACAATTTTAAAATGTATAAATTCAGCATGTACATTTTAAAAAAATTAATAAATATGGATTCTCATGAAAAAATTATTTTTTAACGACAAAACCCACGTATCTGAATATGGTTGCAGTTTCAAACGGATTCTGTTTTTTTAAATCTTTCTTGAACTTTAGAACAAAGTGAAAGAGACGTAAACGCATAATATATAATCCAACATTAGTTTTTCGTTCATTAGATCTCCGTCTAAATGATGCGTTAGTATATGTAGGCCAACATATACGTTTCAATCCAACGGTTGATACCATTTACTATCTCAAGGGTAAATTAGAAAATATTTTAGTCATAAAAGGATTTCACAAAAGTAATCTACAAATTGATAGGGCTTGATATGATACGTCAAATTGTAAAATTACTTTTATTATAAAATAGATATAACAGATTTTATGATTAACAAAGAAAGCGGATTCGAAGACATAGTAAGCAAGAGAAGGGGGAGTTGTGCGAGTCCATGGGTCACGGGCTTTCAAAAGTTAGAGAAGGGGAAAAAACGTGGGCTTCTTCTTTTGTGTTCAACATTTCGGCCCTTTTGTTTTGGGCTTCAGAGGAATTGAGAAATCCTGGTTTCCATGGCACAAGAAAATGGTGTGTTTTGGTTTCTTTGATGGGATTAGCATTTCATCTTTCCTTATCATAAAGGATTAGAAAGAGTTACAAAATCTCATATTTTCTTAAACTTTAGCGTTGAGGAGAGAGATAGAGAGAGAGTACTTTGGATACCCTTTGCCTAAAAGACTGGACCCCTCCCTCCACCTCCCATCATTCATGTTTCCTGCCTTCCAGCTATTATTGTGGTCACTACCTGTCCCCACCTCCTTTCTTACCCTCCACATTTTCTTTTTCTTTTATTTCTATTTTGTTTCCTAATTTTGTTTCTCACGATATATACATATATACCTTATTATATTTACTATTTAATATTGAAGTATATAGTGTCAATAATTTGTATTTTATGTTATAAAGTCTAGAGATCAGATTCTCTCTCTTTTAGTTTTGAAAAGTGTTTGGGTTATTATATGAATTATAAATCATTCTCAAAACCAATGTGGCTTTTGGGAGTTCTAACTTAACTTCCATCTCACAGTCAATGAACCACAAGGGTAATATATGGAATTGAACTTAAAATTTGGACCGCTTGATTAAATAAAAAAAGATTAAAAAAAAGGGATCTTTATGTTTTTCTGTTTTATTTTATAACATTTTATAACATGCCACTTTTTTGCACATAAGAGGAGAAAGGTAAAAACTTTGGCACACCACATTCGTGACACCACAGGGAAAAGCGAGAAGAAACACAAAGTCCTGTCAGCAACTTGATTGGTGGGACACGTGGCACTCTCTCAAAATTTCCAGCATTATCTTTAGTTTTTTTTTTTTTTTCGAATTTGCCCTTTCTGTAATTTTTGTTTGATCGTCGGTCACAAGATCGGATTATGATTTTATGCTTGACAGTTGACATCTCCGTCATGTTTTTGGGTTTTTTTTTTTCTAATCAAGCAGATGTTTTTGGGTTTACTTGTAAAGCAAAATTTTAAGTTTTGTTTTTATTTTTATTTTTTTTTTGTTTTAATGTTATTTTAGCTCCATACGGCTATTTTTTTATTTTTTTTTTGAATTAAGTGTTTATCCTGAATTAAGTCTTTATCCTGTTGGGTGTCTGCTTATCCAAAGAGGGAGACGGAGAGGTCGGTTGAAGGAGAAAGGAGGAAGTGAAATCGGAGAGGGATCGGTCAGTCAGAGGCGAGGAGAGGGAAATGGAGGATTACAACGGACAAAATTTCTAGGGAGAGAGACTATTATGCAGTAGTTTCAGCCTCATTAATTAAAAATATTATGTCAACTTGACCACGTTAAATAATTCATATTAATTTATAAATTTATTTTTATATAATTATTTTGTGATTAAAATATTTATCTAATCTTTGAATTGAAATATAGGTGCGATTTTAAAAGGGAACTATACGAAAAAACAAAAGAAGAGCATCTCCTGAGAGGGACATCTGATGTGGGTCCTGCTAATTGGAACTTTTTTTCAGAAGCCAATGAAGTTAAACTGCAAATTGAGAGTTCAAACTCTAAATTCTTCAGGAATCTATTGAATTTGAACCCAGTTGATGTTATAAATGAAAAAACAGGACTTGATCTCTTCAAGTAGTTGTAGATAAAGTGTGGTCGATCCGCAAGTATATGCTGGAATGGTCGAGCAATTGTTGGACATTTATATTCAGATGAGGACCCAAAACCCTCTTTAATATCAGATACCAAAATTCATCGGGACAGTGACTCTTATGAGCATATCTGAGTAGTTGACGACAAGTTGACTGAACTGAACTTATAAATTCATACAGTCCATCCATCACTAAACTCAACAAGATTAAAGAAAATAAACTACAATCCCTGAAAAAGATGTCTTACTTTCATAATAATTTGTATTTATTGGAAATATAGGTACAATTTGTCGACGAATTACAGACGACGTCGAGAGAGAGTGAGAGAGAGGGATTGCCGCTTACCTGATTTGAGTCAGAATTCCTGGTTTTCAGGTCTCACTTCAGTAATTAATACTGAACAACTTCCAAGGAATTACCAAGTCCCAACACTGGAAATTCTTTGCTTCTTAATTTCCTTCTCTGAAGAATGGAGATCAGGACGCTTCCTATCTCTCACCTGCAAGTTTCCTAGGCTAGATCTGCTCATCCGTCACATTATTCCAACTTTTTTTTATTTTTTTTTTAATTTACCATCAGAACAAGCAAACGAAAATGGAAAACCCAATAGCAGTGACAGCATAAACCAAGGAACCCATCAACTTGAGAGAGTTGCCAATAGATGAAGGGGGAGGGACGTGGTAGTAGAACGGAAAGTAGGGAACAATGGGGTTAGGGGGTGGTGGCGTTCGGTAGTTCTTGTCAGTTTTCGGCGGGTAGACTGTGCCACCAATAACCGCTGGTGGTGGGTAGTAGTAACTGTAGGTGGGCTGAGATGGTGGGGGTGGGGAGTAGTATTTGTAGGAGCCGCCGCCGGAGCTTGGTGGGGACGGAGGTGGCGGGCAGATGACAGAGGTGGGGGATGATGGCGGTGGCGGTGGTGGATGCGGCGAGGGTGGCGGTGGGGGTGAGGGAACTGGGTTGCAAGGGTTGTCGCATCCGGAGCACATTGTGCATGCGATCTGGTACTTGGACGAGGTGTTCACTGCTGTTGGGGTTGCCAGTGCCAGGTGCTGCACAGACATGATCAGGAGGAGTAACATAGGAGAGAGTGCTGTTCTTCTTTCCATTTTGGGGAGAGAGACCTTGAAAATAGGTTATGGAAATTAGTAGAAAAGGAAGAAATATCAAGTTTTGGTTGCAATTTCCAGAAGATTGAAGGGAGCCAGCCTTACAAGAGGACTCTGGCACTGGCCGTATGTCTTTTACCTTTGAGGGTAACCAATTCAGACCCCTTTTATAAGGGATTCACGGAAGCATTCAAAAAATGTAAAAAGAAGTGTAGAAATTAGAGGACGTAAGAGGTGTAGAAGAAAACAAGGACACGTTTTACTCTTTTCGAGAGAGCAGCCACATTTGAACTCTGGCATGGCATGGCATGGCATGGGAGCGGAATGGAAGGTGGATTCTGACCACATGGGACCTGTTACAGATGGGTAGGGTGGCAACTTCGTACTGAAATTACATCAATAGATGTCGGTAACTGAGGATAAACTTAGAATCAGTTGAGTTAAAAAGATATCAGCATGTAAAAAGAGACGAGACAAGATTCTATATATGCCAAGTTCATTGACCGAATTAAGAATTTAATGTGGACCAAGCCACCGTAATTTGGCCATCAGGCTTTTTGATACTTTAAATTGTAAGAGGAGATGGGACGAGACATCGAAGTTGGTAATAAGATTAGATTGGACTTGACTTATGCTACGTATGTTCATACGTGGAGCGATTAAATTGGTGGTGTTTCTCGCATTGTGGGGTCCGGAGGAGCGTAGTTGTCAACAAACGTAAGCACCATGTATCCGACCGTTAAGAAATTATATCAAGTTCTTTGTTTTTAAGATTATTGCAATTTTAATACTTTTACATCACACATAATCCATTTCAAATAATTTAATTTGTAAATTTTAAATTTTAAAAATGATTTTCTAAATCAAACTATGTCACATGAATAAAAACATTCAAATGAAATTATTTTTTTTTAAAAGAAGATTTAGGTTTATTAAGAAATTATATATAAAAAAAAATCTCATAAATTGAGTGATTTATTGTATTAATTAAAGTTTTTTTTTTAATTATAAGATAGGTCTAATTTGTTACGGGAGAATATATCCGTTTATATATAAATTTTATTTTTATAAAATTTTTATGTGAACTAGACAACTTATAGGTAAATTTTTTGATGACGTAATAATTTAGAGATTAAAAATTAAAAATTTATTTTTTTTCAAATAATACGTACGAAATTGCATTCAATACCTGTTATTATCTTTGTTAATACGAGGATATCTCGATAGAATGTGATTAGTTACATGTAATTTTTCCGATAAATGATAAGTGACTGATGACGCGGAGTCAAATGGTAAATGATGAATAGGTTTGACACTTTATCTAGCAAATTTGCTAACGGCAGGTTTATCACGAGACGCAAAAGCCAATGGACACGTGATACGCACCAACATTGGACATGTAACGATGTACGTGCAATGCCAAAACCTCATAAAGTAACAATAATTGAGATGATAAATTACTTAACCGACCAAATAAAAGAAAAAAACCAGCAAACTAAAAGTAAATAAATAATGATAAAAAAAAAAAAATGAAACTCTTTCCTTCATGTGGAAAGTTTGTTGGAGGTCCTCCTCCCTTTACCTTCTGAGAGGAAACTTTCCTCCCTTGTTCCTACTTATATAATAAAATAAAAGTTTCTCTTTTTGTAAATTATAGTTGTGGTGGCTCGATTTAAGTTAGGTTTGGTGGCTCAAGCTATCTTGTTGTGGCACGATACAAGCCACCCAGAAATAACTTGTGAGGAAGTTGTTAGTAAATATAAACGAATAGAAGTGTATTGGTGACACTACTATAAGAGTATTTGTCCCATGAATTGAAGATGGATAGAAGAATTGCAAGTACGTTTATTGTACACAAATGATATCTATTTATAGACCACAATACACTGGTTGCAAAAGGCACAACCATTAATAAGGGACACAACTGTTTGATTCTATTAAACTGTGTGTCTTTTAATACTTCCTCAACCAAACTCTCATGAGAACCATCACCATAGAAAGGATGCAAATCTATGGGATATACCGTTTGGTGTGTGATCACTACCCCTCAAATTTACATCTCCCATTTGAACACACAATAATGGTCATGAATCCATAGTTGACCATCTTACCTAGGTACTTTTCAAATGTTTCCATAACTCAACTCAACACAACATATCAAGCCTTTATATGCACACACTTTCATCATTATCTTATATAACCGCACTCTTTACCGTATGTGCTCTCACTAACCACATATATCCCGACTTCACTTCTCTATACTTTTAGTGAAAGGCATCAATTCTTCGTAATTGAATAAATATTCTTGTCACAATTTATGACTTCAGTTGAATACACAACACATGTATTGACTTGGGTTGAATTTTTATTAAGTATTTCCTCTCAAGGCATTCTTGAGACTTTTCTTAATCACTTTATCAACGATTTTACAATTATTAACCCTTGGGAAATCATACTTTTGAAAAATAATTTTCTACACAATTTGCCTTTGATACATAGTTTACATATATAAAAAATCATTTAAACTTATTTGTGCTATTAATCCAATTTTATATGTTCTTATTATTTTATTTTTATTTATATGACTCAAACTTAAATGTCATAAATATGTACAATTAATAGACACATTCGAGCAATCGGAAATAAATACTTTATTATTATTATATCAATATTCAATACATACATATTGTGGCTTTTCACAACTTTCACTGATACATCACCTTTACTAATAATCATGATTCTAGACATAAACCCAACTGTGTAGTTCTTTTGACCTAATACTAGCACAAATATTAAACTTACGAATACTAAGTACATACATTACATCATTAAGTAAAATAGCATAACCATTTATATAAAATTTGCATAACCTTACTCCAAGACATATTAGACATTGCAATATGTGTTGTTGCCTATATACACTTTTTGCTCACCTATTTGTTTCTTTGTGAAAAAATAGTTCTCTGTTCTTGCAAATTTGTCTTGTTGCTGCAGAGTCAACCCACCATGAATGTGACGCTGTTTCCATAAGCATCACTTTTGAAGTTGTCATCACAATTTCCTTTTTTTTTTTTTGCTTTCCCTTATTAGTACATTGTGATTGGTAATGACCATTCTTTCCACACTTAAAATAGTTCCCATTAAATAGTTTACTTAACCTCTTGTTCAACCGTTTATTTTTCTTGAACTGTTTTCGCTTCATCTTGTTCTGTGGAGAACATGTGTCTTGAGCCATCAATAAATCGGATAATCAATTCTCTTTGTTCCCTCCTCCTCCTCTTCATCCTTTCTTCTTCAAGAATAAAAAGTATTGAGAGTGAAGTTATTGTTGTTTCCTTTACCCTATGTGTTAAGGAAGTAACAATGAGGGTAAAGGAAACAACAATGTGATCTCAAGATAAAAGAAGATTATTAAGTATGGTTGTAACTTGCATTTTATCAGTTAGAGGATGGCCAATATCAAATTGCAATCAATTCCATTTAACGTACATGATCACTCATGCTTTCATCCTCCTTCATGCAAGTCCTATTATACTTATCTAACAATAATTATATATAAGTATCAGACTTTAATCCATACTTTCCTTCAATTGCATCCAAGATTTCCTTAGCAATTTCATAGTCTTTGGTTTTTACGCCGCTTCCACTTCCACTTCCACGTTGGCCATTTTTCATATTTTCATATGATTTTGATATTATTAATGTATATAAAGTCTTTTCATGAATTAGAAGAAAAATTATACCCCTCTTCCAAACCTTGAAATTCCTTCCATTTTTTTCAATCTCTGAGGAACGACATATTCGTTTTTGAGAATTGTAAAGGTGAAAACTCTAAATCCAATCAGTTCATGTAGGCGTTGGACGGTTGTCTGACGTGGATGTTTAATAGAACGCTTCGTTTCATTTAATTTGGGATGTTGAACCGAATGAAACAAAGGGTGGGAAGGAAAATTAGAACACAGGAGGGAAATTAGAACACCAAAACGCACCATTTCTCTTTATTGCAAAACACATCGTTTCAGATTAGGGTCCCTTTCTTCATCCTCTCAAGAATGTTCTCACCTTCAGAAGGTTCTCTGCATCCAAGCCTAAGGA
>QGSO01000246.1:162773-430273 GCA_011037825.1 Carya cathayensis | reverse complement strand
TCAGGCAGATTCAAAAACTCGACTGCCGCTCGACAGTGAGTTCGAGCGGGATGCGGGAAAACAAGTTCGCTCGAGCGAAGGCTTTTGGCCGCTCGAGCGAAATCAGGCAGAGTTGAACACTCGAGGTGCGCTCGACAAGTCGCTCGAGCGAAGTTAGGCAGAGTCGACCGCTCGATGTTCGCTCGACACCTCGCTCGAGCGAACATCGTATTTTGACAGATCTAGGGTTTTCCGCCGTCACACCATATAAAAGTGATTTTTCACTTTATGGCCGTACTTTTTGACTGAAGAACACTTTTTGGGACAGAAAAACACAGTTAGGAGGATTCAATTCATCTGTTTTAGAGAAAGAATTCCACATATTGCACGTACGTTGGAATCATACACGAACACAGACGGGAGAAAATCAGTGAATCATTTTCTTGAGTTTTTTAAGACGAGTTGCGGCTGCGAGGAGTATTTTTCAGTGTTTATTTTCTTCCAATATTCTCAGAACAATTATGGTGAATTCGTTTATGTTGAATTCCATTTCTAGCATGAGCTAAATTTCCTTTATTCTAGGAAAATGATGTAACCTAGTTCCGAACTATGTTTGATTGTCTATGCTAATTTAATGCAATTCTCTCTTTGTTTATCTGATTTATTCTGAATTTATTGCTTCTAATTAACTGGTCATTAATTAGATGATATTTAATCTTGTGATTTGCTATCGAAAGAGGTAATCATAGGGTAGATCTTGAATATTTCAGCATAGGTAAGTATAGAGATCGAAAGACTTGTATGAACCTATGTAGTATTTAAATCATTGGTCCTATTGCTTTCTTACTTTTTTAATTTGCATATCCTTGTGTGAATTGATGAACAAGAATAATTTTCAATTGACTATCGAAAGAGGCTGTTGGATGAATTAGAGATTTGCTAATCAACAAAAAGAATTAAATGAAATTAGTTGGATGAGAAAAGTATAGTGAAGAATTAGGTGAAATCGCTTTCCTAGAAGTTTTCTTTCCCATTAAATTGATCTTCGAACGTCAGTTTTATTTCCTTTGCGTATTTCTTGTTGAGTTGATCTTAGTTTAATTTGCAACTACAAAAAAAATCTTAGTGATTCATCTAGATAAAATCAAGGTTAGTATAATTTTGGTATTTGGCAAAAGTAAGGTACCAATCTCTAAGGACGATACTCTTCTTATCACTTTATTATAAAACTATGATACTGTGCACTTGTAGTTTTGCACCGATCAAAGATCATTTCTAGCACGAACTTGAGCAGCAGGTGCAGACAAAGACCCATCCAAATAGCCCATAAGATCCTGACTTTGAAGCAAGGGAACAAACTGACGACGCCACAAGAGATAATTTGTGGGAGTGAGTTTGATGGTCACCGTGTGAACCATTGTATTGAGTGGAAGCAAAGAAGTGTTGGATTCGGCCATGGAAAAAAAAAACAGCAAAGGGTTGACCTATTGGCTCTTATACCATGTAAAGGAAATGCCTCAAGCAATATACGGTGAGGAGATATTCATTTATAGACAAGATACATAGTAGCTGTACAATTACAAATATGGAAACAAATATACAAGGAAAACAAACTACTACAATTGTGAAGAATTACTGATATTTTGGTCATAATTAGAGGAATCAGATTGTCCTCTAATACATATAATCTATATGACATAATTTAATTTGTAAGTTTTAAATTTTAAAATTTATTTTTAAATCAAATTATGCCACATGGATAAAGACTTTCAAATGAAATTATTTTTTTTTAAAAGAAGATTTAGGTTTATTAAGAAATTTTATATAAAAAAAAATCTCATAAATTGAGTGATTTATTGTATTAATTAAGGTTTTTTTTAATTTTAAGATTGATCTAATTTGTTTCGGGAGAATATATTGGTTTATATATAAATTTTATTTTTATAAAATTTTTATATGAACTAGATAACTTATAGGTAAATTTTTCCATGTCGTAATAATTTAGAGATTAATTAGATTGTGATATTTATATGATAAAAATAATAGTAAGTGTTAAAAATAAATAAACTCATCATTTTCAAACAATACGAAATGTCATTCGCTACTTATTAAATTGGTTGCTAATAGTCTTTTCATTATAATAAATTAGTCACAAAAATTCATTTTTTTTTATAGTCTCGTCATTATTAATACAAGGATATCTCGATAGAATGTGATTAGTTTCCTGTAATTTTCCGATAAATGATAAGGGACCGATGACGTGGAGTCAAATGGTAAATGATGAAGAGGTTTGACACTTTGAAAAAATTTACACAATTTTTATTATTCACACAACCTCCACATATCACATTATTTTTAATTTTTATTATTTTTTTCTTTTATCAAATATTTAATATATGAATAATGAATAAAAGAATTGAATTAATTTAAAAAGAATAAACTCAAATGTTTTTTTAAAATATTAAATATTAAAAAAAAAAGTGATATGTAGAGATTGGAAGGTTGTGTATGATACTTTATCTAGCAAATTTGCTAACAGCAGGTTTATCACGAGACGCAAAAGCCAATGGACACGTGATACGCACCAACATTTGACATGTAACGATGTACGTGCAATGCCCAAACCTCATAAAAGTAACAATAATTGAGATGATAAATTACTTTATTGATCAAATAAAAGAAAGAAACCAGCAAACTAAAAGTAAATAAAAAATGATAAAATAAAAAATAAAAATCTTGTTATAAGTGATTTTGTGTACAATATACACATTCATCTAATGTGATTGATCATAAAGTCAGATTTTAATAAAAATGATGTCAATTTAAATTTTAATTATAAAAGCTGCAGTATTGATACGCAAATTAGTACGTAAATTCCCCTTTTACATAACAAAATTTAAAATAAAAATGAAAATCCTTCCCTCATTTGGAAATTAGTTGGTGTGAGGTCCCCCCTCTCCCTTCGCAGGGAAACTTTCCTCCCTTGTCCCTACTCGTAATAAAATAAAAAAGTATCTCTTTTTGTAAATTATAGTTGTGGTGGCTCGATTTAAGTTACTAAGAGATTTGGTAGCTCAAACCTTGTTGTGGCACGATACAAGCCACTCAAAAATAACTTGTGAGCAAGTTGTTAGTAAATATAAACGAATAAAAGTGTATTTGCACGATATGGAGACACTGCTGTAAGAGTATTTGTCCCATGACTTGAAGATGGATAGAAGAATTGCAAGTACTTTTATTGTACACAATACACTGGTTGGCAAATAGCACAACCATTGATAAGGAATACAACTGTTTGACTCAATTAAATTGTTGTGTCTTTTAACACTTCATCAACCAAACTCTCATCGAAACCATCGCCATAAAGAGGGTGCAAATCCACGGGATACACCGTTTGATGTGTGATCAGTATCCCTCAAATTTACATCTCCTACTTGAACACACAATAATGATGATGAATCCATAGTTGACTATCTTACCTAGATACTTTTTAAGGTTTCCACAAATCAACTCTCAATTGTAGCTTCTCTAGATTGGCATCAAAGCATGTCAACCCTTTATATGCACATGCTTTTGTCATTATCTGATTTGACTGCACCATTTACCATATATGCTCCTACTAACCACATATATTCCGAGTCAACTTACCATGAATCTGATGCTGTTTCAATTCCTTAAGCATTACTTTTGAAGCTATCATCACAGTTTTATTTATTTATTTATTTTTGCTTCCCCTTATTAGTACATTGTGATCAGTAATGACACTTTTTTCCACACTTAAAACAATTTCCCTTTAATAGTGTACTTAACCTCTTTTTCAACCATTTATTTTGTTTGAACTGTTTTCACTTCATCTTGTTCTGCGGAGAACGTGTGTCTTAAGCCATCATTAAATTGGATGATCAATTCTGTATATTTCCTCCTCCTCTTCATCCTTTATTATTCAAGTATAAAAAGTATTGGGAGTGAAGTTATTGTTATTTCCTTTACACTATGTGTTAAGGAAGTAACAATATAATCCCAAGATGAAAAAAGATTATTGAGTATGGTTGTAATTTACATTTTATCAATTAGATGATGACCAATATTGAATTGCAATCAATTCCATTTAAAGTGCATGATTGCTCACGTTTCATCCTCCTTCATGTAAGTCCTATTATACTTATCTAACAATAATTATATATAAATATTAGATTTTAATCCATACTTTCATTCAATTGTATCCAAGATTTCCTTAGTAGTTTTATAGTCTTTCGTTCTTACACCGCTTCCACTTCTTTTTTTTTTTTTTATATATAACAAGCCAATCATTCATTCACATCAAAAGTGTCCTTACAAATAGAATTTTTATCAAGCCAAATCGCTTGACTTACAAAAGAAGGACATGAATCCCACCACATCACAATGTTATCAACCTCCCTTACATATCTAGCCAATAGATGGGCAGCGCCATTGCCCAAGTGATTAACATGCTCAAGACTTGCTTCTTCAAAACCATGCATAAGCCTACGAATATCTTGTAGAATAAAATCAAATTCTGTTAGAATCTTAGAATTTTCATTCAAATTGTTGACAAGTATCAAAGAATAAGATTCTAACAAAACTTTTGGAACACCCCATTGAGCACACAGCTGCAGTCCTCTCAACAAAGCAATAGCCTCAATAAATTTAGAAGAGGAAACTTCCCTTTCCATTTTACTAATAGCTGCTACAACATCCCCATTATGATCTCTCAAAATCACCCCAACCCCAGCAGAAAAATTATCACAAAAAGTAGCCCCATCAACATTTAATTTCAAGTATCCTGGTGGAGGGGGATTCCAACACACAACTTTATTTATCTTCTTATCAAACACAGTAAAAACCTGCACATCTTTATACTCTTGCTGTAAAGAAAGAGCTTGATTAACAGCAATATTAGTATGCATTGAAACATTTTCATAAATAAATTTGTTCCTTCTATTCCAAAGCCCCCAAGCAACTACTAGAAATCTGGCCAACAAGTCATTTGAACCTCTATCTCGAGCCAAGTTTGCCAACTCCCAAAAAGAGAAATCAGAACTGACCTCACCCAGATTAGAGCAATATTCTACCCACACATGTCTCACATCAGGACAATAAAATAAGGCATGGGCAGCATCTTCACTACAATTATCACACAGTACACATTTATCGTCCTCCATCACATGTTTTCTCTTTAAATTCATGAAAGTTGGTAGTTTTTCGTGACAGGCCCTCCATGCAAAGATCTTAATTTTTTTCGGTATTTTCAAGTGCCACAAACATTTCCAGAACATTGATTTTGTTCTTTCCCTTGAATGTTGCCCCATTTCTTGAAATAGACTTTGCTGTAGCACTTTGTAAAGCACTCTTAACTGAATATATTCCATTTTTCTCATGAACCCAAAACAAAGAATCTTCTGAATTTACAGAAACATTCAATTGCAGAATTTTTTGAACCACATTTGGATTGAATAGAGCTCTTAAAACTTCAATATTCCACCAACCTGTATGCTCATCTATTAATGAATGGACTTTTAGATCTTCCTCAATCTCTGAATGATTGAAATTCAAAACATAATCTGGAATCCATGGGTCATTAAACACTTTAACAGATTTTCCATTCCCCACTCTCCACCTACAGCCTCTTTTCAAACCTTTAAGAGCTTCCCAAATTCCATTCCACACATAAGATGAATTAAAACGTATTTTGGCTTCAAACAAACTTGTATTAGGGAAATATTTGGCTTTAAAAATACGATGCACTAAAGAATCCTCATTTCTTAGAAGCCTCCAACCTTGTTTAGGTAAAAGGGCTAAGTTAAAAAGATGGAAATCTTTAAAACCCATCCCTCCTCTAAATTTTGAATTGCTAAGCTTCTCCCAACTCACCCAATGAATTTTATTCCCCTGCACCAGGTTACCCCACCAAAACTTTGTCATCATCATCTCTAGCTCCTTACACAAAGACTTTAGGAACAAAAAACAGCTCATAGCATACGTAGGAATAGACATAGTTACAGCCTTGATGAGGACCTCTCTTCCCCTTTGTGATAATAAGTTGCCTTTCCACAATTTTAGTTTTTGCCAAACTCTATTTTTGATACCAAATAAAGCTTGTTTCTTTGACCTCCCAACTATAGGTGGTAGACCCAAATACTTTTCATATTGCTATGTATGACTACCTCCCCATAGTTGCATAATATCAGCCTTTAACTCATCACTTACATTCCTACTAAAAACCATGGAAGTCTTTTCTTTATTAATACATTGCCCCGAAGCTATTTCATATTTGTTCAATAAAATTTGGATCTTTTCATTTGTGACTATATCAGCTTGACAAAAGATAAGGCTATCATCCGCAAACAACAAATGATTCACTCTAGGGGCTCCTCTACAAATTTGTACACCTTTGACTCCTTCCCTACCATCAGAATTTTTTAACAAAGAGATAAGGCCTTTAGTACATAAGAGGAATAGATAAGGAGATAAAGGATCTCCTTGTCTAATTCTCCTACTTGGAATAATAGGACCTTTGGGGCTGCCTTTAACCAATACTGAAAATGAAACTGTTCTCACACATTTCATTACCAAATTAATAAAGTTGCTATCAAAACCAAGAGACTCCATAGTTTTTTCCAAAAACATCAATTCCACCCTATCATAGGCTTTGCTCATGTCTAGTTTAAAAAACATAAACCCTTTATTCCCATATCTCTTCATTCTCAAAAAATGCAAAAGCTCATAAACAATAAGCACATTATCAGTAAACTGTCTACCTGGAACAAAAGCACATTGAGTATCAGAGATTACATGTGGCAATACTTTCTTAAGTCTATTTGCAATGATTTCTGATAAAATCTTATAAAGTACATTACAAAGACTAATAGGTCAAAATTCTGCCACTTTTGAAGGAGATGCTTTCTTAGGAATAAGGGTAATAAAAGTATGATTCAATTTGCTAGGAAACTCTCCAGAATTCAAAGCTAAAAGCAAAGCATCAGTAACAGATTTACCTATTACATGCCAATACTTCTTGAAGAAAATAGGAGACATTCCATCTGGTCCGGGAGCTTTTGAAGGGTGCATTTGTTTGAGTGCATCCTCCACTTCCTTGACCACATAAGGTTTTAAAAGCTCCTCATTCATCTTAGTAGTTACTTTCATGTCAATACCCGATAAAACCTCCTCCATCTCCACTTGGTCAGCAGCTAAAAAAAGATTCTGAAAATAACCAGTAATTAACTCATCCATCTGAGCCCCATTTGTCCAATTTCCAGAATCATCTTGCAATTGAACAATAGTATTTTTCCTACTTTGAGCAGAATCCTTAGAATGGAAATACTTGGAATTACAATCCCCCTCCCTGAGCCACATTACTCGAGACCTCTGTTTCCACATTAACTCATCCCTTTCAAGCCATTTCTGAACATCTTCACGGGCTTTATTAATCTCATCTAGAAAAAACCCATTTGGATCACTTTGTTGCAAACTGTTAAGCTTCATCTTGGCAGTAGCTAATTCATGCTGAACATGACCAAAAGATGCCTTGTTCCACTTTCCCAAGTCCTCAGCATAGGCAAAAATACAGCCCATAATACGACTCAAAGAAGATGAATCCTCTACTCTCCTCCAAACATTCTCAATTATAGATGAACATGTTTTCTCCCCCATCCACATGGCTTCAAACCTAAGCAACTTCTTACCCTTTCTCCTAATTAAAACCCCATCAGTATCTAACAACAAAGGAATATGGTCAGAATATGCCGCCACTCCATGCTGAACTCTAAGATTTGGATAAAGATCACACCATAAAGAATTAGCAAGAAATCTATCCAATCTCTCCCTGATCAGACCAGCCCCCTCCCTTCTATTACTCTAGGTAAAATGAGCCCCAACAAACCCCAAATCTTTAAGCTCACATTCTTCCATCACCTCCCTAAACTCCCTTAGTTGAGTATTACTTTGGAAACTCCCTCCACACTTCTCAGAATTATCCAGGATTTCATTAAAATCCCCAAACATTAGCCAAGGTAGAGTAACCCCACGACCCAGTGCTTTTAACACCCTCCATACTTCCACTCTCATATTTCTTTCAGGATGACCATATACCCCCGTTAACAAACACTTTCCCCCATTACAATTAGTAACAACTGCATGAATGTGGTTTTTAGTGTAATTAACAATAGACAATTTAAAATCATCCTTCCAGAACAGAACCAAACCACCACTACGCCCCACACAATCAACTCCAAAGCAATTTCGAAAACCCAATTTAAACCTGCACAACTCCAATTGTCTAGACTTCATTTTCGTTTCTTGCAAAAAAACAACATCAGGATCTTCTTTCATGATTAAATCATGAAGTGTACGAATACTCCATGGGTTCCCAAGCCTACGGAGATTCTAGCTGAATAGCTTCATTGTGACCGATGGGTCTGTGCAAACTCCCCTTCCGCTTCTTGCCGAGGTACAATGTAGAAATCTCCTTCTGCAATCGGACAGAACTTCCATTATTTCCCTTCCCATTCCCAAGCTTGAGTTTCGCAGCCCTACTCCTTGATGAATGATTTCTCTGCTTCAGTTTGTTTTGAAAAGATAATGGATCAATACCAGACGTAGAGGTAGTAAAACAAGGCTTCCAGCCATTTGGGCCAAAACCCAATTCCGAGCCCAAATTTGAGGCCTCTAGTACTAGAACTTCAGTAAGCCCATCAGCCCCATTACTGTCCCTCATAGTTGTCGTTACTTCTGATTCCACCATTTTCTGAGATTCCACCATTGACGTTATTATAATAGCGGCTGAAGGATCAACTTGAGAGGGATTTGCTCCCGTATTTATCTCCTCCACAATCGTTTCATGATTTGGCATAACCGATGTCTCCACATTCCCACATTGATTTGGCATAACTGGCCCCGTAACAGACGGAGTATTGTAACCATCAGCTTTATTACTCGTTGACTCAGTCTCCGCCGCTTCAACCGTCATCAACGATGTTGCAAATTTTGACAACCCTAAATATGGAACCTCTCGTCGCCCTCCCTTTCAATTACTCGTAAACCCCGCTCTCAACCATTGCCTGTAAGGTAATTTAGTCTGATCAACCTTAGCAACATCAACAACTTCACATTCTTTCAATGTATGTCCCAACACCCCACAAAAGAAATATAAATTTGGTAATCTTTCATAGGAAAAACGCACCCAACAAGATACACCCTCCCCCACATTCAAACGCTTTCTTCGCAAAAAAGGTTTTGAAATATCAATCATCACTCGAACTCTCATATACTCCCCCCACTCCATTTCTCTCTTATCCAGATCAACCTCCAACACCTCCCCCAAAGCACTCCCTACTAGTTTATTAATTTACTCATTACGAGCAATCAGGGGCAAATCATGTATACGAACCCAAAAAGGAGCCTTGTCTAGTTCAAGTTTACTTATCTGCATTAGACCATTAAATTCCTTCAGCAGCACCAAATGTTTGTCGAAATTCCAAGGCCCTTCCCGCATGACCTTAGCCCTGTCACGACCATCTTCAAACTCAACCAGCATTCAGATCCCAAAACTTCACAATCTTCACCAGCCTCCATACTTTGCGCATCGTCTGTTTGAACGCCTCATGATTATAATGCTTCCTTATCAGAAGCTTCATAATCAAACAATTCTCTCCACGTTCTAGCACTTCATCTAATCTACTAGTCTCCACTGAAACCGCTTCATTCTCCTTCTTTGTTAATGAAAAGCTCGCATAAAGTTCATCCAAATTATCTGCCATATCGTAAAACTCGTACAGAAGACGAGGGAAAAAACCTCCACTTTGAACCCAGAGGAGGGGATCGTACCGCTTCCACTTCTACTTTGACAATTTTTCATATTTTTAGATGATTAATTTTGATATTATTAATATATATAAAGTCTTTATATGAATTGAAAGAAAAATTATATCCCTCTTCCAAACCTAGAAATCCCTTCCATTAAACCAACCGTTGGAATTTGCTTCATCAGCATGACGACCAACCGTTTTTGAGAATTGTAAAGGTTATATAAAGCAAGTCCCAATGGTAAAAATTAATGGAGACGGAGCCTAAATTTAGAAATGGTATGTGCGGGGAACCTCTTGCGAAAGTCACATCATTAAACCGACCGTTGGCATTTGCTTCATCAGCATGACGACCCTCCCATATATATTATATCACACCTAAAATGTTATATCTATATTATTTTCGCATCTCACCATATCTTTAAATTTTATTTTTCGTAAAATAAAATAAAATTTGATAAAAACAATCCACGTCAATCAAAAAATTATTGAGGCAAGAGAAAGAAAAGAAATTGATAAATACATAATTATTTTTATAACTATATTTTAAATCATGAACATTTTTATAAAATCATTTATAAAAATAATATCAATTCATGTTAGAATAATGTTATTAGGCTATCTAAAGCTTATTCAAATGATTCTCTTGATATGATAGTACTATCTGATGTCATGTAGTTTATTAAAAAATTTAAAATAAAAACACAAAAAAAAAAGATGGAATCTAGAGTTATATATATATTTTTAATATTTTTAGATGCTATTTTAATTTGAATATATATTTTTTATATCTTTTTATTTTTAATTAACCGAACCACGTTAAAATGGTCTACCAATTTTCCTTACCGAAATGTGTTTTATTTTTTTCAGCTGTTTTATTTTTTTAAATATACAAAAAATATTGTAAAAAACGAAAAACAAAATACTTTAAGATTGTCGGTACAAAATCTCGTGGCTTTTTTCGGTGGGCATAGCGTCATCAAGATTTAGATGGCAGTAGCCCGTACTCTTCACCGAAAGGACAATGTTAAGAGGATGAAGAATGATGCTTATCCGTTGTATGGTTGTATTTGGTTACTGACAATTTTTAGATAAAAATTTTGAGTTTAAAAATAAAATATTAAAATATTATATTTTAATATTATTATTATTTTAAAATTTGAAAAAATTAAGAAAAAGTTAAATTATTTATTATATTTTATATGAGAATTTTAAAAAATTGTAATGATGAGATGAAAATTTTAATTTTAAGATGAAAATGTCAAAGGGCCAAGCAGAACCAAGTGTAAAGAGTTAATTTTAAAGGAAAATTCTTCTCTTGCAAGTATAATTCGCGCATTAATATTGATTTGTACAATATATATTTAACGAAACTATATGAATTGAAAGTGAAAATAATTTTTATAAAATATAAAATTTTCTTCTTCTCTTAAAATTTTTTTTATATAAAAAAATAATGGATACGTAAATTTTATCGATACGTAAGTAATCGATACGAAAATAATCGATACGTAAATTTTAAAAAATCTATTGTATCTAACAAAGCTAAATTTTAAAACCGCTCCATATGTTTTTCTCCTAACAATAGCTCTTTAATGAGTGAGTTCCACGTAGGCTCCTCATTAAAAGCCGGCTAGCTAACTGCTTAATTTGTCAAGAGCGGGAGGAACAACTAGTCGACTAAACCCAGCCTATTTTTTCCTATAAAAGCCGAAGAGCATAAGTGTCCTGGACACACATTCTTTCATTCCTACTACTAACTGCTTCTACTTGCTCGTACTAGAGTACTGAGAACTCCTTATAATTGAAAGGAAAAATGTCTTCTTCTCTGTCTGGTAAGTTAAGTATTGAAACAGAGGCCAAGTCATCTGCTCCTGCTTTATACGAGGCTGTCGCGAAACGATTGTACGAGGCACCAAAACTTTGCCCTACCTATATGCAGAAAGTTGATTTAGTAGAAGGTAACTGGGAAGAGGTGGGTGCTGTCCTGAACTGGCATCTTTTATACGGTAAGGGCACAAAAGTTTGTTGTTGTCATGTTGATCACAAGTACTATATATTATAGACGAACTCTCTCACATGTCACATGATGATACTTTAGCGGGCAATTGGTAATGTTATTGAATGATAATTGCTTGCATGGTTTAATATTTATATATTTAATCGATTCTGATCTTCCTTTTTGGATCTGGCTGTGTAGAGGGGAAAACTGTAATTTCTAAGGAGATATACGAGAGTATAGATGACGAAAAACTATCGGTCACTTTCAAGGTGATAGGAGGATTACTCACAGAGGCATACAAAAGTTTCAAGTTCGTTTTTCAGGCCATTCCAAAGAATGAGGGATGCTTGGGCCGTTGGATTGTTGAATATGAGAAACTTAACGCGGAGATCCCAGATCCAAAACAAATGCTTCAGTTTTCAGCTGCTCTTACCAAAGAGATAGATGATAATCTTATCATGATCAAGAGCAAGAAGTAGCTGTGAACAAAAGCATCACATATTATAGCATATTATATATAAATAAGTACCTTTGTTTTCTGAAAAAGAAAGTACGTAAAAAGGTACCATTTCCTGCATTATGCGCATGTATTGTTGGTTTTTTAAGTTTGAGCAGGTACTTGTGTCTCTCATGGTGGATCTCGATATATGTACTCATATGGTATCTGAGGCCATCTCTCTCAATTTATGCTTATAATAAGCCTGCAAACGAAACTTCCTTATGCTTCTGATCATTTTGTTGATTAAATAATGGCTTCTTCCACTTTATTATATCGTACTTACTAGCTTATATTCCGCACTATGTGATGATTTTGTCTGAAGATACTGGGTGCAGGAGCTCGATCTGTTTGAACGATCCTTCAAATTCTTCTACTTCATATAAATATATACAGTTCTGCTACAGGTACACGGGCTTGTGTACCTTCGGTGGAATCGGCTGACGTGGCTGATTTATTTTAATAAAAAAAAACATGCGAATCTGACAGAGGGAGTGCCTTCCCCACTCTCGTTCTTCTCGTGCTCTCTCTAGACATATTTGTCGAAGGCCTCGTTGCGCTCCGAGAAGCCAAGTCCCACGAAGGCGTGCTTGCCCCCGCCGTCTTCGATCTTGAGGACAAAGTAGCGGGACGAATCGAGGACGGTCTCGACGGAGCTTTTGCGGGGCTGACCCGGATGGACGAAGCAAGCGGTGAAGAGGTCCCCTGATGCCGAGTTCTCGAGGCAGATCTCGTAGCGGGCCTTGCAGGAAACGACCCGGAGGCGACCGGACTAGATCTTGTCGGATTGAAGCCACTCGCCACACTTGTAGCCGCCGGAGGTGGGGTGGGGAGGAATTTTGTAGACGGAGACCTCTCGGACGACCAGGAGGATGGACCTTTCAATCTTTTTTTTTTAAGGCGAGGAAGATGAACCTTTCACTCTTTTTTTTTTTCCCCTTCTTCGCTTTCTCACTCTCTACCTACTCTGCAAACCCACTACAAAGCCACCAACACAAAGCACGTAGCAAAGCTGTGATTAAGTGTTAAATCGAACAACAGCAAAGTGAACGTAAACGTGTTTGAAAAAATTAGTTGAAAAAAAAATACAGCAAATTTTCTTGAAACGCTTCCCTTGTGAATCTGTGATTGGGAGCCAGTAAAATAAGGGAAAATTAAAGGAGAACAACTTGGAAAAAGGAAATGGGGTACACACTACGGTCTAAAAAAATGGTGAAATGCGCTAGCAAAAGAGAGAAAGTAATACCCAAATTGCAGTTTAGAATGGAGATTCGATCATTGAAGGTAACAAATTTGGGTAGAGTGAAAATTAGGGCTTACGAAAAGAAAAGCAGAGGCGACGAAACCAAGGGCAAGGTGAGAGAAAGAGAGTTCAAGGGCGGGACAGGTCCATTATCATCTCATTTGGTGTCCGAGAAAGTTCAAGGAAAGAGGAGGAGAATCGATGAAGGAGAAATTCTGAAGGGGGGAAAGGCAACGAAGAAGGAGAATTGATGAAGGAAAACTGCTACTGCTACGCACCGTTTCATTAATTTGTATCCACGTGGACCCGTGTACGCGGGGTGTCCCCTTCGGCGTGTGCAAATAACATTTTTCAAATACATATATGTATATATATAATTAGCGTTGAAAAAAATGTTTGGACCCAAGAAAATGAGGTTTGATTGTAGGACTAGCTACACCGTTCAGACAACGTGTCACAGAAAATTTGATCAAAACTTATCGTGCATGAGAACTAGAAGAAGATCATTAAATAATATATCACGATTGTTAGAATGATAAGACAAAATACTCATATTTAAAGAGTACTAATTTTGAGTTGTAGAATACGCAAGTACTACACAATTATTTAGAAAAGAGTGACCGAGTTTATTATTAAAAAATTAATTAATTTTATATATATATAGAAACTCTATATTTATTCATTGTTTTAAAAAAAATTTATACAATATTTACACAATCTTACCAACATTATTGCATGCTTTCTTTTTTCGTTCTTTAAAGGAATTAGGTTAGGTACATTAATTGCTTCTGAATAGAAAATTAGTTTCTAGAGCTACCGGAGTGTTCAATATCCGCCAAACATCCTAACGTTAGATACAGTTAAGTGATCGATCTGTTGTGCAAGTGTAATGTATTTAAAAAAAAAAAGAGTAAAACTTACTATTAAAAATTTATATATTTTTATGTAGACTTTATACTTATTTAAGTTTTTTTAAAAATAATTACATTGTATTTATTTAGTCTTTAACTGCAAATATCATTTTTTTTTTAACTTACTTGCTATCGATGCGGACCCAAGGCAAGTTTGAGTACTTGAGTAATATATTTAACTGCCATCTAGTAGTGATATTTCTGAAATGTCAACTAGGATTTAGGGTTTTTCTTCTGATGAAAGGTCAGGCAGAATAGTCTCTGGATATTATAGTTACAGGCTCGTTTGGGAATAATTAAGATGAGTTGAGAATATTTTCTTTTATCTCAAATTTTTTTAAAACATCATTTAAATATAGTGTTTTTCAATTTCAAATCTGCAATTTTTTTTTTTTAATCTTATCATTAGTATCTATTAGCATATGTGCCTCTAAGGTACGTAAATACTGCCACTCAACAAACCATTAATGCATGCACAGCACAGCATACCATTGCACCTTGAGAAGAATCGCAACAGAATGAAAACAATCACACCACGCGTCAACACTGCTATAGATACTGCTTCTTAGATACTGTTTTTTTTTTTTGGTTTTGTTTTATTTTTTCTTACGAAAAGGATGTGTTACGGATTTACATAACAATCTATTTTTGGTATGATTATAGGAATTTCTTTTTATTGAAAAATATTTAATTTAAGCTATAGCTATTGTTTCAAAACTGAGCTCTTTACCACACCATTTTTAAAATATCTAGTTGTTTCAAAACTCATCTTATAACTGATCAAATGTCAGATATTATTATTATAAATAATTTTAACTTATGTATTGATTCAACTCCTGATCTCAAAACTATAAAATATTAGCTAATACCAATTAGGTTATTCCTTAGTAAAGAAGAGAGACTTTTCTTGATTGATTAATGTACAAAATCATCTTTTGCAAGTGTTATCAATCGCATTAATTTATTCCCTAAATACTCCGTTTTCCATTAGTTTCTTATCACATGGGCACGACTTGGGTAGATTTACCCAGATTGGACGACGGCCCTCTCTCTGTCATCGCATGAGAATGCGAGAATGCAAGCCCCTCTCTCCGCCACTCTCCCCTCCCTCTTTGTTGATTCTCGCATGGAAGCCTCCATCTCTGCCACTCTCCTCATTGCCAGTCCCTAATCTAACAAACACACCACTTCAATTTCTATTCATTTTCATCCTCCTTTTCTCTTTAATATTTTGTTTATTACCTTTCGAGGAGGAACTGAGTGAAAGTTTTATGGGAAATGTCGAGTTTGGTGAGGAACCCAATTGGGTCGACCCCTTTTCTCACTCTCTGTCATGTTCTTTTTTGGGGTATTGTTGTCGTGGTGGTGGTTGTTGCGGTTGCTCTACAGTTGAGCATATAATCTTTACTTTGCTTGGAAAAGTGAGTCTCTGGCGTATGTGTTGGGATTGGAATTGGGTAGACAGGCTGTTCGAGTAGAGGGAAATACTGGTTGGGAGAGAGAGTGTACTCATTGGGAAGAGCAGAATTGTAGGGATAGTCGTTAGCGCTCTAAGAGAAAGGGAGTAGGGGCGAATGTGGGAGATGGAGATGATGGAGCAAATTGGAAAACATAGCATCAACAAATTACCCAACAAACGATGAAGATGGAGATGATCGACGGAGATCGGAGAGATGGGCGACGACAGAGATGGTTAGTGACGGCTACAGGAGTAGAGGTGATTCAGAACTAAAGTTTTAAATTTCTTACCATACCGGCCGGTACGATCGAAATATAACATATGAAGACAATTTCCAATACAGAAAATGAGCCTGCTTCATATCGGTTAAAATACCAGTTCTACCGGTATGTTTGGCCGATACCGGCTGGTATTTCAAATTTTGGCCGAAATGTCCATTTCAGCTGATACATATAACAGGAGCTAGTTGTCACCACCTAGATTTTTCTAGAGAATTCCACAACCTTCTAGAGCCACCTAGTCCTTTGTAATGATGTACAATTGTGTGTAGTGTTCTAGAAGGGGTGTTATAGACAATTCTAGAGTAGTGTTCTAGAAAAGGCCTTATAGACAATTCTAGAGGAGTGTTCTAGAAAGGGCCTTATAGTCAATTGTAGAGTAGAAATCTAGAATGTTCTTTACCATTGGATTGGTGACAAGTGTCACAATCCTAACCATTCTTTGTACCAAGAGGTCTCTATAAATAAAGGCCTCCTCACTTGTGTAAATCACAAAGCAATAGAGTTAACAAGTTCTCTAGAGCTCCTCTCTCTTCTTTCTCTCTCTAGAGTTGTTTTCTCTTGTCTTGAGTCGCTTAGAAGGCTTACTTAGGAGCTTTGCGAGGGCAAAACCTCCTAAGGCCGCACGGGACGTGTGAAGAAATTCTAAGTCCGTGACAGTTGGTATCAGAGCCAGGTTAGGAATGGCGGATCCAAGTGAGATCACCATGGAGCCCCTGGAGCCACGAAAGAGCAAGAGGACGAAGGATTCAACCTCTTCTATGGAGTCTCGTCTCGATGGGATCGAGAGGGCCATGACCAAGTTATTGGCCAAAATGGAGGAATGGGATCAGTCTCACAGGGAGGTGAGCACCCTCGACAACACTGTGACCAGGGTGGAGGTGGCTGTAGCGGATGTCAAGGACCGACTTGACGTCGTGGAGCAAAGTTTGGAGGAGCTAGGATTGGAGGGACAATCCGAATCGCTCAAGGAGTCCATTCTAACCACCATCAGCCCCACTATTGAAGCACAGCACGTTGAGAATGTTGCTTTCCAAGACCGGGTCTTGGGGGAGCTAACAAAACTCCATGAGCAAATGGAGGAATACCGCGTCGGTCTAGAGGAGACCAGGGCGGATTGGGCCATGTGCAAGCGGGCGGTGGCCAACGGGGGAGCCATTGGAGCTGGGACGATGGCGACACCAAGGGTGGATACCCCCAAACTAAAAGAGTTCAATGGCAAGCGTGATGCCAAAGAACTAGACAACTACATGTGGCACATGGAGCGCTACTTTGAAGCTTTGAACATGCAAGATGAGCGTGTCAAGGTACGTACTGCCTCTCTTTACCTTACTAATCTTGCTGGTACTTGGTGGCGTCGTAAGCACAGTGAGATAGAGAAGGGTACCTGCACCATCGACTCTTGGGAAGAGTTCAAGCGGTGACTAAAAGGCAATTCTATCCTGAGAACGTGGCTATCCATGCGCGGAAGAGAATGAAGGAGTTGAAGCACACCTCTTCTATCCGCAACTATGTTGAGGAATTTTCTGCTCTCATGCTACAAATCACCAACATGAGTGAAGAAGATCTCCTCTTCAACTTCATTGATGGTCTCAAGTCGTGGGTGGCTCAAGAGCTCAAGCGTCGTGGGGTCAATGACATCTCCACCGCCCTGACAGTGGCGGAAACCTTGGAAGAGTTTGAGTATCACAAGAGTGACAACTCTTCAAAGCCCAAGTCTTCTAAGGATAATCACGGCAAGGGTGGGGGAGCAAAGGGGTCTAGGCCCCCACAGTATAAAGAGCGAGGAGACAAGCCTTCATCATCAAAGGAAGGCAAGAAAGACTACTCCAATGACAAAAAGCCGAAGGATGCTTGCTTCCTTTGTAACGGGCCACATTGGGCTAGAGATTGTCCTAAGAGGAAGGCCCTCAATGCCATGTTGGAAGAGAAGGAAGTCCAAGAGAAGTCGCACCTGGGGTGTTTACAACTTCTCAACTCCCTCAAGGCAAGCACGAAGCCAACCACTAAGGATGGGTCTTTGATGTTTGTAGAGGTACTCGTCAATGGGAAAAAGAGTCATGCCATGGTCGACTCAGGAGCTTCTCACAACTTCATCAAGAAGGAAGAGGCCGCACGGCTAGGGATTCCTCTTAAGAAGGGTCAAGGATGGTTGAAGACCGTGAACTCTGAGGCCAGACCACTTGATGGCGTAGCTCATGGGGTGGAGCTACAACTTGGCACATGGAAAGGTATGGTGGACTTTTCTGTTGCCCCTATGGATGATTTTAACATTGTGTTGGGGATGGAATTCTTGAGACAGTTCAATGTAGTGTCTCTTCCCCACTACAACTCGGTGTGCATCTTAGAAGGTGGTCCATGTATGATACCCACCGTGTCTAAGCCAAACACCACCCAACTTCTATCTGCCATGCAATTCAAGAAAGGATGGAAGAAGGGCGAGGTGTCTTACTTGGCTTCTATGGAGGAAGATGAAGTGAAGATTTCCTCCCCTCCACCTATGGAGATCCAAAAAGTCCTTAAGGACTATGGGGATGTCATGCCCCCAGAGTTGCCCAAGCAACTTCCACCTAGAAGAGAGGTGGACCATCAGATTGAGATGGAACCCGGTGCCAAACCACCCGCCAAGGCGCCTTATCGCATGTCACCTCCAGAGTTGGAAGAACTAAGGAGGCAACTTAAGGAGTTGCTTGATGCTGGATTCATCCAACCCTCTAAAGCCCCATATGGAGCACCCGTGTTGTTCCAAAAGAAGCATGATGGGTCTCTGCGGCTGTGCATCGACTATCGGGCTTTAAATAAGGTAACCATCAAAAACAAGTACCCTATTCCATTGATTGCTGATTTATTTGATCAATTGGGCCATGCAAAGTACTTTTCCAAGCTTGACTTAAGATCGGGGTATTATCAAGTGAGGATTGCGGAAGGAGATGAAGCAAAGACAACATGTGTAACTCGCTATGGAGCATACGAGTTTCTAGTGATGCCCTTTGGCCTCACAAATGCTCCAGCCACCTTCTGCACTCTCATGAACAAGATCTTCCACCCCTATCTTGATCAATTTGTGGTGGTCTATCTAGATGATATCGTCATCTATAGTTCTACCCTCGAGGAGCATGTGGAGCATTTAAGGGTTGTTTTCCGTGTCTTAAGGGAAAACCAGCTCTACGTCAAGAGGGAGAAGTGCTCATTCGCATTGAATGAAGTCCATTTCCTTGGCCATAAAATCCAAGGGGGAAGACTAAGCATGGAAGATGGGAAAGTTGAAGCCATCAAGAAGTGGGACCCTCCCACTAAGGTTACCGAGCTTCGATCCTTCCTTGGGCTTGTCAACTACTACAGAAGATTCATAAAGGGATACTCCACAAGAGCATCCCCCCTCACCGACTTGCTCAAGAAAAACAGATCTTGGGAGTGGACATCAAGGTGTCAAGAAGCCTTCAATGATCTGAAGACCGCAATCATGGAGGAACCGGTCTTGGCCCTACCAGATTGCACCAAGCCTTTTGAGGTGCAATCCGATGCATCAGACTTTGCCATTGGGGGAGTTCTCATGCAAGAGGGACATCCAATTGCATATGAGAGTCGCAAACTCAACGAGACCGAAAGACGGTACACTGTGCAGGAGAAGGAGATGACGGCCATCATCCACTGCCTCAGAGTTTGGCGACACTATTTGCTTGGCTCCCGTTTTGTGGTAAAAACGGATAATATTGCCACCAGTTACTTCCAGAGTCAGAAGAAACTGAGCCCAAAGCAAGCTAGGTGGCAAGACTTCTTGGCAGAATTTGATTATGTCTTGGAGTACAAGCCTGGGAAGGCTAACATTGTTGCTGACGCCCTTAGTAGGAAGGGTGAACTTGCCCACATCACCAGTGTACAAGGGGAGACACTAGAAATGATTCGGGAAGGCTTGCAGCACGATCCCTTAGCCAAGAATTTGATGAATTTGGCTAAGGAGGGAAAGGCCAAAAGATTTTGGGTAGAGGATGAATTACTCTACACCACCAGACGACGATTATTTGTTCCGAAGTGGGGAAAGCTACGGAGGAACCTTATTAAGGAATGCCACGATTCCTTATGGGCTGGACATCCGGGTCAACGCCGCACTCAGGCTTTGTTGGAAGCCTCTTATTATTGGCCTCAGATGAGAGATGAGGTGGAACTCTTTGTGAAGACTTGTCTTGTGTGCCAACAAGACAAAGTGGTGAACCGAAGCCCTGCTGGTTTGTTGGAGCCACTACCCACCCCTTCTCGTCCTTAGGAGAGTGTTAGTATGGATTTTATAGTGGCTCTCCCCAAATCTGAAGGATGCGGTACCATCATTGTTGTGGTGGATCGGTTTTCTAAATATGCCACTTTTATTGCCGCTCCTAAAGATTGCTCGGCTGAGGAGACAGCCAAGTTATTCTTCAAACATGTGGTTAAGTATTGGGGCTTACCACAAAGCATCATCAGTGATCGGGATCCTCGCTTCACAGGCAAATTCTGGTCGGGACTATTCATGCTCATGGGGTCTGCCCTACACTTCTCCACCAGCTTTCATCCACAGACAGATGGGCAAACTGAGAGGGTGAATGCCTTGTTGGAGTTGTACTTGAGGCAATTTGTAAGTGCTAACCAGTCTGATTGGGCTAAACTGTTGGATGTAGCTCAATTCTCCTATAATTTACAAAGGAGTGAGTCCACGAACAAAAGCCCATTTGAAGTTGTAATGGGGCAACAACCACTCACTCCCCAGTCATTGGAGACAAGCTATGTGGGGAATTGTCCAACAGCCTTCAAGGTTGCTAAGTCTTGGAATGAACAATTGGATGAAACTCGCTCCTACTTAGACAAAGCAACCAAGAAGATGAAGAAGTGGGCTGATCAGAAAAGGAGATACTCGGAATATCGTATAGGCGACTTGGTGTTAGTAAAGATCTTGTCGAGCCAACACAAGTTCACGAGGAAGCTACACAAGGGGCTTGTACGACGTTACGAGGGACCATTCCCAATCATCAAGAAAATAGGGAAGGTCTCCTACAAGCTAGACTTACCTCCCAAATTCAAGCTTCATCCGGTCTTTCATGTAAGCTGTTTGAAGCCTTATCATGGGGATGAAGAAGAACCAGTGCGAGGAGAGTCTAAGCGGGCACCTTTGGGCATAACTACCACCTTCGACAAAGAAGTAGAAGAAATCTTGGCAGATCGTGTGATTAGACAGAAGAGTCATAAGCCACGCCAAGAATATCTGATCAAGTGGAAGGGATTGCCCGAAAGTGAGACGACTTGGGAACCAAAAGAGTCATTATGGCAGTTTGAAGATCACATCCGAAGGTTCCAAGAAGACACCGCGTCGAGGACGTCGCGAAGCTTGGTGGGGGAGAATGTCACCACCTAGATTTTTCTAGAGAATTCCACAACCTTCTAGAGCCACCTAGTCCTTTGTAATGATGTACAATTGTGTGTAGTGTTCTAGAAGGGGCGTTATAGACAATTCTAGAGTAGTGTTCTAGAAAGGGCCTTATAGACAATTCTAGAGGAGTGTTCTAGAAAGGGCCTTATAGTCAATTGTAGAGTAGAAATCTAGAATGTTCTTTACCATTGGATTGGTGACAAGTGTCACAATCCTAGCCATTCTTTGTACCAAGAGGTCTCTATAAATAGAGGCCTCCTCACTTGTGTAAATCACCAAGCAATAGAGTTAACAAGTTCTCTAGAGCTCCTCTCTCTTCTTTCTCTCTCTAGAGTTGTTTTCTCTTGTCTTGAGTCGCTTAGAAGGCTTACTTAGGAGCTTTGCGAGGGCAAAACCTCCTAAGGTCGCACGGGACGTGTGAAGAAATTCTAAGTCCGTGACATAGTTGTTGAGTGATCCGGACATTTTTGTGATTTTGGGTAGAATGATAGGGGCATTTACGTACTAGCAGTAGAAATGTAAAAAGGACAATTATGTTAATGGCATATGCAAGACTGTACCTTGTTTTGCGAATAGAAAAGTAAAAACTAAAAGGACTAATGGACCATTACGTTACTGCACGTCTGCACCTCATTGACATCAATAGATATGGATAACGTTTAAAATAGTTAGACCACACTCGCACCTCATTTTGAAAGTTTTGAATTTATTACTGTTCTATGTGATCAACTTTTTTTATTATTTATTTTAGTTGGTAGTATTATTTTTTTTTATTTTTTTATGTGATTACAAGATGAGTAATTTTATTTTAATGGCTGGATTTAGATTTATTTAATCTTAGTTTACAAGTATGTGTATTGTTAAAATTTAAAACTTGTATCGAGAAGTAGTATTATTGAATTTATGATTTATTTTATTATTATTTTAGAATATAGCTTATGCATATTTATATAATTTATACATGTATAGACTATTCTTAAATAGTATTGGTAGTGAAATATTTCGTTCTAGTGTCTTAACCGGTACTGCCTCTGGTATAATATTCAAAACTTTATTCAGAACAATTGAAACGTGAGGAGTCTAGAGCTTATGAACGTGGTCATATAGATGAATAATCTAGTATGATGCACTTTTTTGACTTAATATAAAATATGTAATTTGTCAAAATCTAATTGATATATGTTAATGGCTCAATACCAGACCGACTGCCCCAAATCGGAATAGTAACTGTAAATGTATTTTAAAATTATTTTTTAAAAATCTTTAAATATTTTTAAAAAAGAAAAAAATACCAGTTCATTTGTTTAACCATTAAATAAAAATAAATAAATAAAAACACAATTCATCAATTTTATCTATCACTTTTGTCGCTTTAAGTAGCATTTTTCTTACGTAAATAAATATCCTAATTCTAAAATATCATGTTCGTGGTGTGAGGAAGGTGAACGTACTGTTCATATGAACAGTACTTTAACGGAAAGGGAAACAGATTATTACAGACTTACTTTATTACCCTCTGTTTCCGTTGCCGCTCTCTTTTGAAAAGAACTGGCTCTGTCCTTCCGTGCTTTCTTTAAACAAGTTCAAAACTCCAGACTCCATAACCAAATAGCACCACCAAAATGGCCGTCCATTTCATCCACTTCGTCGCCGGTTTGGTTCTATTCACCGTTTTACCATTCTTGGTCGCCCAGTCTCCGTCTACGGGTGCCGATTCATGCAACGGCGTATACTTGTCCTACACCTACAGCGGCGGAAGGAAGCTCATGCCAAGTCGTACGTCCGATCCGACCCGGCAGCCCTACCGGTTCGAGTCGGTTCTGACCGTGCTCAACAACGGGATCGTGGACCTCAAGTCGTGGAGGGTCTTCGTTGGATTCAAGCACGACGAGTACTTGGTCTCCGCTTCCAACGCAGTGCTGGCCGACGGGACCAGCCTTCCCGGTAGAGTCGGAAACGGCACCGTTTTCTCCGGCTACCCGATGACGGACCTCAAGACTGCGGTTGAGACCGCCGGGGACTTGACCCAGATTCAGGTCCAGGTCCAGCTAGTGGGAACACAGTTTGGTATGGCTCCCCCTACGGTTCCATTGCCCTCGAACATTTCTCTGGCCAATGATGGGTGGGTTTGTCCTAGGCCAGCTGCTCGAGGTAAACTTCTCTTCCTCTTTTTTTCCCCAGTTTTGATTTATGGGTATTTGGTGGCCCTTTGTTTTGAATATTCTTGGATCTTTTTTGTTTTCCTTAAAAATTTTATTTTTGGTATATACTTGTATATGGTGCTATATGGGTATTTTTATGCTCTCCGTATTCTTCGCATTATTTTGAGTTGTAGTAGTAGTTAGTGTCGAGTCTGTGGTTATACTAATTTTGATCAGGGTGCTCCAGATTTTTAGGCTAACTCCCTAACATCCTCCATGGTCGAGTTAGAATCTTATCCTCTACTGTCTCTACATGCGACTACTTCATGAATCCTGTTAGAATTATGTGTTTTTGTATTGTGAAGGCTTAAGGTTGTGGAGTTTTAGTTGTTTCACTAGAAAGTTTCGGTTTAAAAGAAGGGGGTGAAAAATATCGAAAACATGCAGCATACTTCTTTGTGCTAATTAGTATTTTGTTGAAGAGAATGGGATCAAGATTTTGTCGACGTTGCATGCTAATATAAAGTGGGCCATATTAACTTGTGTAAGACTATCATCAGATGAATTTTCAGTTTCTCATTCATGAGGAAAGTCTTGTCGAGGCATAATTACCATAGAAAATGAAATAGAGAGTGGAACAAAGTTATTTGCACTCGGGAAACTCATTTTTTTGAAGCTGCCTTCTTTTTGTAAACAAAACTATAAAAGCACTTGATGTCAGAGCACAGTATATAGTTTTTACGATGAATTGGTTTTGTGGTTGAAGAGAATGTGTTCGTGAGTATGAATGTTGGTTTCTCAGGGAATGTGACAAGAGTCTGTTGCACACAAGACCCAAATGCTAAATCAAACATTACTGTAGATGAGGAGTTCCTGCCTCGCCAGAGTGGCGACCTTACTATTATGTATGATGTGATCCGGACATATGAGTCGAACTACTGGGCACAAGTCACGCTCTCAAACCATAACCCTCTTGGCCGTCTTGATAACTGGCAATTGCACTGGGAATGGACAAGAGATGAATTTATCTATGCGATGAAAGGGGCATATCCATCAGTTGTTGATTCTTCTGAATGCTTATTTGGCCCTCAAGGTACATATTACCACAGTATAGACTTTTCCACTGTATTAAATTGCGACAGAACTCCAACCATAATTGACCTGCCTCCAACCAAGTACAACGACACGGCCCTTGGATTGATCCCTTATTGTTGCCGAAATGGTACAATCTTACCTCGTGAGATGGACCCAAGCAAGTCAATTTCAGCATTCCAGATGCAAGTCTATAAAATGCCACCAGATCTCAACCGATCACTGCTTATTCCACCAGTGAATTGGAAGATCAGTGGTATACTCAACCCTGATTATCGATGTGGTCAGCCAGTGCGGGTGAGTCCTAGCCAATTCCCAGATCCAAGTGGCTTACCTTTAAATTCAGCTGCAGTCGCCAGCTGGCAGGTGGTCTGCAATATAACGCATCCCAAAGGAGGAAGCCCCAAATGCTGTGTCTCATTTTCTGCTTACTACAATGATTCTGTCATTCCATGCAAAACTTGTGCATGTGGGTGCCCTAGTAACCCAGCTCGTACTTGTAGTGTGGCTACTCCAGCTATGCTTCTTCCGTCGAATGCTCTTCTTCTTCCTTTTGAAAACCGGACTGCTTTGGCTACAGGTTGGGCTCAACTTAATCATCGACCAGTGCCAAGGCCAATGCCCTGCGGAGATAACTGTGGGGTCAGTATTAACTGGCATTTGCACACAGACTACAGTAGGGGATGGAGCGCAAGAATCACAGTGTTCAATTGGGATGAAACTGCCTTTGCTGATTGGTTTGCTGCAGTACAATTGGACAAGGCAACACCTGGTTTCCAAGCAATGTACTCATTCAACGGAACTACCTTGGCCTTGAATGGTGTCAACAATACCATATTCATCCAGGGTCTTCCAGGATTAAACTATCTTGTGGCAGAAACAGATGGAGCTGACCCACAGAAGGACCCGAGGGTGCCTGGGAAACAACAATCTGTGATTTCCTTTACTAAGAAAAAGACCCCTAGAATTAATGTGCCTAATAGAGATGGGTTTCCCACTAAAGTATACTTCAATGGAGAGGAGTGCTCGCTGCCTTCCGTTTATCCAACTGGTGGTAGTAATAAAAGTGGCCCTGCTATGGTTTTTTGGTTCGTAGCAATGGTAGTGTTCATTTTGATGCAGCAATAGCCGGGGGACTTCTGTCATCATGAGCATTGCTTGGTTTTATATTTGTTTCTGATTTTGTTTATTCGTTTAGTACTCAGTCTGATTGATATGTGTTTGACCAGGGAGTACATATTAACAGAAGAGATGCATGCTTTGATTCTTATATGGAGGATGTAATGGTACTTCAGCCATGGCTTTGTAAAGGTTTGCAGAACTGCCATAGTTGGAAGTGAAATGAAAACAATGAATAGTTAGAGACCATCAAAATATATGAAGTGAGCTTGGATTTCATGTTGTGTAATCATAACCCGCGTTGCTCAGTTCGATTCTTCATGCTATACATTTCATGTTTGCCACTAATTTTTTCTTTGGAAGGGATCGGCATTTGATGTTTAGAATATCAGATTATTTCCTTTGGGTGGGACATTCTCTTTGACAAGTAGGGGAAGGGCATTTTTTCTTTCCAATACATTCTTATAAAGACAGGTTTATAATTATCTGTAGTGTTTTCGGGGCAGCCAAAGTTCCTTGTTATTCACAAAGTAGTAGAGACTCTCAGTGCCTCAAACCCGTCCTTTCAAATCTGGTAGAACGGTCTCACTTTGTCCAAAGCTGGTGCCTTTTCTTAAAATAATAATAATAATAATAATAATTTGTAGACCTAGCAATATTAAATTCTACTTGTACTTGTAAAAATTATTGAAAAAAATTATAAGAAATATATTCTTTTAAAAGTGGAACTTCTACCACTATTCATGTTACTTTTGAGCAGTTAAGAATCATAATTTGAGAACACTAGAACCACATCCCTGGCCCACAGCTATAAAATGAGCCGTCCAGGAGCGAAACCATTACAGTCTGCAATCCAATCAAAAGATGATTGAGATTTGTGATGTTTTGGATGTCAAATTTATCTCAAATTAATTATTGATAAGATTTATTATTTTTTTAATTTTTTATAAAATATTAAAATATATCTTAAACCTATTTCTTACGTTCAAAATTTTAAAGACATCTCAATAAAATTTATAAAATAAAATTAATTATTGATGAGATTTATTATTTTTTTTAACTTTTTATAAAAAATTAAAACATATCTTAAACCTATTTTATACATTCAAAATTTTAAAAACATCTCAATAAAATATAACTATTCACAGATTAACTCGAATCATTTGAAACCACCTTTGGCATTCAAACATAGCAGAGGTAGAAACAGAAAATTTAACGTGGTGGTAAAGTTGTTGTGTCGTAAAATCTACTTTGTAATAAAAACCTTAAAAAACTAGATTAAAGCACTGGCATTGGCAAATGCCAGTGGCTCGTTAAAGTTCAAAAGTTCAAAAAACTAGATTAGAGCACTGGCATTTAGCTAGAATGATGAAAATTCATCTGCATTGAACTAGCTAAAGTTTAAAGTTCAAAAGTTTAAACTTTTTGTTACAGTAATTCCATCCACTCTTCCAAACTTGGCCAGCCACTGTAGCGGAGCCAAATATTATTTTATTATTTTCCCTTCACTCCAACAGTCTATTTTCTCTCCCTCAATTTTCAACTTCCGGCGGATCACTTATTTTAATAAGAACAATGATATAAACGGAACAATGATATAAATGACATATGGTGTTGCCTTGGTCATGACTTTATTAATTATTTTTTGTTGTTTTTATTATTCTTGCAATCTTTACTTAGCTGAAGTGTAAAAAATAAAAAATAGCTAGTCTTTAATTATTATATTATTATTTATTATAAAAAAAGCTGCCTCCAATCTTTAATTATTATATTATTATTTAAAATTTAAGATAGCTAGTCTAATGTGGACTAATTTAACTAGAAGCCTATATTATAGCTAAAAGATCATATTTGAGTTCCATTTTAAACTTGGCAATGGTCAGGGCTGACCATTGCCAATGCTCTTAGGGTTTTTTAAAGTTTGAGGGGGGCTTCAAGTTGGTATGGTTCCCGCCCCTGTACATTGGACAATGGAGGTCACATGAATTTATTGCACTAAAAGCTGTTATGGAACCTTGTCAAATTGAAGAACAATAAAATAACCAGAAAAGAATACCCAGACTTTGTCTAGAGCATTAAATTGAATATATACATCATAATTGCTGATGAGGGAAAAAAGAAAGAAGGAATAAAAGATCGAGAAAATCATTCAAACTTAACATGCTAAATAGACTTAGAAAGCTCCTATAAATCTGCAGATGTGTCAAAACCTCACGTCGTCCACAAACTCAATATGAGCTCAACCAATGGACACCTTCAACCACCTAAAGCTAGCAGTTTTTTGCTACTAAAAGCAGTCAAAATTTGCATGTCCATCCGCCTTTGTATATCATCCAGTGGTATCTTACCGGCTTCACAATTTGTGCCAATGTAACTGAATCATCTCAATTGTCCATTGTCCCGAGCTTTAAATGTTGAGGTTAAAACCAACATAGCAGGCTATTCAGCTAGGAAGATGCCAATGAGTGAAATAATGTAAGCCCTGTTCTTCACGTTGGAGATAGAATCTCCACCGTGTGATTGCATGGTAAAATCTCCATCTGTGGCAGCAAGTATGTACATCAGAAACTGCAATCATAGAAAGAACCGGAGCACGGCTCTCTCTACACGGGAATGTTATCAATAGAATATCCATCTAAGTCGAACTCAGATTCAGCTGGTGCAATACCTCCTTGCTGCTGGAAAACAGATCAAGTTAATATATTATTAATTGAAAACATTGCTTAAATAAACCCAATGTCAACATCTTAAAAACGAACCTGTTTGAGGAGTGCACTCATGAGATCCTCCTGACCAAAATTATTTTCAGGAAAGAGGATTGACTGACTACCTGCACCAGGGATGCTTTCAGCCTTCACCCTGACGGGATTATCAACAAGAAAGTTATTATGCTGTTGACCAATAATTTGCGCATTCCCTTGCTGAGTACTTTCCACCCCTGAGAACACTGCCCTGCCCATATCTGATACATTCCTGTTCTGTCCAATTGTTTGGCTAGAAGAATACCCTTGACGAACCAATACTGATGATGGTGAGACATCAAGATTGCCCTGTACACGATTTGCATTTTGAGAGGCACTGAATTGCAAACTAGCATTGTGTAATTCCCAATTTTGGGATTTTTGCTGGTGCAGGTCATTGAAATTATCATAACTTGGCACAAATCCTGTGGATCCTTTTATTTCTGAATTAATCTCGTCTTGAAATGCTCCTTTAGATGTGACATTGGATATCCCAGGAGTACTTCCAAGAGGGAAACTGTTACTAGCCAATTCCGAGGTGTGGTTCATGGGAAAACTCAACATTGAAGAGGTTGGCCGAACTTGATTGTACCCTATCCCTCTGCTGTTATCACCAATCCCATTTATTCCAATAACCCCACCAGCAATGCCGTTTGATATAACGGGATGTCCTACGGATGATGGAAGCCTAGGGACATGGCTGCCTGCAGATTCATTCAGAATCTGCCCTCTTGATTGTGTTTGGCCCATCTGCATCAGCAAAGAGCCACTGTGTCCTCCATGCGCATTGACTTGCACATTCATGCTCCCCAGTGGCTGTGCAGATTGGTGCAAATTGGCAAGCTGCTTTGGCTCCATAGTTGTTGGAATTCCATGAAGTAAATTCACTGGTTTAACGCTACTCATATGTTGCTGTTGCCCTTCTCCAAACCTTGGCTTTGGGTTTTCAAAGCTAAAAAGGTTCCTTTGATCTACCAGTGGCATGGGAATGCCAGATTTTGCAGTTGGCCTACCAAGCCCTGCTGCTTGAAGGGTGGCAAGACTTTGTGCTGGGAGTTGACCAGTAACAGCAAACGTTTGAAGATCAAGCCCATTGAGGGAAGACATTGGTCCAAAAGTTGCTTCTTGAGCACTGATGAAAGAATTATTCAAACTACCGTGGTGCTGTGAAACCCCACTTAACCTTCTAAGATACAAGCGATATTTCTGTACCAGAAGGTTGAACAACCATTTCTTATCAAAGAATGACAAAACATTGAAAAAAGGCATCATATGATGGCATACAAAGTCGTGAAAGAAAGATGCAAGTATACATAATTATTCACAAACGTATTTGATCCTTGAATTATTAGGATTGAAGTGCACTGTACCTGAAGGTGACTGGCAACATTTTCTCTAGTAAGACCAGGAACATTCATCAACTCCAGAATTTTCTTAGGAACAGCTTCTGTACTCGCATGTCAAACATGATAATGTAAGCAGAAAAGGAGGTACTTGACATAGGAAATGAACAGGCACATTCAACAATAATCACAAACAAGTAAATAGAAGGAGTATTTGCCAAACAAATCAAACTCACAACGGAATGTACAGAAAAATGTACAATCCACTTCGTACAGCCTCTGTAACAACGATACATTAGCAAGTCGTGGCTTTTTGCCACTACGCAGAGTGACAGATAAACAAAACTACTAGAAATCTAGAACACATTTGATTATGGCTAGCTTCCCCCAAGTACCCCAGTGCAAAGATTGTTTCTACAAGATAAAGGTACTTTGTTTTGTTGATAACTTGAGAAATAGATTAGTAACAAGCATTATTTCGCTACAGTAAAGAGGAAAAGCAACAAATAACTATGTAGCAAATTGTTAGATGCAGGTGAAGAATACGCACTGTCAATGCCTAGTTGGTTAACAGCTGCCACAAACTGTTGATGGAGCTCAACCGACCAAACTACCCGTGGCTTTTTTAATGTGGATGTATCATCCCTGTCCTCGGTATCTTCTTCCTCATCCTTCCTCTTCTTCGAGCTTTTCCAAGTCCCTTCATTAGCTGAGGATGAATACTCCACTTCATCGGATGGTTTTTGCTGCCGATCTCCATCTTCAAGGCTACCAGATACATCCAATTCCTTCCACTCATTCTTTCTCTTCCGAACCACATGCTGCCATATGGTCTTCAATGCTTCAATCCGCACTGGTTTGATTAGGTAATCACAAGCACCATGAGTCACGCCCTTCATGACAACATTCTTCCCATCATCTGCCGACATCACTGTTGAATTTCATAAATAAGATTTCAGTCACCACCTTGATATAGATTATAGACTACGTGGATTCATGGTGAGACCTATTTACACTAATTATAACAGGTTACTTACTGATTACAGGCAGGTCCATCTCCAGCCCAATGTGCTCTAGGAGTTTGAATCCATCCATGTCGGGCATGTGAACATCACTTATAACTATATCAAACCCGTTTTTGTTCTCTCGCAGCAGCGACAATGCAATTTCCGCTCTGTTGCATTTGGTAACTGACATATCAATCAAAAGGAGTCAATCATTAAACGCCTTCAACAACTAAAAACCTTCAAGGAAAAATGAAACAAAAAATGGTTCTGAATGCACAAATTGAATCATATAAATTCATCCTGATCTCTGAACAAGGCAAATAACTCGAAAGCAATAGAAATTTCTACTACTGTTAAACCAAATTAGATGTGCTTGGCATGGTCAACAATAACAACCCAATTACAGTTGAAGATTTTAGAGACGTAGAACTATAAATAATAATCGAGAAGTCTGTCTTCCTCTTTCTCCTAGAAATTCCCAATTCCACACACCAAAAAAGAAAAACAAAATCTAATAACAGAACGGATCAAAGAATATATATAAATATATAGATATGTGTGTGTGTGTGTACACACACATATATATATATATATATATTAGCCAAACACAAACCAGAATCGTCTTCTTAACCAAAACAAACGAAGAGACGCCAGGAAGCAAAAGCAAAAGGAGAGACGAAGAATAATAATTAAAGAATAAGAAAGAGAAATTAGAGAAGAAAACCTTCATAAAGACAATTCCGGAGCATCTTCTCTAAGATCACAAGGCATGTGGGGTCATCATCGACGACCAACACGCGTAACCCCGCCGGGAACTGGTCTGGAACGACATCGCCGACTTTCCAAGCTCCGCTTGAACTGGCCGTTGAAATAGATCCCTTCCCGTTACTCGGATTCATTTCTCAAAACCAAAACAAAATACCCAAATCCCAGAAAACAAAAACAGAGAGAGAGAGAGAGAGAGAGAGAGAGAGAGAGAGAGAGAGATTCACGCAGAAAGAACGAAACCGAATCTCTTGGTCGGACTTGGCATCAAAAGCCTGATACCCCCAGTTCGAAATTCAACGAACCCAGTACAGTTAACCGAGAATCCGAGGGAAAGAGAAAGAGAATCTGAGTTTCTATACATATATGTGCGTGTGCATGTGAGATTATCGGACTTGGAGACCAGGGCTGTGCTCTGCTCGAATTGAAGCTCGATTTATGTGTGGTTTGTGCTAATATTTTTCGTTGGTGTTTGGGGAATTATATATTATATAAAAAAAATAATCTAGAATATAAAAAAAGGGTGGGTCAGCCATGGGAGGAAGAGTGGATCCAGCTCACACATAATAGGACTAACTAACCTCAACAGCATCCTAAAATCTACTCTTTTCTAAGTAACAGCAAGCATCCAGTCCAACCTTTTAACTACTCGAACTCACTGCCACTGTTTCCCAGTTTTACTGCGTCCTCTTTCAGTCTTTGGATTGACATCTTCTTCTTCTTCTTTTTCCAATTATTTTATAAAAATACAATATTTTTCTCTTCAAATTATAAAAAACAAATATTTTTAAAAAATTATAAGAAATTTTAATCCTTTTTACTGCTAAAGGAAATGAAAAGAATGCCGGCTTTTCAAACGGGATTATCCTCACCTTATCAGTCAAATCCGCGGTTACTTCCCAAAATAATTGATTAGTATTAAATCCATTTAAAATAATAATAAGAATAAATGGTCAAATTAGTTTGAAATTTTCAAAGTTACTATGGCTGAGTTTTTAAACATGGAAACAACATTGAAATCGTATCCCTCACCATCAAGGGTGGTTTCAAATGTCAATTGGTTTTAACTACTACTCTGATATTAAGGTCTTGTTTTGTTTGCTTTTGTTTTTTCACCAAACAAATGAAAAACATGGAAAATGAGTATTGGGTTCATGGTTTTTGGTCTCCTAACAAAATGATGTTTTTGTTGAATTTCACAAACTTTAGATTAAAAAAAAATTATATAAGACAAAAATATATGGAGCAGGAGACACAATTGGATCAAGGTGTTTTAAAATTTTTATCCGAACTTTTAGGATCTCAAGTGGAGAGAGATATAGACACGTTAATTGAACCTTACAACATTTATTGATATCCATAAAAATCCGACAATAAATAAGTAATAAATAGGTAAGGTTCTTACTAGAATTTGAAGAAATTTTTATCCAAATAAAACTCTCCACCTATCTAGGATTGGGATAAGAGAGACCCCTCGGGATTAGGGGTTCTCCCTCCACTCCTTCCTAGATGGGTGAGAATAGAGCTAAGAAAAAAATTAAAAAATTTGACTTTGAATCCGATTCTGTTCTAATTCCAAAAAACGAAGTCGGAGTCAGAGTTGGAGGTGTCGCTAGACCAACTCCGATCCGATCCGACTATGATATTGTACATATGCTATAAAAATATGCATTTATTTATATATTTATCATATATACTAGTATATTTATTTAGTTATATAACTAGAACTCATATGGTAAAATTCAATAATATAAATAGACAGTAGTATAGAAATAACTAATAAGTCTAGTATAATAAGTTAGTAATACATAATACCAATTTACTAAAGTATAAGAATATGTAATTAGACACTATAAATAAGTCTAGTATATAAATAAGTTGTAAATAAGTTAGACTATAGTATAATATAATAACATGTAATACTATAGTATAATAACATGTAATTTGACAATATAATATAAGTTTAGTATAGAAATAAGTTAGATACTATTATAGAAATAAGTCTAAATATAATAAGTTTTTTTTTATAAAAATAAATATAATAAGTTAATAACACATAATACAATAGTATAATAATATGTAATTAGACACTAGAAATAATATGTAATATTATAATATGATAAAATGTAATTAGACACTATAGTGTAAGTCTAATGTAAAAATAAGTTAGATAATTAGTATAGAAGTAAATTAGCAGTGAATGATTTAGTTTTAGTTTTTAATATTTAGAAAAACTAAAATTTGAAAAAAAAATATCTAAAACAAGCCCGAATTCGACTCTGCACTGACAAGTCGGAGTTGGATCAGAGTCTATACAAGTCGGAGTTTAATATCTTTTTGTTTTTTGTTTTTGTTTAATATCTTTTAAAATTTTATGTGAAGCAAATTAGTGTTTAATGGTCAAATTGAGAATGGGGATTAGAAATTTAGGAGTAGAGTTGTAACGGATTAAAATTTACTTAACTATATGAGCTAAGAAAATGAAGTAATAGTTTGGGAAAAATGAATCAATGATGATATCAATAATTCAAACATTAAAAATGTCTCATATAAGTCCAATCCTTATTTACAGGAAAAGAATCCTTGACAAATCAAAAGGCTCATTAATAGATTAATTCCCAAAAAAAAAAAAAAAAAAAAGCAAACAAAATCTTGCATTCATTAACATTCATAAATTAGAGTTCATGCAATTAATTTGTCTCCATTAAATGTGGCTATATTTTATATTAATATATAAATTGATTCATCATTCATTTGCTTAAATTGAGAAAAGTCCTGATAATTAATATTTTTCACTTCTCATTGCTCCATAATTATTAGATATTCCTTTAATCTAATAAAATAAAATTATTAGATATTCCCTAAATATGCATATTGTGATAATTCGTTCTTATTGCATATATATTGTTATATCATTAAAATTATTTATATAAATATTAATTCTTAGGGGACCCTACAGCCACAACTGAGAGCTCTCGCTAATGCAATTTTAAGTATTTGTTTTACATATATTTTAATACTTTTAAATATTTTTTTTAAATAAAAAAATTTATAATATTATTAAAAAGTACTTTCTTAATTACAAAGTAAAAAAAAAAATTCCCAGCAAAAGATCCCAGCAGGTAGTCTAGCATTATTCTAATTCTTAATGACTTACCATTCTAATCAAATATCTACAAAAATATTTTATTTGTTGTTGCTGTTTGTCCTTGTCCACGTTACTCAAACAGAAAAAGGAAAATGATGGACATCCCATTTTTAAATTAAAAGAAATGCCCACGTTTGTGTCATTGGTATGTAATACCAATAAAGTAATACCATCGAGAGTGGGGGACATTTGTGTGCACAAATACCTTCTAATCCTTGGAAATTTGGAATTATATCTAATTTTGTTCTATTTATGGCCAACATACCTTTTCATACAGCTAGTTGTATATCTACAATCCCATAAACAAAGTGCAAAACATTTGAAGTCTCTTGCGTGAATTGACCTAAAAATGACCTTTTGATCATTATTTGAAATTGTTGAACAGAGATTATTGGTGGTGCTTATAAAAGAATAATTTTATTTGAAAACCTTTATACCATATACCATCTACGTGACATAATTTGATTTGAAAAATAAATTTTAAAATTTAAATATTACAAATTAAATTATGACATGTAGATGATGTGTGGCGTAAATGTCTCTTTCCTAATTAGAACATGAACTTTCCTTAAACCAGCACAAAGTCTACCATGGACAAACTCCATTGCGGTCAAGCAATTAATTTCATTATTCTTTGTTAGCTCCTTATCTGCATTGTCTAGACCTAGTTCGAACCATAAAGGTTGGTGACTTAAATGGTCTTTGGATTACGCTCATCCTGTGTAACTGGATTATCATGTTTTGATTCACCTTAAACTATTCGTATTAGATACTCAAGGATTCGTTAAATTCCCTAGTGGGCTAGAGTTCGGGGTATAGCTCAAACTCGACTTAAGAGAGCACTTGCAGCTTTCCTCTGTCTAGACCATTTTGTTCAATTCCCAACAAGTAAGATATTTATATTGTTACCCTCAAGTAGGGAGACCACCTTGGCCAGTTACGCCTCGTATACTTTTAAATTTAGGAGAAAAAAAGAACCACTTCGAAGGATCGAGAATTGCTTGAAATTTTATATAAAGTCAACTGAATAATTTATGAATTAAGTAAAATCTAAAGCCATTTTCTCTTATGAACATATGATTAAAGGAATAAGATATACATATTGAAGAACTCAAAAAAAAAAAGATTCTCTTAATTTCTTGTCAGAATTTGAACATCTCAAGTAGAAGAGAGATACATATATAAAATAAATTCGGCAACATTTATTGATCATTTAGGTACTGAAAGATGGTGGTTAGCATGATGTGTCCAAGTCATTTTAATTACCAAACACCGACAGATCGTGCATGCTAGTCGTTTTTCTAACTTCAATAATTTCCAAGACACCATGCACCATACATCTAGTTTTGATGCAACTGCAAAAATGGTACAACCTCGTACTGCGTATTGATCAATAAATTAATACGATGAGAAATGTTAAACTCCCAAATTTTGGAGGTTTTTTTTTAATCAAATGCTTTTTTTATTTTTTATTTTTTTAAACTTAGTGATTAAGTAATTTTTTTTAAGTGAGGGTGTGATTTTTTTTTAAATATTTAAGAATATAAAAAAATTAATGAAAAAAAAAAGTTCATTCAGTAAGAATTTTCGAAATCTTTATTAGGCACATGTAGCATCACTCAAGTAGGAAATCCGACTCCTAGCACCGACAACCATTTCTCTTAGTACTTTTCTACCATTAATATTACTGTATTCCGTTCTCCATTGGACCATTCCTCCCACATTTTTTTCCCAACCATATAATAACTCACCATAAAGTAATCTATCAGTCCTGCTCTTCCTCTTCCACTACTTTGTTTGAACCTTCAATTCCCTCCTCGCTTGCCTCATACCAACTTCCTATGCATTTATATATATAACACATATCTCTTCTACTATAAAAGCTGCTATTCGTTAGTTAATGAATAGTGTTTTTTTGTCTTTTTATGTTTTCCATTTTCGTCCTCTTTTGTTTTCCATTTTTGTCCCTCTATTTGGCTTGTTTTATTCACATGTATACGTTTTGCCACTATTTGAATGGCTGTGTTGATTTCTATTTTGGATCTTTTAGATTTCGTCCGTTTTTGACTGAGTATAGGCTCAATTCTTCTCTTTCTCATTCCTAAGTATGGATTATTTGGTCATTTGAGGGCCGAATTGGCTTCTCGTTCGTTGGCTCCTACACTTTCAATTGTTATAGGGTATGGTACGGTGTGATGTGTTTCCAGGGTGAGGAGATGTATTGGCTGGTTGATAGGAGGGTTGGAGGCCAGAGTTCTCAATTCTTGTTCTTAGCCATCCATCACAGGGGTTTTGGAGGTGAGGTGCTGAAGAGGAGCTTCCATTCACAGCCGTATATATCTCAGATTGTTTTGGTACGGTGTGTGTATATGCTCCTTTCCGATCTTCTTTCTCTTCTCTTTGTGGGATGTCATGAATCCAAGACATCCAGGGAGCAGTTCGAAATTGCTTTCCTGTTTCGTTGTTTCTCAATTTGAAGGCCTGTTTTGAAGTTTTTGCCCATTTTTAGTTTGTTGTATTTTTTAACTAACAGGTAATTCAATGTAAAATCATGTAAGTTGATGAGAAGAGATAGATTTTACTATTTATTTTTATATCTTAACACTCACCCTCACGTGTAAGATAAACTCTCTCTCAATGAGGCTCAACATGTAAAATATTTAATTAAATTGAATAAAATATTGAGTTAAAGTTTGAACTTAGGACCTCTACTCTGATACTATGAGAAATCACAACTTATTTCAAAAGTTTAAGTTGATGGGAAAAGGTAGATTTTATTATTTATTTTATATCTTAACATTCAATTAGACAAATTTTTGTGCTACATGTAGAAAGTCATAATTTGTTTACTGTTTGCACACATTATTTTTACAATTTTTCTTTTCTTCCAACTACGCAAACATGCCTTGCACGTTAAGCCACTACTAGTCTATATATATATATATATATATATACACACACACACATATGTGTAGCTTAAGAAATTACTTCACATCTTTCAAAACACACTTTGAATATGATACAACCTTTTACCATATATTGGATGTCCTAGAAAAAACTTTTAATACTTTTAAGTTGTAACATGTATTTAATTTGTTGTTTGAATTATAGTATGTAATTCAAAGAAGGAAACACAAAGTCTAAGTTTTACTATCTTTAATATTGTTTTTTTTATAATTTTTAGACTATGATTTTCAGACACGTTATCTTCTGATGATGATCGAATTTGAACCTAAGTGGGTATGAAAGAGATAATATTAGTAGACTTAACCATATCTCATGTTAGTTTAGGTTAATTTGATGGTGGGGAATTAGAAAGTTGATGTGATGGAGTTACATCATTAATATATATAATAAACATGTCTTTTTTATAATACGCGCGCACACGATCGACTTTGATCCAGCTATCTTACATTGCATTTTCCAACTACAGCAAAGCAAGCAATCAAACACGTACATCAGCAGGAGAGAGAGATAGACCCACTTACAACCTGTCCACATCAGCAAGCAGAGTCTGACGGCCACGTGGTGGTGTCCTTTGTGCGAGCTGTAATAGAGGTCTACAATCGTTTTACCAAGTCATCTGGGCCAACGCGGAAAGGTCTTGGCTTTGGGGCCCCACATCTCATCGCATCGGTTCGAAAGGGAAATAGGCAAACGGCCGTGCACTTCTGATCATAACTCGTCCCCATCCCCACCAAATGATGATAACAGTGTGTCTATTTAATATAACCTTACAATAATATATGAAAATAAAAGTAAAATAAAAGGTGGTTTGCTTTTTGTGTGATAAAAAAGAAAGTAGGTCCGTCTATGTAGGATTTGTAAATTTCTTCATATATCACCTCCTACTAACTTTCCCTTAGATTGAAGTTCTATACATATAGTCATTTTCTTACATCTTCTTCAAGGTTTAAAACTCATTAGTTTTAAGTTTTTATAAATAATGAGCAAATCTCTCTTCTTGAATTGATTTATGAGATGAATTAGGCCCATTTATTTCTTCAGAGAGAGGTATTGTAACTTTTGGGAGAGCTTTTAAGCTTTACATGTTGTCTAAGTCATTGTAAGCTTTATGTGCTAACTTGATTTTGTGTTTTACAATGAAATGTGTACTACTTAAATGGCTTCTCCTAACTTATATCTTCTAGATCCTGCCACTTGAGCTATTCTTCTTTAAAGTTTAAACACATGGGCCTGATCATGCACCAGTACAAAATTTGTGCAACTTGATTGCCTGATAAACTCTTCTCGGTTTGATTTCACTGACTTTTGGACCGTTTTAAGATTATCGACTGATTACTTTCATTTGTAACATACAGGTGGCAATTATATAAAATACCTAGGTTTTATGAGGATATGAACTTCTTTTAACTATAGCAAAGTGGGAATTAAGAAGTTGGGAGTTTGAAGTGGTGGGTAGAGAATATTATCACCTTTCTTTATTTTGAGACAAGAAATTATATAATATTATACGAGTTGCTTGATGTCATTACTACCAACAATGATCGATGCAGAAGGGGATATTGTCAATGCATGGTTGACAAATACTGCATGACAATAAGGACTTTTAAAGAAGCCAATCTTATCAAATATTGGATAGGGATTGTGAATGGTCATCATGTATAGATCGAGGGGTTGCTATCCCATCTTCTCAACCATTTATATATTGGATGCATTATTGGCTAGGTTAGAAATTTGTACACTCCAAGTCCAGATGTGTGTGTGTGTGAGAGAGAGAGAGAGAGGATTGAAGAGCAGGTGGCAGAAAAGGGTTATGCTCCCTGAGTTGCAACTCTTGTTCACGATGGATCCAAAAAAATTAGTGAAAAGTGAATAGGCTTTGGGAAGTAGCTGTCAAGAAAGCAATGGGATACCTTGTTTATTTTGCATTGGACGTGTGGGACCCATATTCTCCAAATTAGTACCCCGGCCCTCGGCCAGGCTTGCAAGTAATTAGTGGGTCCACCTAGTTTTGATTAATGTCCTTGATAGGGTTCGAGACTCGAGTAGTTCATGCAGCCAGGATTAACGTACGTACTCAATTTCAGAAACTAAACATCTTTCCTTCTAAGGTTTATAATAAGGAAAATGATAAACTTATAATTAATTTCTATTATTTTACAAATCTATTTAAGAAGAAATAAAGATATTGATCATGTAAAATTAAAATGATTTTTCGAACGAAGTGGTGTGATCATGGACCCATGGTAACGGGAGTTTTAGCTATCTTTTTTTGTTTTTAGCTTTGGTTGAAACTTGAAACCATGTGAATCATGGGATGATCAATGCGCGCATGCATTTCTCATGTGACCTGTTCATGATATATAAACGAACGGTTGAGAATGTATTGTCCTTTTCAACAGTGGTCATGGAGGACTTTTTATTTTATATTTAATGCAATAATATCATCTCAGAATTTGGTAGCAGTTGAATTTTTCTCTATGTTAATGCCAATTCAACTCTTATTAATTGGCTACATCAATATTGATCATGATGTATCCCTTTGAAATTAAGCAGCAGGATTTCTTCCATTTTAATTCAATTCAAATGATGGAATTATGTATTTAAAGGAGGAAGTGACAAGAAAAGATGTAATTAATTGAATTAATTAGAAGTTATAGATGGGGACTATGATCAAACAGATTTTGGGCATGATCATCAACAGGCACGTAGTTTGTGAAAGGTGCGCGCATATCCACGATTCTCATGCATGCATGCGTTACTGTTATTATATATATATATGTGCAGCTAGCTAGCTAGCTAGCTAGCAAGCATGGACCTTTCACCTCCATACATATTTTATTTTAATTAGTGCACGCAAGTTCATCATTTTCTTGGCTCTAATTAAGACGCACATCCTGCCCAACCTGGGAACGTCTTTGACCTATAGGGCCATAGGCTATAGCATTACCTTTTGTGCAGGGAGTAGTTAGAGAAAAGTGGCCCTATAGGCACAATCTTTTAATTATAGCTCTCTTTTTAAATGATAACTGGCATTTTTGTTAAATAAGCATATTCCTACAATCATGCTTTACTTCTAAAACATTTTTGTAAAATTTAGCTGTATATATAATTATTTTATAAAAATAACCTACATTTAAAACAGGAATATATAATTATTCTATAAAAATTATCTACATCTAAATGCAGATGGTATAATATGGTTAAAACATTTTCAAGTTTTGGTCTAAACTTTAGAATTTCAAGAAAAAGAGAGATAGAGAAATGTTGCTAGCTCTCATAGAGAACTATTACAGATACAAAAAAATTATACAAAAATAAACTCACAAACTGACGTAATTTTATCAAATCCGTTAAATCTACTTTATAATAAAAGTTAACTTTATAATCTTATCACATATATATTTTATATTTTATACACGTGTCCTGTATACTTATTTGCTTATTTCGTACATAGTATAAATACTGATCTACTTTTTACTTTTACCTTTACTCGATTAATACACGTTCCAGATCAATAAAAATATTTTGGAGATTTCCCTCTCAAACATTTGAGACCCTTCCTCTTCTAGGGTTCCATCTCTTGCTTTTTTGCTAGGGTTTCATCCTTGTTGAGGATAACTGGAAATCTTTCTCCCCAAAGTTATCACCGGATTCTCAGCATCCTTCATAATAGTCATCATAGCTGACCCTTGATTGTAGGAGATTACATTTGCTGCTTTTGTGTAATTGTTTCCTTTCATTTATTTACTTATTTGTTACCTTATATATCTGTTGTAACCAATATATATTAATGGAAACGTCTACCTCCGTGTGACCAGCAGTGGTTTTACAGAACACTTTCATGGCTTAACAGCTCCCATCGATCTTATGGCTTCCGATACCTCTTCCCCGTCTTTCAACACCATGATTCACATGGTTACTATTAAACTTTCATCTACCAATTATCTCCTTCCTCTCCTTGAGTGCCAAGGCCTTCTTGGTTACGTTGGTGGATCTCTTGCCATGCCTCCTGCACTGGTCCTCATAGATTCATCCTCTATACCCAACCCCAAATACCAAGAATGGAGACTTTAAGATAAGCGGTTGCTCAGCATCTTGCTTTCATCCCTTACGAAAGAGGCCTTTGCTGAAGTCATTGGCCTTGAAACTTCTCACGAGGTATGGCTCGAACTTGAAAACAGTTTCAATCACCACTCCAAAACTCGTGAGCTTTGTCTCAAGGATGACTTGCAGCTCATGAAGCATGGCACTCGCTTTGTCACTAAGTATGCCCATGCATTCAAAGCACTCTTTGATTTTACTCAGTGCCATGGGCCGACCTGTTAAAGATCTCGACAAAATCCACTGGTTTCTCAGAGGTTTAGGCTCTAATTTTACTAGCTTCTCCACTGCCTAGATGTCCCTCTCCCCCTTGCCTGTGTTCAAGGATCTTGTCTCCAAGGCTGAAAGTTTTGAACTTTTTCAGAAGTCCCTTGATCCCTCCATTGTGTCTCCTACGACTTTCACTGTCACTTGCGACTCAAACTCTTGGGGTGGTCATTTTCACCATCACAGCAACTCTGGCGAAGGACATACCAAAAGTGGACATGGGTGTGGTGGTTGGCGCAATTATATCCCTTGCTGTCAAATATGCAAAACTGAAGGTTACATTGCCGATAGGTGCCACAGTCGGTATGATTGTGTCGAGCAAACTGCTCAACCTACTGAGGCTTTCACTTCATCGTGTTCTCTATCTAATGGCCCTGCTTCAGACTGGTATTTGGATACTGGAGCTTCATCTCATATGACACCAAACCCCTCACAACTTGATCAAACAGAGCCATATATGGGTAAGGACTGTGTAGTGGTTGGAAATGGAGCCTCTCTTTCCATTTCCCACATTGGTACTCTTTCTTCCTCTCCTCATCTAAAGCTTTTTGATGTTTTGGTTATTCCCAGCCTTACTAAAAATTTACTCTCCATTAGTAATTTAACATCTGATTTACCCTTATCTGTCACATTTTCTAATGACCGTTTTCTTATTCAGAATCAAATAACAGGAACGGTAGTGGCAATCGGTAAACATGATGGTGGTCTCTATGTGCTGGAACATGGTAATGCTGCCTTTATTTCTGTCCTTAAGAATAAAACTTTATGTGCCTCTTATGATCTGTGGCATGCACGTCTTGGGCATGTAAATCATTCTATTATTTCCTTATTAAATAAAAAATGACAGCTTTCTCTTTCATCTTTGCTTCCAAATCCTACTCTTTGTTCTACTTGTTAACTTGCCAAAAGTCATCACTTACCATTTTCTTCAAATGATAATCGATGCTCATTAATTTTAGAATTAACTCACTGTGACATATGGGGACTGTTGCCCAGATGACTAACACAAGAGGGGGGTGAATTGAGTTGTATTTAAGAAAATAACAATTATAAATCAAATATACAATATAAAATATAAACAAAATATAAAATAGCAATAAATATAAAGAGTAAGGGTAAGAGAAGCAAACTCAGTATGTTAACGAGGTTGGGCCCCACTGCCTACGTCCTCACCTCAAACTACCTCTTGAAGATCCCCGAATTCACTATTCAACCTCCTTCAGGTGGAGATAGAAACCTATTACACCTTTGAACAACACCGCTACAAAGGATCCGTGTAGAACACCCTCTACATTTGCAATCACCTTACACGTGGTGATTCAACTATTCCCTGTGTAGAACACTTTCTATACGCACAAGGGTTATACACACCCTTTTACTGATACAAGAATTGATAATGGGTAGGTTATCAGAAAGCACTCCTCAATGAGTGAAATAAGAACAATACAGCACAAACTATATCTCTCAAAATGAACAAGGGTTAAGGCTCAATGCTTAGAGAAGAGAGAATGAAAGCTTTGAATGAATATTATATGCTCTGGGTGTTGTGAATGTGAAGCTCTCAAATGATCTATTTATAAGCATATGAGACTTCATATTCAAATTTAAAAAGATTCACATGTCAAAGACATCATCATTCACTTTTCAAAAATTTCAAACCTAATCTTTTTACTTTTTGCATGTGACAAAATGAGCACACTTTACTTTTCAAAAATTTCAAACCTAATCTTTTACTTTTTGCATATGACAAAAGGAGCACACTTTACTTTTCAAATTTTTCAAACAAAGACATCTATCTTTTTCATAAGTCAAGAAAAACATCCATCACTTTTGAAAATATTCAAATAAAACATGCACATGTGAAAGATGACAATCAATCATCTTAATATTTTCAAAGTTCAAACCTTTAATCATGTCATGCACATGTGAAAGATGACAATTAATCATCTTTCAAAATTTTCAAATTTAATTTTCAAAATATTCATGCACATGTGGAAAATGTATTTTAATGCTTTATGATAAAATATTAATTTTGAGCCTTAATCTTAATTTCAAATTTTTAAGAGATTTACAACATTACTCTATGACTTTAATGTAAACTTGTTCCCTTCTTGCTTATGCTTGGTTCCTTGATGTAATTGATTCCATTGTGTGGACAACTTGAGTTTGAAACTCCTTTATTCTTTGAATTCATTTGTTATCATCAAAATCCATGTGTAGATTTTTAATTACATGAAACTTGAAACCTTGGGTTCAACAATCTCCCCATTTTTGATGATGACAAATACTTGATAGAACCTGAAACCTGTATTAATACTTAACCTCCCCCTGAGAATGTGCGTTAGTTTTTCAAGCAAAAGTATAAATATAATTCCAAGCATATATAACAAGTTTAGCAATTTAAACAATGTTAATGTTCTAGTTTAAAACTTCTCCCCCTTTTGACATCATTAAAAAGGATCGGCAGCAAGTAAATAGACTGAAGAAAACGGTGCGTTAATAGACACTGTAGATAGTTGAAAAAGAAGAAGCCGTCCGTGACCCGACAAGTGCTGCAAAGCCTCGAGGCCTAACTCTATGAATTTAGTGCGGCTGGAGATTTAAACAATCGCCTGATGTTGTTGACAAACGTGATTGAAGGCTCTGAGTTTCTATAAAAAAAAATGATCATTTTCACCTATTGGATACCAAAAGAATACATCGCTTCTTGACCTGAGTTCTGTTTTTCCATAACGAAAGAATGGCCGAACAATTCTCTTCCACTAATGTTCCAAACTTGAATCAGAAACCCTTGACGCATCAACTATCAATCTTCTCTCCTGAGACAGTTAATACCATGATAGGAGTAGAGAACCGTTTTTTAGTAGAGCTGATTCTGAGATTATTGCAGAATTAAGAATGCTCAGTAGTCAATATGCTGCCTTTGTTACGATCATGTCTCGGAGGTTAATGGCGAGGGTGAGTGAGATTGATCATCTTAACATTCAAATATCTGAGTTACGACAGAAGTTTGCTAATAAGGATAGAGAGAATAAAAGGCTAAAGCAAGAAAACAAAGAGTTGAAAAAATTTACAGATTGGTATGCTCATGATCTGCAACCACGAATAGAGGAGCTGGAACGAGAAAGGGTTCAGATACAAGGTCAACATCGGCAGATAACAGCAGAGGTTCATCGTTTACTAGAAAAATAGGGACAATCTACTGTTAATCTCGCTGGCTTAGTAAGAAAACTTTTGACAATGTGTGTCCAGCATATCTTGTATTTCTTTTGACTAAATAAGATTTGAAGAGACAATAGTTTGTCTTGTTCTTTATGCTATCTCTATAAAATCAGTCTTAAAGTTCATCCGATTTGCATCAAATCTTATTCTCATCTCTATAACTCATCTGCATTCCTTCAACATTCTCGCTTTAAGTTTTTCAATTCTTTTCTCAATGGCTCATTCTTCTAACATTCCTCTAGATCCATCCATGAGGTATTCTACACCTCAATCTCCTGTCCTTTCTGCAGCTACCATTGGTGCCATGTTGCAGCAAGAGAATAATAGTTTGGCTAATAAGTCAGACTCCGATGCTATCTACGACTTGGTGAGTCTTGGGACTCGCTACTCATCCTCTATTGTTGCTTTTTCCCAGCGGGTACAAGCCAAAAACCATGAGGTTGAAAGGCTTAAAGAACAAATTGTTGTACTTCAACGAATTGTTCAAGAGTCTCACACAAGGGAAGGAATCATTCGGCAGAAGAATAAACAGTTGAAATCTCTATTAGATTCTTCATTCCGCTTGCCAGTTCCCATGGATAGGGATGACATGATATTGTATGAAGAGAATGAGCGTCTCAAACATGAGGCTAAGAACCTCAAGTTTATGTAAAAGTATTTAAAAAAATATCTCTCTATTTTTATGAACTCTGGTCTACCTTTTAAGAGATATTCATAACATGCATCATACCTATTTCTCTTCTAATCATACACAATCTATCTTCTGGTAAAGGTTTTGTGAATATATCTACTAACTGATTGTGTGTGTTTGTGAACTCTAGTACTATATCACCTTTCTGCACATGATCTCGAAGAAAATGATATCTTATTTCAATATGCTTAGTTCTAGAATGTTGTATTGGGTTCTTTGAAAGATTTATAGCACTTGTATTATCACATTTGATTGGAATGTGATTATACATGAGTTTAAAATCTTCAAGTTGTTGCTTCATGTAAAGAACTTGAGCACAACAACTACCCGCAGCAACATATTCTGCCTCAGCAGTAGATAGTGCAACAGAATTTTGTTTTTTACTAAACCAGGAAACTAATGCATGACCTAAGAAGTGACATGCTCCACTAGTGCTTTTTCGATCTATTTTACAACCAGCATAATCTGCATCTGTGTAGCTGATTAGATCGAAAGATGTGTGTTTAGGGTACCATAACCCTAGGTTAATTGTACCACTAAGATATCTAAGAATGCGCTTAACTGCAATTAAATGAGATTCTTTTGGAGATGATTGAAAACGTGCACATAAACACACACTGAACATAATATCTGGTCTACTGGCTGTCAAATATAATAAGCTACCAATCATACCTCGATATACTTTCGAGTCAACTGTCTTACCGGATTCATCTTTATCAAGTTTAGTAGATGGGCTCATTGGTGTTCCAGTTTCCTTAGCACCTTCCATCCCAAACTTCTTCAGCAATTCCTTAATATATTTTGATTGATTGATGAATGTCCCACTTTTTACTTGCTTAATTTGCAATCCGAGAAAGAATGTAAGTTCTCCCATCATGCTCATTTCAAATTCATCCTGCATAGTCTTAGCAAAAACTTGACACATATTTTCATTAGTAGCACCGAATATTATATCATCAACATAAATCTGAACCAAAAGAATATCATCATTTTCGTATTTAATGAAAAGAGTTGTGTCGATTTTTCCTCTTGAGAAACCTTTTTTAATCAAGAAACCACTGAGTCTCTCGTACCACGCTCTAGGAGCTTGTTTGAGTCCATATAGTGCTTTTGTGAGTTTGAAAACATGATTTGGAGAAATATGATTTTCAAAACCTGGAGGTTGCTCAACATATACCTCTTCATTTATAAAACCATTTAAGAAAGCACTTTTAACATCCATTTGAAAAAGTTTGAAATCTTTATAACAAGCATATGCAAGTAGCATTCGAATAGCTTCTAATCTTGCGACTGGTGCATATGTCTCATCATAATCAATTCCTTCTTCTTGATTGTAACCTTGGGCTACAAGTCGAGCCTTATTTCTAGTAATGACTCCGGACTCATCTTTCTTGTTTCTAAAAACCCATTTTGTTCCAATAATAGTATGATTTTTGGGTTTAGGAACAAGTGTCCAAACATCATTTCTTTCAAATTGATTAAGCTCTTCTTGCATAGCTAGAATCCAAGATTCATCAAGAAGTGCTTCATCAATATTTTTAGGTTCAATCTGAGATAAAAAAGCAGTATGATTGCAAATATTTCTAAGAGATGATCGAGTGCTTACACCTTGTGAAGGTTCTCCCAGAATTTGTTCCACTGGATGATCTTTCACAAATTTCCACTGTTTGGTTGCATCTCGTATTAAATTTTGATGATCTTTCCTGATGTCTCCATGTTGGACTTCCTCTATTGTGTTCTCTTTGTTGAGATTGAGACTTTCTGTATTATTTATACCTCCTGTTTCTTCATCAATGGATTTCTTGGAGAGTAGAGAATTAGATTCATCAAATACTACATGCATAGATTCTTGTACAGTTAAAGTCTTTTTATTGAATACTCTATAAGCTTTACTATTTGTAGAATACCCGAGAAAAATACCTTCATCCGATTTTGCATCAAATTTGCCTAAATTATCCCTGTCATTCAAAATAAAACATTTGCATCCAAATACATGAAAGTAACCAATGTTGGGCTTTTTCTCATTCCAAAGCTCATAGGGGGTTTTATCTAATTTAGACCTTAACATAACTCTATTTATAACATAACATGCAGTACTTACCGCTTCGGCCCAAAAATAACTAGGCAAGTTGTTCTCATTAAGAATTGTTCTTGCCATCTCTTGAAGAGATCTATTTTTCCTCTCTACTACCCCATTTTGTTGAGGAGTTCGAGGAGCAGAAAAATTATGCACAAAACCATTTTCATCACAAAATGTTTCAATATTTTTATTAACAAACTCTTTTCCCCTATCACTTCGGATACTTGAAATAGTATAGCCCTTTTCATTTTGAATTCTCTTGCATAACTTGGTAAAAGCATTATGTGCCTCATCTTTATGAGCAAGAAAGATGACCCAAGTATATCTAGAGAAATCATCAACAATAACAAAAGCATAATATTTTCCTCCTAGACTTGCAACTCTATTTGGTCCAAAAAGATCCATGTGTATCAGTTGCAGTGGTCTAGTAGTGGAAATATATTTCTTGGTTTTAAAAGAAGTTTTTGTTTGTTTACCAAATTGGCATGCATCACAAATTTTGTCTTTAAGAAAATTTGCCTTTGGTAAACCTCTCACAAGATCATTTTTTGAAAGTTTGGAAATAAGTTCCATGTTGGCATGACCTAGTCTTCTATGCCATAACCAATTAGTTTCATTTTGTACTGAAAAACAAATAGCATCTTGTGAGGTAATTTCTTCAAAATCGATTGTATAAACATTATTACTTCTAAAGGCAGTAAAACAAATGTTATAATCATGATCATTCAAAATAATGCACTTATCCATTTTGAAAGTAACTGTAAATCCTTTATCACATAATTGACTTATACTCAAAAGATTATGTTTTAGACCTTCAACAAGTAGAACATCTTCAATTATGAGAGAAGATTTATTACCAATTTTACCTATTCCCACGATCTTCCCTTTCGAGTTGTCTCCAAATGTCACGTGTCCTTCTTCTTTAGATCTAAGATCAAAGAACTTAGTCTTGTCTCCCGTCATGTGTCTTGAACATCCACTATCTAAAAACCATTTGTTTTTGCTTGTAGAGGACTTCATGCATACCTATAAAAACAATTAAAATGATTTTTCTTGGTACCCAAGTTCTTTGGGTCCTTTATTTATTAGTATTAGAAGAAACAAGATTTTTAGGTACCCATATGGCCCTAATAGTCATTGTATGTTTTCTTCTAATAGGACAAGTATGATAATTATGACCATTTCTATTACAAAAATTACAAATAGCATGTGACATATATGAAAATCTTGAATGATTATAATAGTATCCTTTTTTGACAAACTTATTATGAAAAGAATTTTGAATATTAGACTTTGATGTAGAAGGATTATCAAAGAAGTTTTTATAAGGTTTGAACTTTTGTTTTGGCATATATCCCAAGCCTGCCTTGTCAAAAACACATCTTTGACTACCAAGAAGTTTTTCAAAATTTCTTTTTCCATTCGTAAAGTTTTCAACAATATTTTCTAAATCAGTTTTCTTTTTCTTCAACTCAAGATTTTCGTCTTTCAAAACAATATTTTCTTTTCTTAAAATATCAATTTCGTTTGTTAAAGAAGAATTTTTCTTTTTCAAAGCAGTATATTTGATACCCAATTTTTCAAATTCTTCATATACCTCTTCTAAAACATTTTGCAATTCTTCATATGAAGGATTTTCAATATTATCAAAATTTGTTACCTCAATATCATCTTTAGCCATAAGACAGAGATTTGCTGATTCTTCATTGCTTGCTTCACTATCTGAGCTACTTGAATCATCATCCCATGTAGCTTTCATTGCTTTCTTGCCTTTGTTTCGATCTTTCTTTAGCAGGGGACAATCTGGCTTGATATGACCAGGCTTATTGCATTTATAACAAATTAAAGTATCATTTTTACCTGAATCTTTCTTGGAAAACTTTTTGAATGATTTCCTCGGAGGAGTTTTATTTTTCTTTAAGAATCTCTGAATTCTTCTTGTTATCATCGCAACTTCTTCATCTTTATCGTCATTTTCCTCATCTTCATCACTTTCACTTTCATGAGGAACAGCTTTAAGTGCCAAGCTCTTCTTTGGCTTTCCTTCTTCTTCTCCTCTTTTCAATGTGTACTCATGGGTGATAAGTGACCCGATGAGTTCATTCACTTCGAGCTTCTTGAGGTCTCTAGCTTCAAGAATCGCTGTCACTTTTGATTCCCAACGTTTTGGTAGAGAGTTGAGAATTTTTCTTACCATTTCCACTTTGGAATAAACTTTACCAAGAGCTGTCAAACTGTTTATGATGTTAGTAAAACGAGTGTGCATGCTAGAAATAGATTCATCATCATTCATCTTAAACATTTCATATTCATGAGTAAGAATATAAATTTTTGATTCCTTAACTTGAGAAGTTCCTTCATAAGTAACTTCCAAGTTATCCCAAATTTCTTTTGCCGTAGCACAAGTCATTACTCTATTAAACTCATTACCATTGAGAGCATTATATAATAAATTCATAGCAGTTAAATTCAAAGTATAAAGTCTATCGTCTTCACGATCAAACTCTTCTTCTTCCTTTTTGACCTTTACTCCACCAACCACTTTTGTTGGAATATAAGGTCCATTTACAATGCATTTCCAGATCTCTCGACCTTGAGCCTGAAGGAATATTCTCATTCTAACTTTCCAGAATGAATAATTGTCTCCACAAAAGAGTGGAGGCCGACTGCTAGATTGACCTTCACCAAATGAAGCTGCAATGTTAGCCATAAGATCTTAACTCAAAAGATAGTTAATCTTATAACAGAGCTTTAGCTCTGATACCAATTGTTGCCCAGATGACTAACACAAGAGGGGGGGTGAATTGAGTTGTATTTAAAAAAAAAAAAAAATTATAAATCAAATATACAATATCAAATATAAACAAAATACGAAATAGCAATAAATATAAAGAGTAAGGGTAAGAGAGAATCAAACTCAGTATGTTAACGAGGTTCGGCCCCACTGCCTACGTCCTCGCCTCAAGCTACCCCTTGAGGATCCCCGAATTCACTATTCAACCTCCTTCAGGTGGAGGTAAAAACCTATTACACCTTTGAACAACACCGCTACAAAGGATCCGTGTAGAACACCCTCTACACTTGCAATCACCTTACACGTGGTGATTCAACGATTCCCTGTGTAGAACACTTTCTACACGCACAAGGGTTGTACACACCCTTTTACTGATACAAGAATTGATAGTGGGTAGAATATCAGAAAACACTCCTCAATGAGTGAAATAAGAACAATACAGCACAACCTATATCTCTCAAAATGAAAAAGGATTAAGGCTCAATGCTTAGAGAAGAGAGAATGAAAGCTTTGAATGAGAGTTGTATGCTCTTGGTGTTGTGAATGTGAAGCTCTCAAATGATCTATTTATAGGCATATGAGACTTCATATTCAAATTTAAAAAGATTCACATGTCAAAGACATCATCATTCATTTTTCAAAAATTTCAAACCTAATCTTTTTACTTTTTGCATGTGACAAAATGAGCACACTTTACTTTTCAAAAAATTCAAACCTAATCTTTTACTTTTTGCATATGACAAAAGGAGCACACTTTACTTTTCAAAATTTTCAAACAAAGGCATCTTCCTTTTGCATAAGTCAAGAAAAGCATCAATCACTTTTGAAAATATTCAAATAAAACATGCACATGTGAAAGATGACAATCAATCATCTTTAATATTTTCAAAGTTCAACCCTTTAATCATGGCATGCACATGTGAAAGATGACAATCAATTATCTTTCAAAATTTTCAAATTTAATTTTCAAAATATTCATGCACATGTGGAAAATGTATTTTAATGCTTTATGATAAAATATTAATTTTTGAGCCTTAATCCTAATTTCGAATTTTAAAGAGATTTACAACATTATTCTATGACTTTAATGTGAACTTGCTCCCTTCTTGCTCATGCTTGGTTTCTTGATGTGCTTGACTCCATTGTGTAGATAACTTGAGCTTGAGACTCCTTTATTCTATGAATTCATTTGTTATCATCAAAATCCATGTGTAAATATATAATTACACAAAACTTGAAACCTTAGGTTTAACAATCTCCCCCTTTTTGATGATGACAAATACTTGATAGAACCTGAAGCCTGTATTAATACTTAAGCTCCCCCTGAGAATGTGCGTTAGTTTTTCAAGCAAAAGTATAAATATATATGACTTTAATGTAAACTTGTTCCGTTCTTGCTCATGCTTGGTTCCTTGATGTAATTGATTCCATTGTGTGGACAACTTGAGCTTGAGACTCCTTTTTTCTTTGAATTCATTTGTTATCATCAAAATCCATGTGTAGATTTTTAATTATATGAAACTTGAAACCTTGGGTTCAACAGGGACTAGCACCTGTTAAATCTCACTTAGGTTTTTCCTACTATGTGCTATTTCTTGATGATCACTCAAGATTTACATGGCTTTATCCAATGAAGTTGAAATATGATATTTTTGACATTTTTTTTCCAATTTCAAAAATTGGTTAAAATCAGCATGGCTCCAAAATTAAAATCTTCCAAAGTGATGGCGGGGCAGAGTTTACTAGCAATCAGTTTCAATCTCATATTCGTCTCTCAAGTATTCATCATCAAATATCTTGTCCCTATACTCCTTCTCAAAATGGTTGTGCTAAAAGGAAGCATCGTCATATAACAGAAACCAGCCTTGCGTTTCTCTTTCATTCCCATGTCCCTCATCATTTCTAGGTTGACGCTTTCAGCACCATGACTTACATCATCAACCAGTTGCTCATGCCACTTCTTGGCAGTATTTCACCTTTTGAGGTTCTCTAAGGTATGTCTCCCAATTATGAGAATTTTTGTCCTTTTGGTTGTCGAGTCTATCCTTATTTACTTGACTATACACTTCACAAGTTTGCCCCTCGTAGATCTCCTTGTGTCTTTCTTGGTTATAGTCCCTCATACAAAGGCTTCTGCTGTCTTGACCCTACAACCTCCCGCACTTACCTCTCTCGGTATGCTTGGTTTGATGAAAATTTTTTCCCTTACTTTCAGGCCTCACCTTGCCCATCTCCTTCCACACTCAATATTTTCCAATTTCTTGAGCCATTTTCCTCTCCAAATTCTCACCTCTCACCTGAGCTATCATCTCCAACTACTACACTAACTCCTTCTCCTATTTGCATTGTTTGTTTTGACAATACTTTTGAGTCCTTGCAGGCACCTTCCACAGCTCCCAGTGCAACTCTTCCCGAGTCTTCACTTGCTCCCAGTACTGATCCTGTTGTGGCCTCTTCTACGGGTTCTTCTCTTGCCACCTCTCGTGGGTCTTCTTAGCCTATGGTCACTCGAGCCAAAAATAGCATCTTCAAACCCAAACATCCGGCTCTTCTCAGTACTCATTCTACGGGCCTTCTTCATGTTCTGCTTACTCATTCCGAGCCCGTTTTAAATTTGCAGCCAAAAATCCTGAATGGCTTGCTACTATGGATGAAGGAGTCACAGCTCTTTGCACCAATCACACTTGAGATCTTGTTCCTTGACCATCCAACACTAATATTGTGGGCTCTAAATGGGTTTTCCACACTAAGTATTTGTCTAATGGGTCTATTGATTGTCTCAAAGCCTGTCTTGTTGCAAAAGGCTATACTTAGTCCCCAAGTCTCGACTACACAGATACCTTCAGTCCTATGGTTAAGGCCTCTATTGTTCGTGTTGTTCTCTCTCTTGCTATCACTCACAAATGGCCCCTACGTCAACTTGACGTTAAAAATGCATTTGTCAACGACATCCTTCATGAACAAGTCTACATGGAACAACCTCCAGGCTATGTTGATCCTTGCTTTCCTCACCATGTTTGCAAGTTAAACAAAACTCTCTATGGCCTAAAGCAAGCCCCTTGCACTTGGTTTGAGCGGTTCAACACTTTTCTCTTGCATTTTGGGTTCTCTTACAGTCGTGTTGACATTTCCCTCTTTGTCTACAGCCACAATCACGATCTGATTTATCTTCTTCTTTATGTGGATGGTATTATCATTATTGGCAATAATTCCTCTCTTCTTCATGTCTTTATCAAGAAGCTTCACTCGGAATTTGTGACCAAGGACTTGGGTTCTCTTAGCTATTTTCTTGGCTTCGAGGTTACTCCCTCTAGTGATGGTCTTTTTCTCAGTCAGACAAAGTATGCTAAGGACATTCTTAATCAGGCTCAACTCCTTGACAGTAAACTCATTGATACACCCATGGTTGTTTCTCAACACATGTCCTTAAAAGGGGAGCCATTTTCTAATTCCACTCTCTATCGATCGCTTGTGAGTGCTCTACAATATTTGACCATCACGATACCCGATATTGCACATGCCGTAAACTCTGTCAGTCAGTTCTTACATGCTCCTATTGTTGCTCACTTTCAGGCCGTTAAGCGGATCCTCCGCTATGTCAAGGGCACTATTGCTTTTGGATTGACCTTTACACAATCCTTCTTATCTGGTATTGTGGCCTTCTTCAATGCTAATTGGGCAGGTTGCCCTGATACTCGTCGCTCTACTTCTGGCTACACTATCTACCTTGGTGACAATCTTGTCTCCTGGAGTGCCAAAAAGCAACCGACTGTTTCGCGCTCCAGTTGTGAATTAGAATATCGAGCTCTTGTGCTTACTATTGCAAAAGTTATTTGGTTAACTCATCTTCTGCATGATCTCAAGGTCCCTCTTTCCTGTAAGCCTCTTTTACTCTGCGACAACAAAAGTGCTATCTTTCTTAGCTCCAATCCTATCTCGCACAAGCACGCCAAGCATGTCGATCTTGATTATCATTTTATTTGAGAGCTTGTTGTTACTGGGAAGCTTCAAACCCAACATGTTCCCTCCAATCTTTAGGTTGTCGACATTTTCACCAAGAGTGTCTCTCGACCTCTCTTTTCTCTTTTTAGGTCCAAGCTTCGCGTGTGTCCTCATCCCACGCTCCACTTGCAGGGGGTGTTGAGGATAACTGGAAATCCTCCTCCCCGAAGTCATCACCGGATTCTCAGCATCTTTCATAATAGTTATAGTTGACCCTTGAATGTAGGAGATTACATTTGCTGATTTTGTGTAATTGTTTCATTTCATTTATTTGTTACCTTATACATATTTTGTAACCAATATATATCAATGGAAACGTCTGCCTCTGTGTGTCAAGCGGTGGTTTTATAGAACACTTTCAATCCTTACATGGTATTAGACGTTTTTCTCTATGGCGTCGAGTCACAAATTTGTCTTTGAGGATACTACAAGTCCATATTTTCTTCATCCTAGTGACAATCCTGGTATCCTTCTTGTCACTCAACCCCTCGTCCATGATAACTATCACACCTGGTGTCGCTCCATGGCCATGTCTTTATCAGCGAAGAACAAGCTCAGTTTTGTTGATGGTTCTTGATAACAGAGGCATAATTCCAGAATTTCTCATCTCGTTAATGCATGAACAAGGGTCCCTTTTATACACAACTATAAGGGAATCTATTTTGTTAGAAGAAGAATTAAAAAAGAATAAAACTGAGTATAGAAAAATACTAAAGTATCCCTGGTGTATTTACAACAGAATGATCTAGATTAATACGCCCCGTGAGTCCATTGGAGTATCATCAACAGTGAGACTCAAATGAAAACTTGAGAATTTGTCTGAAACCAAGGGTTTAGTGAATATATCAGCAATCTGGTCCTTTGAGCTACAAAATGATACTTGCAAAGTCTTGGTTGCAACTCTATCCCTCACAGAGTGATAATTGACATCCATGTGTTTGGTTCTTGAGTAAAAAATAGGATTGGCTGATAGGTAGGTAGCCCACATGTTGTCACACCATAAGATAAGGGCTTGGGAAGAAAAATGCCTAGCTCTTGAAGCATGATTTGAAGCCAAATCAATTTAGCAGTCGTGTGAGAGAGGGCCTTGTATTTAGCTTCAATGTTGGGTCTGGCCACAGTTTTCTGCTTTTTGGAGTTCCATGAGATGAGATGGTGACTAAGGAATACACATAAACCACTAGTGGACTGTTTGTCATCTAGACAGCCAGCCTAGTCTGCGTCCGAGTATGCTTGCAAAGTCAAAGAGAATTAGTATTTAAAAAGTAGGGTTAATTACACTTTGCCCTCTCGAACTTTCACTCAATTCACAATACGCCCCCGAAACTAATAATTGTATCAAAGTGGACCCGCTTACTTTCAAAACTTATTAATCCCTCATTCCATCTACCAGCATCCTCAAATATAACAGAAACTTCCTCGACGTGTTGCTTACATGCATTGAAATTATTAGTTTGGGGGGCACATTATAAATTGCGTGAAAGTTCGAGGGACAAAGTGAAAGTTCATATGTATTTTAGAAATTTTTATACTATTCAAAAATACACATGAATATACTATTCTATATAAATTTATCTATATTATTTGAATGAAAAAAAAATTAAATCTAAAATAAGTTTATATAAATTGGATTGTTTTATTTAAATATATTCTTGATGATTCTAATAATAACAAATCAATAGAATACACGTCACTCATATTTATTTATAAATATTTCTTAAAATATTAATAAAATTGTTTACAATTGATGTTTTCTATTATTGTTAAAAAGATGTTAATTAACAAAAATCCTATTTGCAAGCACTTTTTTGTATTTTTTGTGCATTCCGGTAATGTAATTAGTTGTGTTAGTTTTTTAAATATAAAATAACGATTTTGGCCAATCACATCAGTAAAGTGTGCAAAAAATATGCAAAAATGACTATATGCAGCATAACTCTTAGTAAAATTGTTTAAAGTTAAAAAAAAAAAAGTCATTGAAGCATAACCATTTCTTTCACATCGATAGAAATCTATATATATATATTTAACCAACATACTTTAGATCATATATTTCTCTTAATTTATTTTGCATCAAATTGATATTTCTTTTTCATGTTAGACTTATTAATTAGGATTAATTTCACTTTTCCCCCCTCGAACTTTCACACAATTCACAATGTGCCCCCTCGTTGCATGCGAGTAGTAGGTGGAGGAAGTTTCTGTTACATTTAACGTTGTTGGTAGACGGAAGGGAGGAATTGATAAGTTTTGAAAGTAAGCGGGTCCACTTTAATGCAATTATTAGTTTCGGGGCACATTGTGAATTGAATGAAAGTTCAAGAGAGTAAAGTGTAATTAACCCTAAAAAGTAATCCATAATTGATAGTGGACTTAAGATATCTTAGTATCCTTTTAACTACAAACCAATGGGAAAGTTTGGGACAATGCATAAATTGACATATTTTATTTACTACAGAAGATATGTCAGGTCGTGTGAATGACAAGTATTATAGTCATAGTTTTGAATTTTGTAACATATCGGCCGATACGGCTGAAATATTTCATTTCCATGGCTTAGTCGATACAACGAATGATATAGTTTTTACCGATCAGAATTTCGGCCCATACTAGCTGATATTTCGACCTATACAAGCCTATATTTTGGCCCGTATCAGTCGATATTTTGGCCTTAACTTTTTTCTTCTTCTTCACTTTTTTTTTTCATTTTTTTAAACTGCAAGCTCATTTTTTGACCCCTAATTCAAACCAGGTTATTTATAATATATATATATATATGTATTTATATATCGACTATTCCAAAATGGTACACGAAACGGTACCGGTACCGAAATATTTCGTTCTAGTGCCTTAATCAATACGACCTTCGATACGGTATTCAAAACTTTGATTGAAGTCCCCCAACAATACTTCAAAAAAGTGTGCCGTCATCAAATGAGGGAGAATCAGCAACAGAGGACTAAAAGCAACAGAGATTTAATTGGTGCAAAGGCCGGCCACAACTAATAGAAACAGAGATAATCAATCGGCTAGTAGATGGCTTGACTACAGGACTAAAAGTTTCATTGTAGTCCTAGCTAGATTGTTGGTGGTATCCAAGCAACCTGGCTTTTCTATTTTCAAAAGTACCATCGGAATGAAATTTGGTACGGTAAACCCAACTATAGCCAAGTATATTAAAATAGGGATGAGGGATACTAGACTCCATGTTTGGTTTTGAAGCAGGGCATTGTGCTCTGTTTCCATTGCCGCACGCCACTCTGGGAACTTGGAGGCGAGTAAGTAACTTAAAGGTTCATCGGGTACAATACTTGTGGTGAGAAGATATTGTCGTCTTGGATAAGGAATGGTACCATCAGCTGATGTAATGCGAGGTTGAAGAGAATGATATGGCTACAAGTTGTGGCTATGAGTGATAACTGGGGATTGTGGAGGCTAAAGAGTGGTGGGGGAATGGAGATGAAGAGTGAGGCAGAACAGAGGAATTGGGTTGAGAAGAAGCTATGGGAGCAGCAAATCGAGAGGAATTAGGGTTAGATGTAGAGAGAAGTGGGCTAGGTAAAGGGGAAGGTGATTGTAGGCAAACTGAGGGAGAAGTTAATTGTGGGCCTGGACTTGGGCCAAGGATTGAAGGAGAGAAAAAGGGGAAGTGAGACCGTGGGAGAAAAAGTAGAGGGGGAAGGAATATTGGGCTTCGGGTGACTAAAAGGGAAAGAGGCCTCATTGAAGATGACATATCGTGAGATGTAAAGTTTGTTGGACTTTAAGTCCAGACATTTGTAGCCCTTGTGGATTGGGCTATAACCAAGAAATAAGTAAGAAATGGACCAAGGAAGGAACTTATGCTTGTTATAGGACCTGAGATTGTGCTAACATGCACACCCAAAAACTTAAAGGAAATTAAAATTAGACTCATGATTATGGACCATTGAATAGGGAGATTTATTGTGAAGTGTTTTGATGATTAATTAGATAAACCGTAGTTTCAAATGCTTAGAGCCAAAATTTATAGGAAAGAGAGGAATGGGCTAGAAGTGCAAGCCAGTCTCAACTATATGATGGTATTTACGTTCAACCATGCCATTTTGTTGATGTGCATTAGGATACGAAAGATGGTGAGTAATACCAAATTTTTGACATTGAGCGGTAAAAGGTGTAAATTCTCCCCTTCCATCTGATTGTAGTGTTATTAATTTGACATTAAACAAATGTTCAACATATGGTAAAAATTGAGAAAAAATGAAAGAGACATCATATTTTAGTTTTAAAGGAAAAATCCAAGTGAAACATGTAACGTGATCAACAAACGAGATGTAGTATTTGAAATCATGTCTGGATATTATAGGAGTTGGGCCCCAAAAATTAGCACTTACTAATTCTAGGGCCTGCTATACACGACCTGACTAGAAACATAGGGTAATTGGTGGCTCTTGGCCAACCGACATTTAGAAAAAAAAAAGAAGGGAAAATGATCTGGAGCAAAGCTCAAGCAGTTGTTGTGCAAAATGTTAGAGACAACGACAAGTGATGGATGACCCAGGCAGCGATGCCACTGAGAAAGTGAGGTCTGGACAACAGTATGAGTGGATGGCGATGATGAAGAAGAGATTAAGGAAGGAAACACGTAAAGCCCATTACGGGTTGGTCCGATGAGGAGGATGGTCTTGGTCCGAGAGTCCTTCACAGAGAAATAGGTAGAGTGAAGTTCAAAGAAGCACAAATTGTCAATGCAGAATTGAAGAATAGATACAAGATTTTTTGTAATGTTAGGAACATGAAGTAAGTTATGTAAATAAAATGAAGAAGAATTTGAGAGAAGAGTAGAGTCACCGAGATGTTGAATGGGTAGGCATGCTCCATCCCCAATGCGGATTGCCTCACTACCTTGGTACTGGTCCGATGAAAAGTTCAAGTTACATAAATCATTTGTGACATGGTGAGTGGTGACGGAGTCGGGGTACCAGGAGGTGTCGGTGGGGGTGGTGTAGTTGGCTATGGGTGGGATATATGTGGGAGAGAAATATCTGGGTGGGTCATGTTGATATAAGTGGTCGAAATGGTACCTGCACTAGAGATCCATATGCCTAATTTCGTTGCATACTTGGCATGTGGGACGAGGGCTGCTAGATGATTGTGAAATGTCCCTGAGGAAGCAAATGTGTAGCAACCATTATACCTAGAAGAACATCCCCTGCCTCTACCTTGTCTACCGCCATGAAACTAAGTTCGCCCACACTGATCTCAACCTCCACATTCACTATAACTAACAGAAGGTTCAAGAGTAATTTTGGAGAAGTGGGAGATGCGATTCTTATGAATAAGAAGGAGCTGATACAGCTCATGTGAGGTAAGTGGATCAGATCTAATGGTCACTGAGGTTATGAACAACTCATAAGCTAGATCTAAACCAGTAAGGAGGTAAGTAACGAACTTCTTATCTAGAAAAGGATTTCCAATAGCTGCTAAAACATCAGCGAGTGATCGAACCTTGCCAAAATGGTCAATAATGGACATATCTCCATGAGAGAGATTGGTGAGTTGAAATCTGACTTGAAATTCTTTGGCCTGGGAGTATGATGCAAACATGAAGGCTAGAGACAACCATAATTCTCTAGTCGTGACTAAGGACAAAACATGCCCAATAACAGAGTCTGATAGAGAAGAAAAAAGCACACGAAAGAGCAATTGATCATTCTTAGTCCAATAAAGAAACTTAGGACTTGGTTTGGGTAACCCATCGGAAGTTGAGTCAAGAAATTGTGAAGGACAAGGGAGAATACCATCAACATAGCAATAGAGATCCTGTCCTCTAAGGTATGCTGTGATTTGAACTTTCCATAGAAGAAAGTTATCTGGTGTTAACTTGATAGTAACAACATGAGAAAAAAAGGAAATTATAGAGGAGTGAGGTTGAGAAGCAGAAGCTGAGTGCATAGCCATGGATCAGTGAGACTGCTAGTCAAGCAGCTCTAATACAATGATAACAGAGCCACAATTCCAAAATTTCTCATCTCATTAATGCATGAACAAGGGCCTCTTTTATACACAACTATAAGGGAATCTATTTTGTTACAAGAAGAATAATAAAAGAATAGAATATGAGTATAGAAAAATACTAATGTATCCCTAGTGTATTTACAATAGAATGATCTAGATTAATAGTTCTATCCTCAAACATTCGAATTCGGCTAATCCTCTTCTTTTTGTGTGGCTTCACTGCAATAATATGGTGATGTCTTGGCTTTTAAACTCTATTTCTCCTGATATCTCTACTAGTATTTTGTATATCACTGCTGCACATGAGATTTGGTTAGATCTTAAGGAACATTTTTCTAAAAAAAATGATCCTCGTATTTTTCAGTTACAGAAATCTATTTCTACCTTCTCTCATTGATAGCTTTCTGTGAGTACTTACTTTACTTGCCTAAAGGCTCTTTGAGATGAGTTAGCAAATTACAAGCCTATTCCTGCTTATTCTGGTGGAGCAGTACATATGTTGAATTATTATGTTGAACAAAAGTATGTTTTATAGTTTTTAATGGGATTTAATAAGTCCTTTTCCTCTGCTCTTGCTCAGATCTTGCTTATGGAGTCTTTGCCTTAACAAAGTTTTTTCACTTATTTTACAAGGACAAAAATGAAAAAATTTTGTTGTTCCTCTTCAAAATGTTGATTCACATGTATTTGTTTCTTAGAATGATGGACCCAGATTTGTTAAATACTTCTCCAAGAAGGAAACTAGTGTGTAAACATTGTAGAATCACTGGTCATGTGATTGAAAAATATTATAAGCTGCATGGATTTCCACCGGGTTACAAATGAAAGCCAAAGCAACAGTCTGTGGCCAATCTGGTTTCTCATAATGACAACCATTCGCGTCTGCTTCTTATTTCTCTTTGATTGAGGCTTAGTATCAACAACTCTTGTCCATTCTTCATCCTTCAAACATTTCTACTAAATCTTCTCATGCTGTTAAAAAACTTAAAGTTCAAGTACATGTTATGTTTCAAGTTCACATCCATGCTATGATTTAAGTTCATGTCACGTCAAGCTAAGCTTCTGTTTCAGTTCAATTATGTCAACTCATGCCATGTTATGTCATGTCACATTATGCTTATTATTTTATGCCATGTTATGTCAAGTTATGTTATGTTTACTTTCGATTTTGATGGTGCATTCATACCTTTATTTCTATGCATACATCATTAACCTGTGTGAAAGTTTTCTGTTAACTTGCTGAGATTTGTAATCAAATCTCACCATGGTAGTCCCAACTACCATTTTTCCCCAAATGGTAGGCGATGTGTCAGGTTCAGAACAAGGAGCAAATACCGATAGGCTGGAGGATGTTGACTAGACGCCGCAGATGCGATGCAGAGTTTTCAGCTTCTATAGTTAGTTTCTTTTGGGACAGTATTCTAACCTTGTTAATTGAGTTACGCGAGTTACTCGATGAACTGGTTCAATAAGTGTATTTTGGTACTGTAATATAGAGTCTAGTCACCCATGTTTTGAGATTACAGTCTTCTGAGACCCGTACTGTAATCGTGGTTATTTATTTTGTTAAGTATGCATGGATTATGTTTTAATTATTTGGGATGTTATAAGTTCGGTGCATAGTATAAAAAAAAAAAAGAATTATCCGCTGCGAATATTGCATAATGCTAGATGCATGTTAGGAACATTGCATCCTATATGTCATGTACGGGGGCAGGTAACCTTGTGTTACATGTCCCGACGCTTCAGATGTCCGTCCGATCCCAAACGGAAATCTGAGGGCGTCACAGTTCATATTTCTGAACATCTTATTTTAAATGATGTTCTCTATGTACCTTCCTTCACATTCAAATTAATTTCTATTAGCAAACTTACTCAATCACTCACTTGTTGTTTTTTGTTTTCTTTTGTGTTTTATTTAGTACCTGTCTCGTTGAAGGCTGATTGGAGTAAGTAGACAGCAAGGAGGCCTTTATATACTGCAACAAACAGGCTCTTGTTTTCCTAAAACTCATTTTTTCTTGCTTTATATAATGCTTGTTTTCTTAATATATGCCTATACATGTTTGTTCTGCATCATCCAAATGCTCATTGTTTGAGCTTTGGTATAATAGACTGAGTCATCTTTCTAATTCAAGGATGCTATTTGTGAATAAATTTGTTCCAAATTTGACTATCCCACACATCCTTGGATGGTTAGTCCATTAGCTAAAAAAAAAAAAAATTGCCCTTCCCTAANTCTACTAAATCTTCTCATGCTGTTAATGCAGTAACTTCGATTCATCATTTTCTAGTATATTTTTTCCTCACAATAATAATCACTCTATTTTTTCTTCCACCACATCTACTTCATTTGATTCTAATTGTTGGATTCTTGACACGGAAGCCACAGATTATATGGTCACTTCTGTTGATTGTTTTACCTCATTACTAGTACTGTACATTCTTCTGTTAAGTTTCCTAATGGTCAATTTGTGTTTGTCACACATATTGGCCTCTGTACATGTAACAGCCCGCTAGAAATTCAATGGTGAAATTTCTATAGACTTTAGAAATCTCGTGAAAACTCCGTAAGTTTTCACGAATCGACTAATCGCATAGGTTTTAGTCAGTGAAACCCTCAATGATTGGAATCTATTTGAAACTCCAAAAACTTGGTTGAAACCGAAACCCTAAACGGTTTCCCCAAACCCTAAAGTTGGCCTTCAAGCCCTTTTGATCCAATTTCTAGCATTGTGTTTAATCACTTGATGAAATCACTTCCACATGCTATTAATTTCTCAAATTCTTATTATGACATCTTTATCCAACATTTTAAACCTTGGAAATTTGTTTGGGCCAAGAAAAATTGGATTTGGGCTTGATAGCATCTCAAACCCTAACCAAATCTCATTTAAACCCTAAATTGAAGTCCACTTGGTTGAGGCCCACTAAGGCCCACGAATTTGGCCACCTTGGCAAAGCTCCTTGGAGAAGCTTCCTCCCCCACTTGTTAGACCATTCATTGCATCAAGTTGCACTCAATAATATGGAGGAACCCACCCCATCAAGTCCCATGTCTCATAGCTTTTGTAGGTTGTCCTTTGCCCCCCACTATCCTCTACCTTATCACATGTCTACACCTCCACTCAATGATTTTTAAGGTCTATATATTCCCCCTGAAGAAGGCTTGAGTCGTGCAAGACTCACTTACTTCACTTTAATCATTTCTTCACCCCGTTCTTAGAGAGAAACCCAAAAGAGCTCTCTCGGGCAGATTTCTGTGTCTTTTTGTGTGGAGATTATCGACCCTTTGTAAGTATTTTTACACAATGACTCCTTCATAAAAGTTGTTCCTCTTTGAGTCTAGTTTCCGTAGATATATTTTTCGTATCATTCCATGGTCATTTGGTCAGTCAAAAGTATTTGTAACCATGGAAAGGTCATTCTGGGCGTGAATCTGGAGAGTATGTTATGTTTTGGAGTTTTTGACCAAGCTAATGGGCATATCTTGGTCCGAAAATTTTATGGAGTGTTGTTAGAATGTGTTTAAGAGTTTTCATTGAAGTTTTGTTGCATGAATAAAGCTTTTGATGATATATTTTCTTAGATCTAGAAACTCGAAAACTGGAAGTGGAAAAACAGTTTTTATTTGGAGAAAGTTTGAATATTTCGTGGTTTGATCTTACTCTAATGGCTTTGATATTTTATATGATGATCATAAGTCTCTTATTTTCATGTTAGGATGTTATTTTGGAGATATTTAGCATTAGTTTAAAAGATATGATTTTTCTATGCAAGAGAATTTCGGTTAGGCCTAAGATTTGATGTTTTTAGGTTAGATCCATGTTTTGTTGGGTTTTAGCCATGTGATTTTAATTTTGATGGTTGGATATTCTTTAAGACACGTTTTTAAACCATGTGATACTTTATTTCAAAGACCTCACCTTCTTAAGCCATTGATCAAGAGATTTATCAAAGCTAGTTAAGAAAAAGTTTCTGTTTTTGGACTAAGTGTAAAATCAAAAACTCCAAGTGTTATTTTTGTGATTTTGGTGACTTTAGTTTGATGATTTAAAGCATGGTTTATCTGAGGATGATGTTATGAATATGTTAGAAGTAAGATTTGATTTTTTTGGAATTCTTGGTGATGTTTTGATTTAAGGACAAAGCTTGTGATTCAAGTGTTTTGATCTTTTTACAAAAACAAGTTTGGTGTTGATTATAAGTCTTTTCTAAATGGATGTTTTAAGTATGGTTTTAAACCTAGGATTGGAAGATGGTTGGTGCAAAATTTTGGTTTAAGCATGAGTTTTGAAGTTGGAAGGAATTGCAACAAAAATCAAGAGAAATGGCATATGGATGTTTCGGCCATAGTGTGTTTTTCATAGTTGTGTTTTGTCTTAAATTTTTCTGAGTTAATATTTGAGTTTAAGACAAAATTTACATGAGGAATGTAAATTTTGGAAATTTTTGGAGTTAGGATGTGAAATCCTTAAGTTATGGGTAAAATGGTCGTTTTCCCACATGTAGAGGGTAAAATGATAATTTTACTCTAAGTTAGCTTGTTTTCATGTTTCTAATTGTTAGTAATTAAATTTCTAACTTTTAGAATGACCTTTTACAGTTCCTCGTGTTTCACACTTTATTCTCGTAGAACCCGACGATCTGAGTAAGTTAGCTTCTAACTTACTATCAGTTTATTGTGTATGTATGATGGGTAAGGGAACTACAATTTATGTATGTATGTTATCATATATGTCATGTCATTACATGTTTATCTGTTACGCATGATTTATTCTTTTATGAATATTTATCTGTTACAAAATCTTTTATGTCATGCAATGTTGTATGTTATAAGTATGCCATGTTAAGTATGTCATATGTTACATGTATGTCATGGAATGTTTATGTTTAAATCATATTGTGCATTTACAAGTATACGCCATGTTAGAAAAGTTCATGATATTAAATAATATCTCATGTATTAAGAAAGATAAGATATTTAAGAGTGACACGGACCTAAGCGTGTTCACCACAAGTTATGTTAAGGATGGCACGGACCTAAGCGTGTTCATCACAAGTTATGTTAAGGGTGACACGGATCTAAGCATGTTCACCACAAGTTATGTTATGCGGTGCCACGGACTCAAGCGTGGTTCACCTTATGTAAAGTTCATATAAGTTTCAGATCATGTTCAAGTTAAGTTATTCATGTCAATCACGACCCTAAATGCTAGGATGGGGTAATATCCTAGTGGAACTCCTTTGTTCACGCTGGAGTGTCTAAATAGGTGTGAAATTCCCTGGGTTGACGAAGTACAGTCAACAGGTTGCGAATGGGGCTAAGTAACTGGTCACCGGAGCGCGCCAGGCACTAACGCCGATGGTGCCATATTTTATGTTACGTGTATTCATGGGGCCACAACAACTGTGGAGCATGAAGGCCACAACTGGAGCTACATCGTGAGACACAGCAATTGTGACACGTAGAATACGTGGGGCCACAACAACTGTGGAGTACGTATTAACGCACTCACAGCTGGTCTAGATACCTGTGTTGTGATGCGGTAATCGGCAGGGACACACGGCTCTAGGGGACCCGTGTAGCACCCATATGGTCACGTTATTAATCAAGACAATTAAATAAGATTCCAAGTTCATGTATTTCATGTTCAAGTCATATTTCACGTTACGTTATGTGTACGTTCATGTTAAACTTAAAGTTCAAGTACATGTTATGTTTCAAGTTCACATCCATGCTATGATTTAAGTTCATGTCACGTCAAGCTAAGCTTCTGTTTCAGTTCAATTATGTCAACTCATGCCATGTTATGTCATGTCACATTATGCTTATTATTTTATGCCATGTTATGTCAAGTTATGTTATGTTTACTTTCGATTTTGATGGTGCATTCATACCTTTATTTCTATGCATACATCATTAACCTGTGTGAAAGTTTTCTGTTAACTTGCTGAGATTTGTAATCAAATCTCACCATGGTAGTCCCAACTACCATTTTTCCCCAAATGGTAGGCGATGTGTCAGGTTCATAATGTTCATTTATTTGATGCTCCATTTGATCTTGTTCATTGTGATGTCTGGGGACTATATTATGTCTCTACTATTGATGGTTATAGATATTTCTTGACTATTATTGATGATTTAGCTTGTGCTACATGGGTTTATCTTCTTAAACATAAATCTGAGGTTCAATAGAGCATTACAAGGCAAGGTTGGTTGTTAAGGGTTATACCCAAAAGGAAGGTTTGGATTATTCTGAGACTTTTTCTCCAGTAACTAAAATGGCTACTGTTAGAAAATTACTAGCTATTGCTGTTACCAAAGGTTGGCATCTTACCCAACTTGATCTTAATAATGTTTTTTTACATGGAGATTTATTTGAAGAAGTGTATATGAAGCTGACTCCTGCTTTTCATGTTAATGTAAGTTGAACAAATCTCTTTATGGTCTGAAACAAGCTTCCAGACAGTGGCTTTCCAAGTTCTCAACTTCTATTCTTGACTTGGGGTTTGTGCAATCCAAAGCTGATTATTCACTTTTTACCAAGTCTACAGGTTCCTCTTTCATTACACTTCTTTTTTATGTTGATGATACTCTCATAGCTAGTAATGATTTGAAATTTGTGGAGCACTTGAAGTACTTGCTTGATTATAAGTTCATGCTTAAGGACCTTGGTCAGCTTAAATATTTTTTTAGATTGGAAGTGGCTAAATCTCCTGCAGGCATTTCTTTATGCCAAAGAAAATATTCTTTAGAAATTCTTCAAGATGTTGGTTTTGTTGCCTCTAAACCAACATATTTTCCAATGGAACAGAATACAAGTTAAGTAAAGAAGAAGGAGATTTACTCCATGATTCTACTATTTATCATAAACTTGTTGGGAGACTTCTTTACCTTACATTGACATGCCCAAATTTGTCTTACTCTGTGCATAGGCTCAGTCAGTACATGGCTTAACCAAGAAAACCTCATCTTACAGCAGCTTACAGAATTTTACAATATATTAAGAGTACTCCTAGTCATGGTCTCTTATTTCCAGTTGCTAATTCTTAATCACTTAAAGCGTTTGTAGATTCAAATTGGGCTTCTTGCCCTAACAACTGTCATTCTACAAGTAGTTATTGTGTTTTTCTTGTGGACTCTTTGGTTTCTTGGAAGACCAAGAAACAATTCACTGTTTCTCATTCTTGAGCAGAAGCTAATTGTCGTTCGATGACATCCACTACTAGTGAAATTATTTGGTTCCTTACTCTTATATTTTGAAACCCCAAAAGGCTTTCAATTTTAGCGTTTTGGATTGAAACTCTAAATTAGTCCACCTAACTACATGCATATGTTCAAAGAATCAAAACTACAAGCACCAAACTTCAAACCCAAACATTGATCAAACTCCACAACATTCAAAGCACAACCTCATCCTATATTGAAACAATCTCATTCTCCACAGTCCATTGCAAAAAAATAAAAAAATGGATTTCGATTATACTTACAAAAATGGAGAGAAGATGGGTTTCGACAACGACAAAGGCAAGCGAGAGAGTTTAGAAAGAGAGGACGAGAGTCTAGAGTGAGAGGGTCTGAGAGACTGAGATAGAGAGATCTGATATGAATTGGAGAATCCATCTAGAGATATGTTGATAGCTAGATGGAAGTAATGCTTTTCTTTAGCAAATTTGTTAAAGGAAAGCATTAGTCATGACCATTAATGATAAAAATAAAAATAAAAAAACTTAGACAATAATGTTTTTAGTCAACCATCGCCATAAGTACAAATTACAATTTAATTGCAAGAAATCACAAGAGAAAACTAAAATCATTTGAAACTGAGGGAGGAAAAATAGTTAAAATAGTTTGTATGTATATGCAAATTGGTAATTGTTGGTTCCATCGTACTCAACCAGTAATTGGAGGCTACCTTTATAGCACGAGAAACCAGTTATCATCAACTCATTGCAATCACACATAAAGGGTAAAAAGAAGAAGATAATCACACAAAATGGAAATAAGAATTACGAGAAACATCAAAGCAATATTCAATGGCTCTTTATAATTCCACCAGGGATATACAATCAAATATCCATAAAACTTATCAACGTTTCCAACATCCACAATGCTATATGCCTCTGGATCAGATTCATACACCTCTGTATTGCTTGGACTCTCGAATATTATAGATTGCGAGTTTTCGTATGAAACTGCAACAAACCAACTAAATGTTGAATAGGCTGTGTCCACTTTGTTCTTGTGAGGAGGAATACCGGTACCCATGGCAGGACTTGGCTGGTCCAATGGACTGTAAACCTCTCCCCCCCCAATCAACTTGATTACCAAACTCACTTAATCTGCTAAATATTGTTGTCGGCCAAAAACCAAGTATGGTATTCTCTAGTTCAAATCGTAATGTCCATACAAATTGTTTTGAATTTGGCCCTGTCCTTATATATCCCTAGCAAAGCCAAAAAAGAAAAATTAAAGGAAAGTTTAGAATCAGCTAAAAATAGAAGGAAAATATATATACATTCATGCCTTTTTTTATTTTTATTTTTATAAATGATATATACAGTCTTAGAGTGTACAAGGTTCGCACACTCTCTTTGAAAAAAGTGGATCTACATTAAAAAATTATTTTTAAATGATAGACTCAACTTTTTTTCAAAGAAAGTGCGTGAAACTTGTACATCCTAAAATGTATCTAGCATTATCTTTTTTTTTTTTAACTGGGTAAACTAATACACATGGTGCATATATGAAACTTATTTTCCTTAATGACTTGCAATTTAACGGCATATTGGTCTCCCCCGATGATTGAAGTATTATCGACTGGCCAACCTAAAGGTATTTGAGAATTGAGTTGTATATATCCCGGGCATTGCTGATTAAAGCATTGTGTTCTTCCATCCATCTATTAGAGTATAAAGTAATTGAATAAAGTATTTATATTAATTAAAAAATAAATAAATACATATTTGAATTTATCTTGAAAGTAATATGTGTTAGAAATATATATTAGGCAAAATATTATAGTATAAACTTACCACAACATGCGTAAATAGGCGAGTTTGGTTGTCTTTAAATAGTGCTGGGTTTACCTAAAATGAAATCATCCCGAGTGTTTATGGCCGTTGGGATATATAATAATGTTCACAACTATGACAAGCTTGCAATTTCGAATTTATTGTAGAATTACCGTCAATCCTGTTTTTATGCTGTCAGGGCCGTTTGAAAGCATCATACGAAAAGAACTATATTGGGTTCCATCAATTCCTTTGGGGTTGACAGCATCAAATGATGCTTGAATTCCATTGATCTTCCTAGTTGGATCAGGTTTTGTTCGAAGTATTGCATAATAGAAGAGATATAGATCAAGCTATTAACTCACTTTCACCACTATCACAATGACATGTTCAAAAATATAAAAGGAATACTCACATGATGTCCAGGTTCTTCATTTGTATTTGATAGATATATCTTTGAATTTATTTTGGCTCGTGCCAAATCATCTTCATCGATTCTCATAATTGGAATTGTTCCATACGGACAATCCCCATCTTTAAGACCAATACCTAATGGTAAATTCACTTTGGTTTTCATTGCTTCTATAAATAATCTATGCTTCATCTGTTAAAAAATTTTAATGAGTAAGAATAAGTGCTCAAATCTTCAATAGTATGAGTTGGGATGGTAAAATACTAAGAACTTTTGCAAACCTCAAGTGTAGTATTCTTCCAAAATGGGTGATTAAAACCAGGCTGTTTGTAGAAATCAATACAGTCGTATATGTCTCCGCCTTCCTGTAAACGTTAAATTAGATCACAAGTCTATGTGTAGAGTACGCCATTCACATAACTTAAATGGTAAGATTTGATTTGTAAGATTCAATTTTTAAAATTTATTTTTCAAATAAAATTTTCACTTAAGGATAACAATATTCTTAAATATCACCAAGTTGTTAACACAACAAACACATGCATGCATGCTTCTATCGAGGAAGACATAGTATGCAATAAAAACAACTCCTAAGAAAAAAGTGGGCCTAATGAAAGGATAATAGAAGTTAGAAATCTCACATGAATGCTTTTAATTGCAGACTTCCTTAGATTTGTAAGTTGCTGCTCAAATTGTAATTCTTCCAGCTTTCTCGATGACTCAGATGTTGATTTAGCCTCACCGTGGCTCAGCAAGAGAAAGCAAACCAAAAAAGCTATAAGGATGTCTACCCTTGAAGCCATCTCCTTTGCTACATTTTACTTGGATGGTTTTACAAGGCTTATATAGAAGGGGATAATTATTAAGGAGTTACTGCCATGTATCCCTAGAAGGTGATGAGGATATAGCACAGATATTGTCCAGCTTTAACGTAATAATTATAAATGTATTGATTACAATGCTCTATAGGATAATCAAATAAAAGTGATAATAATGATGATGAGTTAATGACTTGAAAAAGAATAATGATAGCCTTCCAATTAAAATCCAAGAGAAATGAATAGGATAATGATACATCTACAACTTTTTTTTATAATTATTTGACAACTCAATATTTTACAAAGTAATTGTGTCACTTCATTAAAACAAATTCAATTTTACATTATTACCCTTCATTTTAAATAGAGTTTAGGGTGTAAGAAAAAAATTGACCTGAACCGGTTCGGTCGGTTTCAATTCTTAGAATTGGTTCAATCTCGATTTTTATGTAAATTTGAAAATTTATTTGGATAGAAATGAGCTGATAAATTAATATAACATGAAATCTTAATCTTATTATTTATATTTCCATGATATAACTTACTCTTAAATAATATTAAGTTATTAATATATTATTATGTATTCATATATATATATTAAGTTACATACATACATACATAATATAATATAAGTATAAGAATACACATTTGACATATATATATTTATATATATCAACGACAAATACATTTTTTATATGACTATTTTTACATATCTTTTGTATAATCTTTTCATTTGGGTCAAAAAAAACCAGTTAGCTCAATAAAAAAAAAAAAAAAAAGCCCCGTATCATATTTGTAAAACTGCAAACTAAACCGAACTCGACCTAAAATAAAAAAAAAAATGAAATTTTGATTTCCTAGATGAACCGGTTTGTATTCGTTTTCACTAAAGTCGACTTAGGTTGATTCGGCTCCAAAATATGTCCAAAATCAAATCAAGCTCAACCGTTTATACCCATAAATAGAGTTACAAAATAATTGTAGATCAATCATATATAGGTTTATATTTTTCAAATAAATATTATAACATCTAGTCGGTGTGTATAATTGATAGTATGACTCTCAAATGTGCCTATGACATGTGCTCATCACTCGTATATTTTAATTTTTTTCCTTAATAGTTAAGGAAGTATCTATTAATAAATTTGCATTATTTTTATTTTCTCTTAATTTTTAAGGATATTTAAAAAAATGTTAAAAAAATAAAAATAAAAATACATTTGCACCAGTATGCATATTTGGAATGCAAATTTGGTGTTCATTGTCCCTGAACAAAAATTTATGAAAATCGCAAAGGCCAAAAGAAAGGTCAGGAGTAGAGATACACACTCTCTTCTTTATTCTCTGTTTCTTCTTTCATTGCTCACACGCTCCCTTAGTTCTACCCACTTTTTTTTTCACCCTTTTCTAGGATTTCTGGCGAAGTTGTTTATTGTGACATTCAAAGTCCTCCATTTCCTTGTTGAAGAACTACCAATTTGTCTGTGTTTGTTTGGTACCATATATTCTTGACCTCACTTATAATTGATTCCACATTTGAGATAATAGACTCAATTTGTGGGCCACTCGCCCCTCCACTTCCTTGCTGCACTACCAGTCTTGATCTAGTTAGTTAAATTTTCGTCTCCCCCCTATCCCCCCTGCCATTATGTTATTCTATTTGTTTGTTTACCTATTAAGAGCATTGTTAATGGATTATGTATATGTAAAGGATATTTTTTATGAATGTAAGATGAATTTAAATTTTAAATATTCTTTTATATTAGTCTTCACATTGGAATACCTATCTTTTCATTATATAACAATAAAATAATATAAGATGAATTTTATTTTGATTATTCACATCTAGGGGAGAGTATCGGCCGGTCCAGACCGGCAAAACCGACCGGACCGGCAGTTTCGGTCCGGACCGAACCGGATCAGGAGAATGCCCGGTCGGTTTCGGTCCCATTTTCTCCGGACCGATGGGTTTCGGTTCAGTCCCGGTCCAGGGGATTTTTGCCCCGGACCGAACCGAACTGGACCGAATGAATATTAGTATATTTTATTATTTATATAATAATTATAATTGTATATAATCATTTATAATTGTATATAATTATTTATAATTTTTATCTCACCTAATAGGCTAATATTTATCATACTAATTATTAATATATATAATTTTATACTAATACAGTAATACTAATATAATAATATTTATACTAACTTACTAAGGCTAAGACTAAATCACTAACCGTCTAAATTAATAAATCACTCCTAGTTATTAGTATTACATGATATTTACATCTAGTTATTAGTTATAAACTTATAATAAAGAAGTTAATAAATATTATTAGTTACTAGAGATTACATCTAGACTATCTAGTTATTAGACTATAGTAAATAAGTTAATAAATATTACTAATTTACTATATACTAATAGACTAATAGTATTAGTATTTAGTATAATAGTAAATTACTAATATATATAATAGTATACTATTAGTTATATATAGTCTATTAGTAATTTAGTATATAGTAAATTACTAATATATATATAATAGTAATTACTAATTATAGTATACTATTAGTTATATATATTAAATTAATATCTTTAAGTTATTATCTATTAGTACTAGTGTAACTAGTGTTATTACATATTAATATTATTAGTTACTAGAGATTACATCTAGACTATCTAGTTATTAGACTATAGTAAATAAGTTAATAAATATTACTAATTTACTATATACTAATAGACTAATAGTATTAGTATAATAGTAAATTACTATTATATATAATAGTATACTATTAGTTATATATAGTCTATTAGTAATTTAGTATATAGTAAATTACTAATATATATATAATAGTAATTACTAATTATAGTATACTATTAGTTATATATATTAAATTAATATCTTTAAGTTATTATCTATTAGTACTAGTGTAACTAGTGTTATTACATATTAATATTATTAGCTACTAGAGATTACATCTAGACTATCTAGTTATTAGACTATAGTAAATAAGTCAATAAATATTACTAATTTACTATATACTAATAGACTAATGGTATTAGTATAATAGTAAATTACTATTCTATATAATAGTATACTATTAGTTATATATAGTCTATTAGTAATTTAGTATATAGTAAATTACTAATATATATATAATAGTAATTACTAATTATAGTATACTATTAGTTATATATATTAAATTAATATCTTTAAGTTATTATCTATTAGTACTAGTGTAACTACTAACTAGTGTTATTACATATTATTGATATTAATATTATTAGTTATATATATTAAATTAAGATAGTTATTAATTACATAAGTATTAAATATATTCCCTTGGATAAAGAAATAAAAAAATAAAAAATTGTCAATTGATATACTCAAAGTCTAACTCTCTAAGTTAGTAAATTTCAAAAACATTAAAAACTCTCTAAGTTAGTAATAATTAACTAAATTAACAATTAATTATTACTTTTTTAGTGATTTAATTAAATAATACACATTAAATAGTTTACCTAATTTTATTTTTACTAACTTAAATATATTTTTAATTTTTTACCAACTTATTAATTTTTTTTTATTGTTTAATATTATATTTAAGAAGAAGTTATATGGGTTGCGTGAAATGGCGCCGTTTCACGCAACCCTAATTTTTTTTTTCTGCAATTATGTGTTGAAACGGCGCCGTTTCAACACATAAGCGCCGTTTCAGCACATAATTTCCTTTCCCCCCCCCCTCCCCCCCGATTCCCTCCACTCCCCCTTCAGTCTTCACTCTTCAGTCTCTTCACTCTTCACTTTCTCTCTCAAGTGTGTGGCCCAATCTCATCTCACAAATTCTACAAACCCTAGCCCTGTGCCGTGCGCATCCCCTCCAAGCCGTAACCCATTGCCCACGCTGTGCCGTTGCCCCTCCGTCGCATCTCAAATTCCCAAGTCCAACCATTGCATTCCATTCTTTACCGAACGAGGTGCCTCTCTCTCTCTCTCTCTCTCTCTCTCTCTCTATTATTTTTATAGATTCTTACCTATTAGTTTTGATTTTTGGGTTTTTGCTTGATAGTTGTGGATATTAGGCTTGTTTGTGTGCTATATAGTTGTGGATTTTAGAGCATTGGCAATTTGAAATTTCTGGAAAACAGATGGGTTCGCTCGTGGAATTTCTGGAAAACAGATGGGTTCGCTCGAGCCTCGCGTACTTGCCGCTCGAGCGAACTCAGGCAGAGTTGAGCGCTCGACTCTCGCTCAACTTTCCGTTTGAGCGAAATCAGGCAAAGTTAAGCGCTCGACTCTCGCTCGACACTCTGCTCGAGCGAACTCAGGCAGAGTTGAGCGCTCGACTCTCGCTCGACATTCCGCTCGAGCGAACTCAGGCAGAGTTGAACGCTCGACTCTTGCTCGACATTCCGCTCGAGCGAACTAAAAAAATGAATTTTTTTTTAATTTATTATTATAAAAATAAATTTATAATATCATTTTGATGAATCAAATGGTTAATCCAATGTTGGTTGTTTATTTTTCTAGATGGATTCGTCAACTTCAACCAATGATGTGCAAGAGTCAATACAAAGCCCTGGTATGCCTCCGCCCCCACCCCCATCCAATGTAAGTGATAAATCTAACATTGGTGGGTCACAAAGCGGTAGAGTTAGGTCAATGGTTTGGGATCACTTTACAAGAATACCAAAAGGGGATCCCACTAAACCTAGGGCTGCATGTAATTACTGTGGTGCTTCGTATGCGTGTGATACAAAGATCAATGGTACAAAGTCTATGAAACATTACATTGAGAAGCAATGTAAGAAAGGTCCGTTTAAGAATACGGATAAGTCCCAGACGACTCTAGGTTGGAAAATGGAGGGAGGTAGTGGTGGTGGGGGACTTGTGCCCATTTCATTTAGTGTTGAGGCTTGCCGACAAGTCTTGGCAGAGATGATTATTGTTGATGAGTTGCCATTTAGATTTGTTGAAGGGAAGGATTTTAGAAAGTTTATGCTTGTGGTTTGCCTTAAGTGGGTAGGGATTCCATCCCGTTGGACGATTGCGAAGGATTGTTTTAATTTGTTTATCAATGAAAAAAATAAATTAAAAAGTGCTCTTCGAGGGCAACGAATTTCCCTCACCACGGATACATGGACATCCGTGCAAAACCTTAATTATATGTGTCTCACAGCACATTTTATTGATGATGACTGGAAGCTACATAAGAGGATTTTTTCCTTTTCTTTGGTTGAAAATCACAAGGGTGATATACTTGGTAAAGGCATAGAGTTGTGTTTGCATGATTGGGGGCGACCGAAAATACTTGCTATCATTCTTGATAATGCAAGTTCTAATAATGGGGCCATTTCTTATTTGCAAAAAAAAACCAAGTATAGGAGGGATACGGTCTTGGAACATGAATTCTTGCATGGTTGATGTTGTACACACATTCTGAATTTAATTGTACGTGAGGGATTGAAAGAGTATGAGGAGTCTATTGCAAAGGTAAGGGGTGTTGTGAAGTATGTTAAATCCTCACCTCAAAGGTGGGGTACATTTAAGAAGTGTGTGGTATTGAAAGAGATTAAATGCAAAAGTCATGTTTGCCTAGATGTACCGACTAGGTGGAACTCCACCTATCTTATGTTGGAGAGGGCTGAGAAATTTAGAAAAGCTTTTGATCGGTTGGAGGAAGAAGATATGTGCTTTTTAAGTAGTATTGGAGATGATGATGATGACGATGATGAAGGTGATGTGGTAACTAGGAGAAAGTCAAAGAAGTTAGGGCCTCCCAATGCATCCGATTGGGATAAGGTACGGTTGTTTGAGAAGTTTCTTGCATTATTTCATGATACAACTTTACGCTTTTCAGGAGATGAGTATGTAACTTGCAATACCTTTTTTTCAGAGTTGGTGAATATTAAAAATGCCAATAACATAGAGTGTGAAGAAGGAAGTCCCGTGGTGAGATTAATGGCCTCAAATATGAAGAGAAAGTTTGAAAAGTATTGGGAGAATATGGATAATCAGAATATGTTATTGTACGTTGGGATTGTTCTTGATCCTCGTTACAAGATGCGATATCTTGACTTTGGGTTGAGAAAAATGTATGCATATGATCGATCAAAAATCATTGATTTGAGTTGGAAGGTGAAAAATACATTTATCCGAATGTATGAGGCATACATCCAAAATGAAGAAGGGAGTTCTCCTCAACGCACAAGTTCCCCACGTGAAGATGCAAGTCCTTCCACACCTCAGTCTACAAATAGACAGGCTGCATTGATGGCCCAATTTAAACAAGAGTTATAGTCAGAAGACTCTTTGGAAAGTAGGTCAGAGGTTGATAGATATCTAGCTGAAAAATGTGAGGATGAAGGTGATAATTTTGACCTACTAAATTGGTGGAAGGTGAATTCAGTTAGATATCGCGTACTTTCAAAGGTTGCACGCGATGTACTTGCAATACCGGTATCTACTGTGGCCTCAGAATCTACATTCAGCACTGCGGGTCATGTACTTGACCCTTTCCGAAGTAGTTTAAATCCGATGATGGTTGAGGCTCTCATATGTGCACAACATTGGCTCCGTTCTTCCTCTACTCCAATAAGCCTTAGGACTTTAATGGATGAAGTGGAGGAATTTGAGAAGCAGATAGATATGGGTATGTAATCAATTAACTTTGATTTATTTTGTGGTATATTTTGTTTTATCTTCTATATTATTTTAACTTTATTTAATTTGTTTTGTATTAAATTTTTATGGATTGAATGAGAACTTGTTGGGGAATTGGCTTATTCTGCAAAAGGATCAAATTCAATGGCTACCGGGTCTTAACACAATGTTGATGTAAGACCAAAATTTTGTTTAAAATCTGTATTTTTTTTCCCAATTTTATTTCTTTCTAGATGTGATTTGTAGGTAAAATCTGCTTCTCTATTAAAATCGCATTGGTTTTTTACTTTTTTATCTGCAAATCTGTGAATCGTGATCTTAACCTTGATAGAGAAATTGAATGTGAGGAATTTCCTAATAGTCAGGGACTGATTCAACAATTACCTAATTGTATAATTTGTATTTTGTATTGATGTAATTATGTTAACTTTTAGATGCTACTATTGGTCTTTTTTTATTTTTTACGTAATTTATGCTAGTGTTAGTTTGTTATAGTGCACTGTGCATCAGTGCTTTTGATGTAAATTATTAAATATAACTTCTAATCTTTGATAGTTCTTTTTTTTAAGACTTTTTAATTTTTAGTTTTTAAATATGCTTGCAGGTCTGAATTTTTTAAATATGCTTGCAGATTGCTTGGGAATGGATTTTTATTTTTTTGGCCTTTTAGAATGCAGATTTTAATCATTTGATGTATCATGTATGATGTATGTAAAGTAAGATACATGAAAATCGATTTTTACTGTATTTTTCTCTTTTTTTTTTTTAGAAGACCTTTCTTTCCTTTTTTAGATATATGATAAATATTAAATAGTATATACTATAATTGATTGATCTTTAAATTGTTTGGAAGTAGTCACGTATATAGAAATTTTTTATTTTTTTGGTAGTAAAATATTTTATTCAAATTTATTGTATATAGATAATTTTTTTTAATGTTTTTTTAATTTTTCTTTCTAAGTATTTTTTTGGTATTTTGGGCTTCAAATTAGATAAATTGTTAGTGGATTTTAACTATTGGGCCGAAATTGATGTAAGAAAAAAATTGGGCCATTGGCCCATTTGGAGTCCGGTCGGACCGATTGGACCAACCGGACCGGACAATCCCGAATGGGACCGGACCGCCCGGTTCTATTGAGAATCGGTCCGGTCCAGGGTAGGGACCCCCTGGACCGAATAGGTCCGGTCCGGTCCATCAAACCCCCCGGAACCGGACCGGACCGATCTCCCCCCTATTCACATCAAATCTCTACATTGAATAATCCATTTATTCATTATATAATAATGAGTAATTAATAATTAAAAAAATAAATATTTTTTAATTATTAATTTATTTTATTTTATTATATTTTACTATTCTACCTATTATATATTAATTAGTAATCATATTCTAATTAAATTATGGGTTAAAAAATTATATTTTTCAATTATATGTACTCCATTTTCCAATCCAACCATATTTTATTCTACCAAACATTCTGAAAATATTCAGAAGAAAGAGGGAGAGTTACAGAAAAATAATTAAATAATGATTTGCTTCTTGTACAGTAACTATCAAATTTGATTAAAACTTTACATTTATTGTAGCTAAAAGCTAAAAAATTTGAAATTGGCTAATCCAATGTAAGCTAGTTTTATCTCTAATAGTTAAAAGGTTATTTTATTTTTAGATATGACTATTCCGATATCAATGCTCTAAGTGAAGGGAACTTTTTGTTAACAAGCATAATTGGGTTGAAGTTCGACAAATGAGGAGAATGCTGAAGTGTTTAGGTGTTGAAGTTGAAATGGGGGTCTACATGTAGAATTTCTTGTCCTTTGGTCTTACTAATGCCCGTTTGACCTTTCAAGGATTAATGAATGAGGTTTTTACACCTTTCTTAAGGAAGTTTGTGCTTGTTTTTTTCTATTTTTTATGATATACTATTCTACAACATAACATTATTTGAGCATTAATTACATTTAAGAAAGGTGTTGGAAATTTTATAACAACATCAATTGTTTGCTGAGTTAACTAAATGTAAATTTGGCATGGGGTGATTGATTATTTGGGACATATCATCACTGTGGAAGGGGTCAAAGCCAACCTAGCCATTTCCAGTCCATCGCCCACAAGTTGTTCTTAATCCTACTCCTTGATTTTCCATTTATATTTTTGTATGCTAAATTAACTATAAACTGATTTCTATTTACAGTATTTTATTGGCTGATTAGTTTTTGTTTATGTTAGTTTTTTCTTTTGTTATCTATTATTTAGTTTACAAATTATTTATGTTAGCAAATGGATGATGGTTTGAACAAACTTGATTCGGTGGAGTATGAAAATGAAGACTCTATTGGAATTAGCTTAGCAGAGCCCATATCTGATGATGATAGAGACACTACAAATATTGAGGTTCATGTTACTATTACCAATGATGGCTTAACTAAAGTGTAAACAGTGGCATATTAAAGAAAAAGAGAAAGAAGACTTCTATTGTATGGAAGGATTTTGTTGAAATTGAACCAAATGATGCTAAAATAGGCTCCGTTTATATCTTTATACACCGTTTCGTAAGTACATTGTTGATATGGGAGATTTGTAGTTGTAATCATCTAGTTCTACTGCAAGCTTTTAATTTCGTTGAGCATTTAATAGTTGTTAGTGTGAATCTGTGATGCTTCTATTATACATGAATACATGCATTTTGGCCAAAAGTTAGGCACTCACTTTATTCTTAATATATGTGGTTGCTGATAAGTATTGATACATAGAGGTGCTTTGTTTTGATTCAATTGAGTCAGTTATATTTGTGGTTTTGTGTTGAGTTTAACATTTTTTAGTTGAGCATTTTGTTTATGTAATTATGTTTATGTTCTTGCATATAGTTTCTGGAATTTGAATTTTGGTTTGAAAAATAGTTTTTTGCTATGATTAATAGCATTGTTTATTAACATCAATTTTTTATGCTGCATTATTAATTGTAAATTGAATTCTGTTTTCATTATTTTATTGGCTTATTAGTTTTTTCTTTTGTTATTTGTTATTTAGTTTACAAATTATTTATGTTAGCAAATGGATGATGGTTTGAACGAACTTGATTTGGGGGAGTATGAAAATGAAGACTCTATTAGGATTAGCCTAGTAGAGCCCATGTCTGATGATGATGGAGACATTGCAAATACTAAGGCTCTTGATACTGTCACTAATGAGGGCACAACTAAATAGCCTCGATGCAAATAGTGCAAAATCTTGTTCAAAGCATATTGATCGAGTTCTACCACTACACTACGTAAGCACTTATTAACTTGTTTGTCATAGATAGCCTTTAAGAATAAGCAGAAGGTTTTAGCAGTTGAGTCTAAGGAGTTAGATGATGCTTTTACTATGTCAAATTTTACCTACAATCGTAATAAGTTTATGGGGCATGTCATGTTTCATAAGTCATGAGTGCAAACACTCCATATTGAGGGGGAAATGTCTAGGGCTATTACAAAGAAGGAATGCATATGAACTTATAGACATAATATATGAAGTTAAAAGGTTTACTTAAATGTGTTAACATAGTTCATCTCGCAACTGACATGTAAACTTCTTGTCAAAAACTTTTATATACAATAGTAATATGTATTTTATAGATATTGATTGACATCTTCAGAGATGTGTGCTGAACTTTTGTAACGTACCACCTCTACATAGTGGGCTACTTATTGTTGATGCTTTACAAAAGTGTTCTCAAGATTGAAAAATTGAGAATAAAATTAATTCAATTATTGTAGACAATGCAAGTTCTAATGATATTGCCATTAAGATCTTGAAAGATAATTTTAGATTGAAGAAAATATTGTCTATTGGAGGAAAATTGTTTCATGTATGTTGTTGTGTACATATAACTAATTTGCTTGTGTAGTATGGACTTAGAAGATCGGGGAGATTGTTGATAATGTGAGGGATGGTATAAAATATTTGGTAGCATCAGAGAGTAGGTTAAAACAATTTAGTGAAATTTTGAAACAATTAAAATTATCGTCAAAGAAATTGATTTTAGATGTGCCTACTATATGGAACAACATATATTTAATGTTGGATGCTATATTTCAATTCAAAGAGGTGTTTTCCATATATGGTGATAGGGATCAAAGTTTTGAATGGGTTTCAAGTGCTGAAGAATAAAAGAAAGTTGAAAATATCTGTCAACTATTTGTGATTTTCAAAGAGGTAACCAATATTGTATTTAGAAGTGATTACCCAAGAGCAAACATATTTCTTTGTGAAGTATGGGAAATATAAGACATCTTAAATAAAAGGTATAGAGATGAGAATAAGTAAATGAAATCAATGGTAAGAAACATGAATTCTAAGTTTGAAAAACATTGGAGAGTGGTTTATTGATGGTAATTGTTGCAATGTTAGACCCTCGGTTCAAGGTGGTGTTGATCCAATTTTGTTTTCCTTTAATTTATCAAGAACCAGAAGTTTCCAAGAATGTTGACAATATCTCTATAGTGTTGCATGAGTTGTATGATAAGTGTGTTAAAGAATACAATTAAACTCTTATGGAACAAAGAGAGCAAAAAAATGCTCGAACAAAGTCTTCCCGTGGTTTGTCCGTTGTAGGGAGAAACACGCAAAGTGGTCAAACATTGTTTTTGTCTTTTGTTAGAATTGTTGATACAATGTAACTGATCAAATTAGAATTGGATATTTATTGTTAATAGAGTATATATATATATATATATATATATGAAGAGGATTCAGATGCAAGTTTCAATACCTTTGAATGGTGGAAAGCAAATACTCTTTAAGTTTCAGACTTTCTCAAATTGGTTCGAGATATATTGGCAACACCAATTACTACTATTAGTTTAAAATCAACTTTCAGTGCCGGTAGTAGAGTTATTGATCCTCATCGGGCTTCATTGTCAACTAAAACAGTACAAGATGTTGTTATATAGATTTGATTAGGTTAAAGCATTATATGGATTTAAAAGATCATCAACTATAACAGAAAGTGTTATATTTATTTTTAAATTTTAAGTTGTTGGTTTATTATCTTATATATCAGAAGTACTAGCTACTTTTCTTTTTTGTCAATAGAAGAATGTTCCATTTGCAACTTAGGTTCACTTACCTTAGGTAAAAGTATTTTTTATTTGATAATATCCAATCTAAACTCTTGACTATTTACTTTTGTATTTTGGTGGATTTTGTAATCTTTGTTGGATGATAATTTTGTTAAGGTAATTTATAACTGCTCACCATTATGACAAAGCATATTTTGTTCAAGCAAAATAAATTTTGGATTATTATCAAACATCACTTGACAGAAATACAAAATTAAAAATATATATTTTTAAAAATTATCTGAATATATTTTTAATGTGTGCAGCCTGCAGGTACATTTGGTAGTTGGTATTTATTGGGGAGCCTTTGAAGTTTGGCGTGTACTAGTGTATGCTTAGAATGATACTCAGAAGACAATGTAGATGAGGATGTCTTAAAGTGGTGTCTTTTGATTTGAAGTTTGGTGTCTCATTTATTTTGGTATTTATTGACAATAATTTTTCCTCTATGCTAACTTTATTTACATGTTGATTTGATTTTACATGTAATTAATATTGTGTGTGTCTTTAAAATTTTTAAGAGTTTCATTTTTTTTATTTTTTATTTTTATTTTGGATGTAACTTGGTAAGTTTTTATTTCCTCACCATTTAAAGATAAAGTTAAAAGACCTTGAGTAAAATCATGCAAGGGACTAAAAGATACCATAATTTCTTAATAGTGTATCACTGTATGTATGAAAGTATAGTTGCTGAAATGGAGAGAGCCTTTCAAGTTAGGCATTTACAAATTATATCATCATTTGATTATATGTAATTAATATTTGTGTATGCATCTTCAAATTTTCTCGCTGATTCCATTTTTGTTTTGATTGTAAGTTTCTATTTTATTTAGATACTGTTATATTATGTTAGTACATATCAAATATGCTATTATTAGTTGAAGACAGAACCTTACACTAGGGCTGCAACCTGCATTGAAAATATCGGGTTTGCGTCCGACCTGATCCGAATTTCACAATTTAAGACGCCAACCCGATTCGAAACAACCCGTCAAAAACAGAATTGGGTTGAACCCATATGACTCGACTTGGTCTCTATTTATTATTTCAAAAAAAAAAAAACTGAAAATATTGCTCCTCCTTCATTGGCAGACCTTGTTTGTACCCATTTTCTACAAATGAAAATTCCTAATCCAACCAAGAAAAGCAAGTTGCATCATAGATTAAACTTATACATTTTTAGATCATTAGGCTAATAAGTTCTGTTATTTCTTTAAAACTCTCATCAACCAAACACAGAGAAGACTATTGCACAAATCATGACAACCAAGAAAAAATGTATTGAGTGACAGAGTCATCGACTTCAGATTTATTGAAAGAAAAAAATCCCCCAACAAATGAAACCCAAAAAGCCCCCAACAAATTAAATCCCTAAACAACGAGATCCATAACAAATCCCCCAACAACAAGATCTATAACAAATGAAAACCAAGAAACCCAAAAAACAAGCAAAATCACTGGACACCATCGAGCTTGATCATGATGAAAGTCTGCTCCATATTTTTCTCCATCGAAGGCTTTTGGGTTCCAGCTCTAAAAATGGAGCTAGTTTCTCCATATGATTTTTTTTTTAACCTGGTTTTATTTTTTCTCTAAAGAGGAAGATCGACAATTACAGCCAGAGGTAGCGGTTGCGATGGCGGCGGAAGATGCAAAGGAGTAGCACCTAAGAAATCTAATTCTGGAGCATGTGGCAATGGAGGAAGTAGAAAATGTGAAGCGAAAGAGGTTTCTGAAAGGCTGCGAGCTCACCTTCAAAGCCTCCATTAAAGTTGTCCCCTAATGCTTCCTCTTTCTTTTCCCCTTACAGAGTTTATCTCCTACTAGTGCTACTATTTCTCTACCCTCACAAGTTTTAAATGGATTCAATATTTTCAAGATGTAGGACGATGTCGCCACCCGCATGGTACTTGGAGGCTAGGGTTTGAGAGAAATGACAATGAAGAAAAATTTATACTCAGTCGATTTAACACTAAAATTCAAACCCGTTGTTCTTATCGGATTGGTGACCCGATCATTAGTGACCCATCAAATGTCGAGTAAGGTCGGTTCAGGACACTCGGATCATACGGGTTGTCGGGTCATATGCACAGGCCTACCTTGCACCATCAACAATTGGAAAGATCTGTTACTACAATCTATCTTGAGCCGAGTTGAGCTCGAAGCCAGCTCGAACGTTGAGCCAAGCTCAACTTAACTCGAGTACAGCTCAGTTAGAATCATTGACTCGACTTAATTAAGTCCAGCCCAGGCCCGTTGACGTATTAAAGAGCCGAGCTTAAACTCACCCAAGACCGGCTCGTATACAGCACTACACTCATCAGGTTATTAACTCAAGTGACAATAACACACGAATTGTAATCAATGTATGTCGAGCTCCTTGGGGACATATATGCTGTCTCTGGGATCCAACAACGGCAAAGAATAGAAGGGGCCACTGGCCATACGTTTCATTGCTTTCAGAGGCCAGAAACGAAAACCATAAAACAAAGAAAGCTTAAAATCGCACATTGCCATAACATTGATGTCCGTAGAAGAAGCAGCTTAAATCCTGGGAACTGTTGGTAAAAGTTATAGCGTGAAACCAAACCCCTACATACAGACAAAAGGTGAAAAAAACACCCAAAAACACAACTTTTTCATCATCATCTGGAACACTAGAGTAGTCAGTATCCATCTGGCACTTTCAAGCCATTAACACATATCCTAACGCCAATTAATTTCCCACGACTAGACAAAAAGCAGCCACTCAAAACGTCAGAGTTACCTAGAAAAAGTAGTCACGTGTGTTGTAGTAGTAGTATCCATCATAAGACAGTCCCCCCCCACCCGTACGTACGGGTCAGCCACTTCTTTAAGGATCATATCATCAACATTGTCCACTCTGCCTACTAAGGCTTCCACACAACCCATATAACCAGAGTATTATTCGGCATATTTTTTGACTAGATAGATAAAGCAAAAGCCGTATCTGATGCAATACTAGTATCTGAATACATTTCCATATCAAATCAACAATCAAAACTTCAACCCCTGGCTTGCCTTAATTTCGTGTGATTGCAAGGTTGAATTTGCATCAGATTGGACAAGCATTATTAGGCGATTCCTCTTACCTCCAGTTTGAGTTGTGGGAGACGAAGAAACTGTAATCCGGATGGTTGACTTTCGATAGCCTCACCCAGTTATCGGCAGCCCGCAATAGAGAATTGGCTTTCTGAGATTCATGAACTCCTTCTGGACTCCAGTCAGAAGCTTTGAACTTGTAGTAAGCAAGCCCGAAGATGGGCAATGAGAGCTTGACAGACAAGTCAGCACTGCGTATCTCCTTCGGCCTTGGACCACAAAAATGTAGCCCATCAGAGCCAGTAACTGCCCAAACAACACGATGACTAGATTAGAATACACACACAGAGGCAAACAAAGGATTCACAACATACTCGTATTCATGAACAAATACAGTACATGTCACTCCCAAACTTCATTAAGGTGTAATTAAGAAATTTCGTTAATTTAGTAAGTTTGATATATATATGGATATATGTTCTGATTTTCGAAGGTCAATTTTTATGGGCGTTACAGATGGCGTTGAAAAAGGTTATTAAAGCCTAGATTACTCAAAATGAGTTCAAGAAAGCTTAGAAATCCTGGTTGAACAAGGATTTCCTTCTAAATAAAATTGCCACCTATTTTGTAGCTAGGAAACCCTAAAATCTAGTATTAATTTATGAAACTTGCTGGAAGATTTTCCTAGAGAAGTTAGAATTTGACCTTTTGTTTTTTAAGGAAGGCGAGTCCCATAATAGGTCTAAAACCCCATATTTTCGTCATCCTCAACGCAGCCCAAGAAAACACTAATGGTACATTTGGATGGAGGCAATCCTTTAGGATTCTTGGGAATCCTTTAGGTTTGGACATATGCTGTCACCTAATTCCTCTCCTAGTGCAAGACTCTTTAGGCAATGACTTCCTTTAAGCTTTAATTTGATGTATATTGCTATTATGTGATAAAAGAATGATTGGAGTCACTATAGTCCACCTTTGGAGCTTCCAGCTCTTATCAGTAGACTTAAACCCTAAGAATAGTGCACACAAGTGACCCTATTGAAGGGCCCTTAGGATCGCCTAAACCCAAGTGCATGCTGGTTAAGTCCAGCACATGCACCTTATGGCTTACACTATTAAGCGGCAGCAAGTCCTTAGGCTCAAATCAGTAAACCAAAGTGACCTCTTTATAGATTTAACCATACGAGTTTATACCTATGTGGACTTGATTTGAGCGCCCTAAAGAGCCTACACACAAACCGTATTGCATGCAACATTGGAAGCAAGTCAAACTTGGGCATGTAATCAGACCATCCATGAACAGAGTTACAAAGCATATTTAGAAAAAACCCGGGCATTAAAAGTCAACGAGTAAAATCAGATACGAAGTGTTGACTTTGCAAGGATAAGGAAGCAAGGCATGTAATATGACAATGCCCTTCTCTTCAAAGCAAAAGGTTATGTTTACAAAAGCATTTCAAAGGCATACATTGTAATGTTAAGTCTTCCTTGTAATCCCCTTTTGATGCACCTACTATATTACACGTTATGAAAGTGAGGTTAGCATATGTTTTAATGTCCTCGCCTCTACGATATGATATTGATATGCTTATGATATGAATATAACAATGTTATAAATATGTTGATGTTATGTAAGTAATGAGAAAGAAGACATAAGACAAAGAATGATTCTATCAATTTTGAAAGTTTTTCTTTTGGCCACATGCTGATGCAAGGGTGCCAGAGCAAAAAGGGGGGAAGAGCAAGCCAGACTTAGGACGTTGAGAAGGTGTGGTCCCTTGTGATACCCATATCCTAACACAAGCTACCCTTTTAATCCCATGGGATTTAAGACTAACCCGGTATAAATGGGGACGTCTGCAGGTCAAGGGCAGTAAAGATTTGATCTATTGAATGATAGAATAAGTGTTAATCAAGTGGGATGCTAAACTTTAAAAAAAAATACATGGGACATTAAAATTTTGTTTAGCTATGTGCCCACGAGAGAGAGAGAGAGAGAGACCTTTGAAGGGTGTAGACAAAGAATGAAAGGTCAAGAAGCAGGTATCCACATTCTGGAGTGTTGGACCTGTGGGAATCCTATATATTGGATACCTTCATAAAAAAAAAATTCACATTATTAGTAAATAAGAAACTTGCATCAAACCAGAATTATAACAATATAACTTTTTGCCAAGTGAATCACAATATCATCACGCCATGAAAGACATACCATGACACAGAAATCCAACTTGAAGGTGATAGATCAGAGCTCTTGTATGTCCTCAGCTCTGGAAACCGAGTTGCGAGAACTGAAATCTGTTGGATTCAAAAATGGTTTATGTATGTTACAATAAAGAAAAGTCATTTAAAAAAAAAAATCTAGATTCTTAAGAAGATAATGGACTTGCCTTATCAGCCAAAGGCTCACGACCAAATGGTGGATCATGCTCCAAGTATTCAAACACAAGTTGATCTGGGGGGTTTCCATTCTCGCTTTCGTCACTTGATGAGCTTTTATTTCTCACTGAAAGTCTTTTCAAACCCCGAATATTTGCTTCTGTAATGTTCTGCTGACTCCAAGGCCCATGAACAACACTACTGGCTCCTCTTTCCGCTCCATAGTCACTGTTGCTGTCACTACTTGACTCTCTGGATGACATGTCACTCTCCTCACCAGGTCTCCTGTCATATGATAGAGATGAGTAGAAGGTCAAATGAAATAGTGCACCTACCAATAAATAGATCATTATGTGAAGTGTAAAGTATTGCTGAATACAAGTATAAAGATAGTTTATAATTTACAGGAGACAACCACTAAGCTAAAACTGAAAGTGGTAAATGTGGAAAAAACAGCACCCAAAGCTTCAACACCACCATGTTTCTCTCTGACAATTGGTGTATTCTTCAAGGAAAACAATAGGTCAAATTTGCACATCTAGTTTATAGAAGATGGATCATCTTAAAACCCAAACTTGAATTCCTGAAAAGTGTCCTAAATCACTATACACACACACCCAAAGCATAAATACCCCCAATATCTGCAGATTAATCACTGTGACCTACCTTGCTAATCAAATTGAGGATTAATGATAACGATTATAAAACAGGACACAAAAATGACATCTTCTAATGGTGCATGGTTATGCTTTCTTCCGTGTTTATAGGTCTATAAGGATTTCGCACTACATTTCCTCGTAATCAAATTTGTGTAACCTTTGCTCTCGGGGTCAAGCAACACCACATATCAAGCATGGTTGCAATCCTTTTTAATCGTGACCTTTCATAAATAAATTTTTATCTGATCTTTGAGGCTAACAAACTTAACTTACATCCCAACAAAAGCGTGGGAAAATCTACTGACTCTCTGCAAATACCATATCGGATTAACAACTTGATTCATAGTTGTTCAGCTTGATAGAACTTAAATTATAAAACAGCAGAGCACTGGAAATAGCTTTTGTACCAAACAACAAAAAGCACTACATTTTTTTTTTTTTTGATAAGTTACAACAAAAAGCACTACATTCCAGTTCAGAGATGAAAAACCTAATGGAACAATGGCAGAGACAACAGGTATATCTGCAACATAGAGGCAAAACCCATGCCTTGCACAAAATGAGCCAGGAATGCTGTCAATACCTTGTCAGAAAGCAAAAGAGAGAGCCTCCCAGATTGAAAACTTGAATTAGAGGACAACAGGTAAATTATACCAATAGCAGATAAAAAGAAGTGTATGCACACACACAAGTATTCTCAGAGCTTATAACTTATCAACAACAAGAACGTTATTGGCAAGAAATGAGTCTGATGAAGTGGCCTCAAGAGATCATACTAGTATGCCACCCAAAATCAAGTACAACAAAACCCAAAATCCTTTTTGATGACGTTTACTAATACTTTTTTTATTCTTTTTGATAGTTAATAAGAGTTTTGTTTATAGTACTATTTTTATTTAGATGTCTCCATCACCACTTTTTTGTTCATTTCAATTATCATTGAAGATTCTTCCACACAAAAGCATTTAGATCAAGCCCCTCACAACCTAAATATAACAGAAGTAAAATAAAATAAAATAAATACAAGAAGCACCCGAGATCCAAACAAGGACGTTGCATAACATGTGTACGTGGATATCTAAGATACCAGCATGTAATAAGCTTTGTATCATAAAATTGAGGATCCCTTAACTCATTAAAATATTCATTTAAACGAATACCAGTCAATTGAAGTTGAAGTTCATAATAGAGCCCGAGTTAGAACTCCTCACCTTAGCTTTGGAGAGGGCTTTGTTGGGTCTATATACAGCTGAATTCCAGATAAGTATGGCACATAATATTGAATGACAGAGTCACTTCCATTCAACAGAAGAGGAACACCTGCTCCGTATGCGCTCCACTCCTTGAAAGACTCCCACAGATCCCCGAGCAAAAAGTACGGATGCGACTCTGGCAAAGGATTTCTCCATCCTCTCATGCTCCTCTAATATTACCCAAAAGGAATTCCATTTATCAGAAGCAGTTGTAAGATTTAAAGTTCTAGTAATTGTCGAAAAGATAAAGCACTCCACTAGTAGATCGTTATCATTTTTTCTTTCAACTTATCGAAAAAAGAACATTAATTCCAACCCTACGAATCAGATATCCCAACTTCCATATTTAAATTAGGCTCAATTGAGTTGGATTTTCATACAATTTCGGGTTTCTAAAGGACAAGGATAAACGAAGGCAAACGAAAGAAAAGGGGTTTGGATTAAGTTTCACCATTCAGAGCTTAATAAGTATAAATTTCAACAAAAAACATCAAGAAGAAATAAAGAAAAATCAAAACTTAAACGCCGTATTGATCACATTTCCCAAACTCTCTCAAAAAAATAGAGGCACAAAAACCCAGCAAGAAAAGAAGATAAATTAGCGTTTAGAAACCCTAAATTCCGACCCCTTTTTTAAAGTGAAAAATCACCTTAGGGAAATACTGAGCCGGCACCACCGGAGTAGTGTGTTCCAAGAACCGATCCAAATTCGTCGCGGAGTCGCTCGCTCCTAAACCCGACCCCGAAATCGAACAATCGGACTTCGTCGAAGAAAGCGACGCGCACTCATCCGAGGCGGTCCTCTTCTCCGACTCCACCGAAGAAGAACCGGCCCTGGACACCGAAGTGGACCTCTGATGCTTCTCTTGCCCTTGCAGTTGCCTTTGTCGCACGTGCGGCGGGCTATAGAACCTCTGATGCTTCTCTTGCCCTTGCAGTTGCTGCTGCTGCTGTTGCCTTTGTCGCACGTGCGGCGGGTTATAGAACCGGTTCTCACCGCGGCTGCGAGCGATCGAGACTCCTCCGGAGGCTGACATTGTCGGCAGGCAAAAGAAAACGCTACGGCTTCGTACAGTTAGCGATAGAGAGAGAGGGAGAGAGAGAGAAGGGGGTGCGAGCGTTACACAGCAGAAGAATACGCTAGGGTTTATTTATTATTACTAGTAATATTTTTTAATTGCATAAATATAAAAAATATAAATATATATGTGCGCAAAAACACAAGGTGAAATTGGTGTGGGGAACAGAGAGCCAGGGCGTATGGGTGCGGTGGCTTCTTGATGGCAAGGAAAATGAAATGGAAAGGAAAACCAAAACGAAACAGGCGTTTGCAGGAAAATGAGAAGAGTCCAGAAAGTGTGGTGTTTTGTGTTTGGGTGTTTTTGGTGATTTGGGTGCCGTATCCATCCTTTCATATACGAATCTTCTTACTTGGGAAAGTAAAAGATTGTCGGGGGTTTAGATCAGGGAAGGATAGAATGTCACAGATCCAAAACCCAAGCCCACATTGTGTTGCATTCTCCGAGGCCCCAATATCCATTTTATATTTTGGGCCAAAAGGCCCAAACTTAAGTGAATTGTCTCCTTGTTGAGATTACAATGAAAGCAGGCCTATGATCATTCTTCTTCTTCGAAATTCCTTGCACTCCTAACTAGTGGTTGCTACCCGCTCGTGTTCATCTTTTCAACACTTGCAATTACAATTGCTATGGTTCATTTGGTTTTTCGGAAAGATGGGGTGGATGTAGATCATGGATTTGAGTTTATCGATTTTTCTATGAGATGTCCTTTATAGAATAAAAGCTTGAGTATGGCATAGATTTCTGGGTATAACGGGTCCGATTTAAATAAATTTTAGAATCGAATCAATATATACCAGTTTTAAGTTTTGAATAACCGATACCGTACCAATTACACACCTAAATCGGTACTTCCGATTTTACCTGTTTTGTTCCAGTTTTGTCCAGTTTTCCTATTTTAATCATCAGCCATAAAAAAAATATGGTCATGTAAAAAATTTGCTACAAATACTATATACTAATACTAATACTATAACATAGTTACCTCCATTTATATAGTTATTTATATAGTTATTTATATATAGAGGATTACTAATAGTTTATATTAATAACATATAACTAAACAAATGTTCATGTTTAAGATATTAATTTTATGTTATAAAATTAAATTTTTTAATGTTATATTAAGGTTTATAACATTAATTTTATATTATATAAGATGTTATATTAATTTTATGTTATTGATTATTATGAGTAATAGGATTTTAGAATTTAGTCTTATATTAATTAGCAATTTAACATATAATATAAAATTATTTTATATATAATTATATATTATATTTAAAAATTACATAGAAAAAATCATATAACAATATTTTATATAATATAAAGAATAAATAAATATATATACATGAACAAGTCCAATCCGGTGCGAGAAAAAAGGAAAACTGGAACCGATTCCGGTCGATTTTTCAAAAGATGAAACAGGTATTGGACCGAACCGAATCAACCAATTTGGGCCTGTTCATCGGTTTATCGGTTTTTATTTTCACCCCTACACAAATCCAATTTAATAATGCATTTATAGAAATCTCTTATCAAGTACTATTATAAATATGTTCATGTACAAAGTTTCTACATTGGTCCTTTAGCTTCTTGCTTTGTAAAAATATGATTGCTTAAACCATAGTGAAGAACGTTTGTATGGATGACACCATTTACTTCAATTGATCTTCAAAACAAAAACAGATTATGCTTGCTGTTAGTGTATATATTTGTATCTTAGAATATATCTAGAATATTAGATCATATCCTTAATTTCTTGTAATTATGCTAGGCTAGAATCTTTCTTATTAGTTGTATTTCCTTATTTATTTTGGCCATATTCAACTATATATTAGCCTCCTTTTGTATAGTTTGATACACACAGAATTAAACACTAATATGATTCTTTAGAATTCTCTCTGTTTCTTTATAAATGTAGCACTTCTCCAATAATAAACCTTACTACTTTCACACAAATTTAGAAGAAAAAAAGAAAACTTTTTATAAAAATTAAAAATTAAAAAAAAAACTCCCAAAACTTTATGTTTTAAAGATTCCACTGGTTTTACAAATACCAAAAATTCTGCGAACATGCTCAATATTGTTTCAATGTCAAAATAAGTGATGGACTTATAGCCCATTCACCAAAGATTATTGGTGATCATCGCCCCAAAGAAAAGCTTCTTAATTCCAACTACTCAATATTTCGAAGTCAATTGATCTTGAAAGTAAGCCAATAATTACGTTACTAATTTTCTAATTTGTTTGACAAAACCTGACTAAGTCAAGATGTCCACTGAATTTATATTTACTAACAACACAGAGAATGTAGATAGAGGCATTCAAAAGTTGCCTGAATCCCAGTGGAAGTTGCCTCCTATTAGTACCTTTAAAGCAAATTGGAATGATGCAGTTGACAGAGTCAATTGTCGAGTTGGTATACGAGTTGTAGTAAGTGATTGAAATGAGAAAGTAGTGGTTTCCTTATACTTATCTTGCTGAGGCCTATGCTGCTCTCAAGACTGTTATTTTTGCTCAGTAGCTGGGTTTATCTCAAATTATGCTGGAAGGAGATGTAGAAAAGGTTGTCAATGATATATATATCAATGGAACTACAGATTAGTGAAGTCAAGTGGGAATGATGGTTTCTAATATTAGATTGATGTTGCAACAGTTTTAACATTGGTTTGTGAATTTTCTTTCTAGAAAGTTTAATTGTATTGCTCATTATCTTGCAAATGATGCATTAAAACTCCTTGGGCCGTGCATTATTCTGGATGGAGTCCCTCCTTGTATCCGTTCTTTGTTGCAAACATTAAGAATGAAGTGGTCTTCTTCTTCTTCTTCTATTTTTTTTTTTTAAAGTTAAATATAATTCCAAAGGTTTTGTAACATGTCTTGAGCTGTTGGCTTCTTGGTTTGCTCTAGATCAGGCCAATACTTTCGTTTCTTAACAAAAATATTAGGAATGAGGGCGTGAAATAATGAAGAAGAATGATGATAGATATAGAACTATTTTTACAACTTTTTTTTTATAACTATAAATTAAACGACAGTGTTTTTATAAGATAGTGATCGATACTTTTATGATTATTTTATAAAAATTTCTTTAGTATTTGCTAATTAAAAAAATTGTACGTGCAAATGGTTGCAATTATTATTATTTTTCAGTGGAGAAACATGCACCCACGTTAGACATACAAAAATTCATGGCTATATAAGATTATTATTCTTTAATTAATTATAATAAAATCATATATATTTGACCCCATCGATCGTCCCGCCAATTAAAATAAGCCCCACCAACAGAGAGAGAGAACATAGGAAGATTCTTATATATATATATATATTCTTGGTATAATTTTCATAAATTATTGAATTTTATATAAAAAATTATTTTATTCTAATGCATAAATTTGCTATTTAACATTATTTAAATAAAAAAAATCATTTGAGAGTAGAATTTTTGTTTATATAAAACTGAAGTGTTAAAAGAATAAAAAAAATAGTAATTATGAAAACGAAAGGATAAAGTATGGACGCGTCGCCCGCCATTGCTGAATGACAAGTCAATTAAGCAACTTTCCAAGTCTCCGTTTTCGCATTAAATGGCTTTGAACAACCTTAACAAAATCAATACAGTAATGGTAAGTACAGTAAAGAATATATAAACGTTACGTAATTATTTTAAAAAAATAAAGTCTAAAATTAAAAAATTAATTTTTTTTATATAAATTTTGTATTAATTTATTTTTTTAAAAAAGATTCAACGACACTTGTACAACTACGACTGTATCAATACTTGAAGAGAGGTAGTTAACATGTACTAACTACAGTATTCTAGAAGTTGAAGATCCTTTGGATTTCCTTTTTAATTTCTTTCTTCATTTATCAGTTATGTAAATTTATATAAAAATGTGTCCCATGCATCAGATGTTTTGAGTCTACTTTGGCCAAACCTTTCTTGCTTTCAGAATCTGCAATATATTATATGTAGCTGTGAATAAAATACCTCACAAAGGGCACCGTCTCATGTGAAACATGGTAAAATGTATGACAATGATATCTTTACATGAGTACGTATTACCTAAGTTTATGAGATGAGGACAAAAGATATGTAATTTGATAATGAATTTTTAAGTTGCGTATGGTTAGTGAAATAATTTTAAATATTATATAAATGATAATGAAAAAATAATAATAAAATATTAAATAATGGTAAACAGTAATAAAAAATAATAAAGATAAAAAATAATAATAAAATAATAAATAGTAGCGACAGAACACTCCATCACCCAAACGAAGCCTAAATTTTGTACCAAGCAAGATGCTAAAACCATGAAGCCTTAAATTTTGTACCCAACGAGATGCTAAAACCTTTGGCATGTTTCATTGAGATTTTTTTTGTGAATATTCAGTAAATAATTAAGATTATTAGAACAAACAGCATTTGAATTCAAAATGGGGGTGTTTTTTTTAAGACAATTTGCAAAGATGCTTTCTTTAACAAATCAAATTACAAATCATTTTCTTAGAAAATTATTGTCCTAGCTAGCTTGTCATGGTGGAACAAAAAAGAAAAGGAAAAAAAAAATAAAAAAAAGAGAATTGTTTGTTATGATTTTGACACCTTCGGTCTATAAATACCAAAATCCTGGTACTCACTCTTCACCAACACAAAAACTAGTCTCCAAACTCTTTTTCCTTACTCTAATTTCTTAGGGGTGGTAATATGCCACACGACCCGTTAATCCAATACGAACACGACATGATAATAGCGGGTTAGGATTTAGCCTTAATGGGTTTGGTTCAAAACAGGTTGATCCATTAAGACACGATTGCTTAATGGGTTGATAATGGGTCAACCCGTTTTGACCTGTTATAACCCGTTATGACATGTTAAGAAAGTTAAAGTTACAATTATACCCTTATACCTAAAAATAAAATTATTAGAATTTCAATTTCGATATTTTTATTATTTGGATTGTAGTTTTGGACTTATAATTAGTTTTATACTTTTTATAGATATTGTGCTTTTAACATTTATATAAAATTATGCTAAATTTAATTAGGTTAAAAAGATTAATTTCAGACCTATTCAACCCATTTACATAAATAGTTTGAAATGAGTCGTATTGTATCGTATTAACCTATTTCGTAATATTTTCTTAATTTTTTTGTTTACTTATAAAAAAAAAAACATATTTCGTAATATTTACTAATGGGTCAAAACGGGTTAACACGACACGACCCGTTATTTTAATGGGTCGTGTTAGGGTTTGAGATTTTGACACGATGAGCTTAATTGGTTGGGTTAGGATTGATCTACGTAATATAATATACATGTTTTGACACGACATAAACACGACCCGTTAACACGGTTTGACACCCCTATAATTTCCTGCTACAACTTCCAAAGTCTCAGTTTTATTCATATCATGGGTGTTTTCACTTACGAGGCTGAGAGCACCTCAGTGATCCCTCCAGCTAGGTTGTTCAAGGCCTTTGTTCTTGATGCCGATAACCTCATCCCAAAGGTTGTACCTCAGGCAGTCAAGAGCGCTGAAATTATTGAAGGAAATGGAGGTCCTGGAACCATCAAGAAGATCACTAACCACCTAAGACTGCTTAATAATAATAATAAAAATAGCTTAAACTTGAATTTGGGTCGATTAATGTACTAAACGAAAGAAACTTTGTTGTGTATATGTTTTGCAGGGAGCCAGTACAAGTATGTGAAGCACAGGATCGATGCGATCGACGAAGCAAACTTCACATACGCCTACAGCGTGATTGAGGGAGATGCTCTGGCAGACAATATCGAGAAAATCTCGTACGAGACGAAGATAGTGGCATCACACGAGGGAGGATCCATTTTGAAGAGCATCAGCCACTACCATAGCAAAGGCGACCACGAGATCAAGGAAGAAGACGTGAAGGCTGGTAAAGAGAAAGCCTCAGGACTTTTCAAGGCAATTGAGGGTTACCTGGTGGCACACCCTGATGCTTACAACTAATTTATAAAATGCCATATATCTGCGACTCAGCGAATTGTTTTGTGGCTTTCATTTCTCTTCTTTTTTTTTCCAGCCAAGACTGCATGCAGCTTTTGGGTTTGATAATAAAGAAGTTTGTTCGTGTACTGGTTTTGATTATGATCTGTTATTTTGTTGTAAAACACGGCTCACATACAAAATATATATATAATGAAAATTATCTATTGAAATTGACCGTTCGAATGATGACTTTTTTTGTCACGGTTAGAATTCGTTCCAGAATGGCGTTCGAATGCTTCTCAGTTATCGTTCTAACGTTAGTGTATCTTTTGAACGGTTATCAAAAAACATTCAAACGATCAATAGAATGACGTTCGAACGTTAAAGGAACAGATCGAACGGTAGAAGAGATCGAACGGTGTTGAGTAATGTTCGAATGCTATGGTAATAACCTGCGTTTGAATGTTTTTTTGATCATCTAGTATCGTTCGAACGTCTTGGTCATAAATGTTCGAACGGTACAGTATCGTTTGAACGGCCTACTCATTAATGTTCAAACGATACAGTATCGTTTGAACGGCATACTCATTAAAGTTCGAACGTGACATGGTCGTTTGAACGGATATTATTTTTTATTAAAACTATAAAAAAAACTAAATAGACATTCATAATATTTGAAAAACATAAATTAGGAACTGTTTAATTACTCACAAAAGTTTTATAATAAGTGCGAACAAATAAATAACCATGAGACTGGCATTGTTCATACATAATTAGATAATATCATAAGCTGGACGTAAAAAACCATCAGTTGGTTGGAGGCCTGTACTGTTGCATAAGCTGTTGCATTTGGAGTTACATATCTCTCCTGAACTCTGCTTGTTCTTCTTCATGTTGTTTGAGGCGCATCTCCACGTCTCCTTGTCTCACCAATTGAGCCTCTAACTCTTGCTGTTTTGCAACCAATTCTTCAATTCTGCGATTTGCATTATCTTGCGCTATAGAGGAGACCCGGAAGAAGAGGAAGAGGGAGAAGGTTTTACACAGCGACCCAAACCCCTCAAATATCCTGAATGTTCACCCAGAACTTGTGTAAAAATCTCAACATATTATTTGAGGAATTTTGATCTGACGCAGATTCAGCACGCAGGGCAACCATTTTATCCTACACATAAGATAAAGAGTTAATATCATCATAAATATTTGAATATATTTATTTAAAACAAATTATAATACTTACATAATTTTCACGGGCATCGGGATGACTCCACTCTCCATTACGGTTAGTATGTGATGCAGCATATAATTTTGTCAGATCATAATTGGCATCTGAATCTTGTTATAATAAAGATTTGTTAAGATATAGCCATTATGATTCATATATTCAATTAACTATATACAAACAAAAGAATAACAATACCAATTTCTTAGAGAGGCGGTGGAAAGATCTTGAGCCTGCATGATGAGTAATCTTCAATTTTGATCTATTTGTTTTGTTTATACAACTTCGCTCCTACATAGGAATTGAAAATATTAGAAAGCGAAATTAAAATAGGACGACTAAAATAAATAAATTAATTATACCTTATATGATGGATCTTCAAACATGTCACAAAGTTTTTCCCAATCAGAAGGTTGCACATCTTGGAAAGGATGTTGGCGTGCTTCTTCACTATTCTCAAACTTATTATAATGCTCATGACACCTCGCCTTATACTTGCGGAATGCATTACTCATAAGCTCTTCCACAGTTTTACGCTCCTCTCTCCAACCAAAATTTAATTCGAAATCATCCTTACAGAAAAAAATTTAGACAAAGATATTATCATTTATAATATTCTAACTTTAAAGTAAAATAAAAAAATTTATCAATTAAATTTCATGTTTTAAACATTACCAAATAACGCTTCTTGATAAGGTCCTTAACATCTTGGGAGACTTTCTTCCATGAAGTTGTTGCCAAAGGTGCATAAGTTCGTGTAAGAGCACCCACATGCGATGCAAGCCAAGCTGCTGGTTGTCCTTCGCCTCCGGTATGTTCATCAAGAATGTTAACTTTGATTTTACCCACCTTACGATATTTTTCCAACGTCACGCCTCTAGTAGTGCCTCGACCTTGACGAGATTGTATTGTGAAGTCATCATGATATATAACATTGTAATCAATTTTCTATTATAACTTTAATTAATAAATTTTATGAGTATTAGAATTTTACCTTGTTCTGGCTCAAATCCACAAACAAATTAAAGACGGGCTGACTCTCTTGGTATGCTTCTTGAGTAGAGGGATCATCTGCTTCTTCATCTCGCCCTTCCGCCTGAGGGATAACGTCATATATATTTCTTGGAGAATACTTTTGTACTACTCGCCGTTGATTTCCTAACTTGGGGTCATTTAAGTAGAATACTTAAGATGCTTGAGAAGTTAAAATAAAAGGATCATCTTCATACCATTTTTTTGATGTATTAATACTCAAAAAATATTCTTCATCACGGACTCCAGTTCGAGGATTGCTTAAATCCCACCAATCACACTTAAACAGATATACTGCAAGTTCTCCCAAATATTTCATTCCAATTATATCAACAATAACTCCATAGAAATCAATATTTTCTCCATCATGACTTCCCTCGACTAGGACACCACTATTTTATGTTTTCCTATAACAATCCCTATCCACTGTGTGATACCTACTTCCCCGAGAAATACATGCAGAATATCTTGTAACGCGCCTCGATGGGCCATGCTCTAATGCATACAGTTCATCCGATATATCGTTTGGATTATTTGCATGCATTTGTACAACCTACATATTGAGTAAAACTTCTATTATATCAATAAGAAACAATTAATATTTAATGAACTATTGGATGAGTAAAGCATATGTAATGTCATTACCTGTTGTTCAAACCATCTCGGGAACTCCTCTTCATGTTTCTGATTTATATCTGTTGCCCAGATGACTAACACAAGAGGGGGGGTGAATTGAGTTGTATTTAAAAAAAATAACAATTATAAATCAAATATACAATATCAAATATAAACAAAATACGAAATAGCAATAAATATAAAGAGTAAGGGTAAGAGAGAATCAAACTCAGTATGTTAACGAGGTTCGGCCCCACTGCCTACGTCCTCGCCTCAAGCTACCCCTTGAGGATCCCCGAATTCACTATTCAACCTCCTTCAGGTGGAGGTAAAAACCTATTACACCTTTGAACAACACCGCTACAAAGGATCCGTGTAGAACACCCTCTACACTTGCAATCACCTTACACGTGGTGATTCAACGATTCCCTGTGTAGAACACTTTCTACACGCACAAGGGTTGTACACACCCTTTTACTGATACAAGAATTGATAGTGGGTAGAATATCAGAAAACACTCCTCAATGAGTGAAATAAGAACAATACAGCACAACCTATATCTCTCAAAATGAAAAAGGATTAAGGCTCAATGCTTAGAGAAGAGAGAATGAAAGCTTTGAATGAGAGTTGTATGCTCTTGGTGTTGTGAATGTGAAGCTCTCAAATGATCTATTTATAGGCATATGAGACTTCATATTCAAATTTAAAAAGATTCACATGTCAAAGACATCATCATTCATTTTTCAAAAATTTCAAACCTAATCTTTTTACTTTTTGCATGTGACAAAATGAGCACACTTTACTTTTCAAAAAATTCAAACCTAATCTTTTACTTTTTGCATATGACAAAAGGAGCACACTTTACTTTTCAAAATTTTCAAACAAAGGCATCTTCCTTTTGCATAAGTCAAGAAAAGCATCAATCACTTTTGAAAATATTCAAATAAAACATGCACATGTGAAAGATGACAATCAATCATCTTTAATATTTTCAAAGTTCAACCCTTTAATCATGGCATGCACATGTGAAAGATGACAATCAATTATCTTTCAAAATTTTCAAATTTAATTTTCAAAATATTCATGCACATGTGAAAATGTATTTTAATGCTTTATGATAAAATATTAATTTTTGAGCCTTAATCCTAATTTCGAATTTTAAAGAGATTTACAACATTATCTATGACTTTAATGTGAACTTGTCCCTTCTTGCTCATGCTTGGTTCTTGATGTGCTTGACTCCATTGTGTAGATAACTTGAGCTTGAGACTCCTTTATTCTATGAATTCATTTGTTATCATCAAAATCCATGTGTAAATATATAATTATACAAAACTTGAAATCTTAGGTTTAACAATATCATTTACTCATAGTTCCTTGAGCATGTTAATATGATCACTGAAATTGATAATTATAACAATTCTTTTATATCCGTAATCTTTCGTGAAAGTAAATGTGGGAATATTAGATTAAGAAAATATTATTACTTACTTCACGTGGTTCTCTATCTCAGGGTAATTGTTCAGCACGTACCACTGAGCTTTCTCAAACTCTCTTCCACATAAGTCATAACCACGCATTGCACCAAGTGGACATACTTGTTGGGAAAACACAGAAAACCCATTTCATTATCTTGTTCGGTCAACGTCAAAGTTTCTTTCCGGCCAATCAAACCTAGTGTCAACTCCGTGGAAATACTTGGAACAGAAGGTATGCCACTCATTATCAATATATGCTTATGCAATTGAACCTTCTGGGCGAGATTTGTTACCAACTATACGTTTCGACTTCCCAAGGAATCGTTCAATGGGATACATCCATCTATACTGAACTGGTCCTGCAAGTCTAGCTTCACATGGCAAATGGACGGCTAGGTGAACCATGACGTCGAAGAATGGCGATGGGTAAATACTTTCTAGCTTACACAAGATTATGGCAATTTCCCGTTCCATTCGATCCAAAGCTTCAATATTTAATGTCCTAGCACATAAATCCTTGAAAAATAAACCCAACTCAGTCAAAGCCATGCGCACGTCTCTTGTCAAGTACCCACGGATACCAATAGGCAAGATACGCTGTAAAAAGACATGACAATCATAACTTTTTAATCCAGTTATTTTCCAATCATTTGTTCGCACACACCTTGTCAAATTCGATGCATAACCGTCCGATAATTTAATTTTCATTATCCACTTACAAAATGTAGCCCTTTCATTCCTTGACAATGTATACCATCCAATCGGCATGTAAACGGACGAACCATTTTCTTGCAATTGCATTTCCGGTCTTATTTCCAACCGCTTCAAATCCTTTCTTGAGTTTAATGTATCCTTCATTTTTCCTTCAATTGATATCAATGTTCCCAATATGGATTCGCATATATTTTTCTCAATATACATAACATCAAGACTTTTCCGTAACTTTAACTTTGACCAGTATGGGAGATCGAAAAATATACTCTTCTTAGTCCAATTCAACTCAGATGTAGCTCATTTTCTCTTTCGTTATTTTTTACCAAATTCATTACAACTAACATCTACAAATTGTGCAAGTACATCTTCACCAGACAAGTATGGTGGAGGTTGGCCCCGTTCAAGAGTACCATCAAACATTTGTGAATTTCCCCGCCATCTATGGTCAGTAGGTAAAAATCGGCGATGACTCATGAAACATAATTTCCTCCCGTAAGTGAGCCATTCAGATTTAGTATGTTTGTTACAAGTTGGACATGCCATTTTTCCCTTAGTACTCCAACCTGACAAGTTCTCATAAGCTGGAAAATCATTTATTGTCCATAACATGGTAGCATGCATCTTGAACGACTTCCCTGTTGATGAATCAAATGTGACAACCTCATTCTCCCACAAATCTTTCAATTCAGCAATCAATGGCTGTAAGTGTATGTCTATATCATTTCCTGGTGATCTCGGACCTGGAATGAGCAAACTCATCATGAAATATGGATCTTTCATACACTTCCACGGTGGTAGATTATACGGCATAAGTACAACTGGTCAAGTACTATGATTAGTACTCATGTTCCCAAACGGATTAAATCCATCTATTGCCAACCCAAGTCGCACATTACGAGATTCTTCAGCAAACCATGGGTGTTCCTGATCAAATTCCTTCCACACCTAGGAGTCAGCAGGATGCGACAAAATATTATCGTTCTGAACTCTACCTGATGAGTGCTAGGTCATGTCTACAGCTGTTGCACGTGACATATATAATCGTTGTAATCTAGGTATCAATGGAAAGTGGCGTACAACCTTTTGCGGCACATTTTGTTTGTCAGATGTCCATCTTAATTCATGGCATATGAGACACTCGTTCAACTGCTCATTCTCTTGCCAATATAATATGCAGTCATTCTTACATGCATGTATTACGTTGTAATCAAATCCAAATTCTCGTTTCATTTTTTTGTTTCATAGAAGTTACGAGGTAAAGTATTATCTGATGGCAGTGCCTCCATAAACAGCTCCAGTAACATATTGATAGCCTTAACTGATAATCAGCACATTGATTTTATGTGAAGTAGTCTTACAGTAAATGACAACTTACTGTGTCTTCTGCATCCTGGATATAACTCACGTTGTGAATCATTCCACAATCGTGCAAAAGTGTTATGACCTCCATCATTTGAAGTTGATGTGTCCGTGTTACCTTCATTCATAAACATTCCCGCACCGATGTCACCTAACATTTCATCCATATCCTCTTCATATTCATCTCCAACATCTGGTTCTACGTCTTCATCGTTCTCTTCTTATTCAGGTGGAACCTCGAATGAAGTTGGATATGGTTCGCCGTGTAAAACCCAATCAGTATAACCCTTGTCAATACCTTTGACAAACAAATGTTCTCTCACCAAGTCTATCTTATGAGAATGCAAATTCCTGCATTCTTTACATGGGCATCTAATACGCCCATCACTATCACATAATCCCAATGCGAACTCTAAAAATTTCTTAACACCTTCAACATATATGCTGTAATTCTGACCCAATCGATCGCTAACTCGTATCCAAGTCTTATCCATGTCGGCTATCTTCATTACAAACAATCACATGTGCATCAACAAACAAACATGTATTAACCACTAGATTAAGAAAAATCAATGAGTATGCCACCTTTCACCGGGTAATTGGTCATATCCCATTCGGAATTGTAAGATCATAGTTGCAAACCTAATCTCTATAATCTATCACGTTCAACAAAATTTCGGCAGCATCTCCCCATAGTTCTCTAAATATGCTCGTCTAGTTGTGTGTACCGACGTGTTAATCGTCGATACAACATCACTGAACTGCATATTCGGAGAACAAGGGATAAATCTGCCAAAATCTTAATGCTGGACGTATAACAGATATAGATCGATAGTTTGCAAGAATGATCTTACAATTCCAAACTGTCCACTCTGGACAATTCAAGAGTTATCAATCTTTCAATTCAGGCGGATTGATAACTCTCGAACGAGTCTAAGGCTAATTTTGATGAACAAGCAATACAAGATATACCAATATTTAACATGTATCAAACAAACAATGCAAAGATATGCTAATTAAGTATTTGTATTATTAAATAATTAGATAGTTGTTTTATATCTTTCAAAATATTTTATCAATTATAACTATTTGTATTATAATTAACATTCTAGTTAATAATTATAACTATTTGTATTTTAATTAACATTCATTTTATTAATTATAATTCGGAATTTATATTTAATTCAAATTCATTTGACTACTTTTAACTTTTATATATTTAAGTATTATTAAATCTAGATTATTTGTATAAAGTTTAAAATTCATGTTATTAATTCAAAGATTAAGTATTTATGTATTATTAAATATGAACTATTTGTATTAACCTATGGTTGAATAATTCAACTTTAATAATATTTAAGTATTATTAAATCTTAACTATTTGTATTTTTATTAAAATTCATTTGAATAATTTAACTATTAAGTATTATTAAATTTAGATGATTTGTAATTTAATTCAAATTCGATTGATACTTTTAACTTTTAAGTATTTAAGTATTATTACATGTAGATTATAAATATTTTATTTAAAATTCAATTCCTACATTAAAAGTTTAATTATTTTAACACTGACCAACATAACGTTCAAACGGTGTTAGTCACCGTTCGATCTAAGTGGCATACGTTCGAACGGTACACGAATACCGTTCGAACAGTTTAATTCCAGATTACAGTCGTCTTCAACCTCCGAAAATATCAACATTTACCAACATCATTACATCAAAATACAGCAAACTATATGACGAACTCATTATAGCAAACGAAAACACTTATATTTAAACTAAAATGAGAATATATATATATAAGGAAAATACCTGATTTGGAGAGATAAACGGATTAATCTACCGGTACCCAATGCCCAAAACGAAAATACTCTTAATCAAACGGTAAAAATAACCTCTTAATATGAAAATATAAGAGGTTGATGAAAGTTAGTAATATTTGGGGGCTGGATTGAGGAATAATGGCATTGGTTGGAAGAAGCAAGCCGTGGGAGCGACTGGAAATAGACTGGGATGAGCGCGAGATTGTGAGGTTTTGTTGTATAAATGTAGAACATTGACGTTCAAACGGTTATTTAAGGAACGTTCAAACGTCAAATAGACTAGCGGGAAAATTTTCCCCTGCTAATTTAACGTTCGAACGTGAAAATATACGTTCGAACGTTTTCTTCCGTTTACATATACGTTTGAACGGTTATTTTAAAGCGTTCGAACGTTTTATTAAAATGGTGCTCATTGTATTTTTTTTACACTATATCTTTAAATATACTAAACTGTAAATATACTATAGTTTAGAGACATAGTAATATAACTATATAATATATAATTAAACATATATTATATAGTTTAGTAACATATATAGTATAAAATATCATACTACATCTAGTATTATAGTCAAGTACATATATTAACCTATATATAACATATATATGGTCTCATATAGCATAGGGTTATATGTATCACATGCATATATATTGTTAAAATATTACATTATTATTATAATATAATATAATCATAGAATATATACTATTATATATAGTGTCATCTATACTACTAGCAATTATTTGTTTATTATAATGATACTAAAGCTAAAATTGAGAGTGTCATCTAATTAGCTTATAACTGCAATATAATATGAAAAATATACTAAACAAGTCATATATACATATACTATTAAATATATATATGTATTAGTTAATATCACATATATATATATATATATGTTATATAACACTATGAACATAGTGTCGTGTATATAGTAGTCTATATTATATTATACTATATAATATAACTTATACTATATACTATATAATATTCAATAGTATAATATATTTTAATTAAATATAATATAATATATACAATATATATAAAAAATGATAAATATAATATATAATGTTTAATAATATATAAGTGCATTAAATATATTACATTTATTATATTTAATATTAAAATATATTATAATTGAATTAATTATTATATTAATATTGTAATACCGAATATTGCATTTAAATAATATTTATTATATTTAATTGAATTAATTAGGGAATGAATTAATTTTTAGTTAATACGTTCGAATGGTACTGCATATATAAATTGCCGCGGACGTCATTTTCACGGAAGCTTTAAGTGTGCATTTCCTCCGTTCTAAGCCGTTAACCGTCCATCTCCGCCGTTCAACGCTCGTCTTTGTCGCCGTCAACAGTGCCCACTCAAAACCTCTTCCTCTAACTACTGGTATTTTTCTTTTTTAAAGCATTTTACCATTTAGATTTAGGTTTTTGATAGATTATTTGTTTAAGTTAGGATAAACCGATTTATACATCAAAATAATCAGTAGATTTGCTTAAATCCATGTTAGGAACATTTATTTAGGTTTCTATTGGAAAGATTTTGGTGTAAAATGCATGGAATCGAAGGATTCCGTGGATTTCAATGGCCGAGTCGACTCGGCCTAGAATCCTGATCGACACCAATATCGTTCGAACGCTAAGAACAGCGTTCGAACGTTACCCATTAATCGGTCGAACGTTGTAACGTAACGGTCGAACGGTCGGTTTGTTACCGTTCGACCGTTACACTCATCGTTCGAACGTTGTTTCATACGGTCGGTCGGTTAGACCGACCGTTCGACCATTATTTTAAACGTTCGAGCGTTAAATTAGAAAAGAATTACATTAATAATATAGTTTCAATACATCAATATTATAGATCCATTGCCACAAGTCTTTTTTTAATATTATATTTCTATTAATATTTATCTAATTAAAATTGATATTGAGAGATATATATTTATTAAAAATGATGTTGTTCACAATATCAAATGTTATTAAATTGCTATTTGTTTGAAACTACTGTAAATAGTTCTTTATTGTATTTTTATTATTAATGTTATATATCTAATTTCTAATTATAAATTTCAGGTTGATTATAATGTCTACTTCTAGGCTGGGACGTAAGCGACGTAATCTTGGTGAGAGTAGTAGTGGTCCAGTTCGGGAGAGGACAGGTTCATTGGAGCGATCGGTGAAGATTTCTGATTTCCAGAGTCTTCTCTGGAAGGGTCATTCATTGCCCTCAGTCTTCAGTGATCGTGGTTGGGGACCTATATTGGATGAGCGGGAGGAAGCATGGGAGCTAGTCTCCTTCATTGACATTGTTGTTGAGTTCTATAGAGAACTCGGCAGTGCCAGCGCAGATGATTCTAGGGCCTACAGGATCACTGTCCGAGGAGTACTCGTTGTATTTTCACGGGATGGACTTGTTAAGCATCTCGGTATTCCTAGGTTGCGAGATGCATATCCGAATGTGGTGCCTAGAGAGTCTGATTCTTCAGTTGAGGCGGAGACAACTGAGGAGGAGGTATCAGTTTATACTGATGAGGTCGATACCCTTGCTGATCATGAGGTGAGGGATTTGGTTGTCGGTCCAGATGCTCCACGGTATGACGGGACGAAGAGCATCAAACAGGCAGATTTATCTTCTTTCTTTAAGATATTAAATTTGATAATTGCCAATAACATTGACCCTCGGCAGCACAAGACAGAAGTTGGCATTGATCAGACGAAATTTATGATACGGGTCGCTCGTGGCATTCCTATCGACTTGGTGGGGTATATATTCGATAGGATTTGATCAGAGTCTCGGTACATTTCGATGGATATACTGCCATTCGGAGTCCTGATCACCCGATATCTGCTATGTGCTGGTGTTGTGCCTAATGTTGCCGAGCGCAAACGGGAGCCGATGGGACCGATAAACAGCACCACCCTCTCACACAGCACGGGACACTCGAGACTGCGTTTTCGTGGACATGTTCCAGAACGGGTTGATCCTCACAGAGATGCACAGCCGGGAGATCACGGAGTATCAGCTGCAGCTGCTGAGACATCTACACGGGTCGAGGCATCAGTAAATAATATTACTCGTGAGGAGATGACTAAGATAGTGCGTGCAGCAATCAATGAACAGACATTAGCAGTGATCGATGCAGTGCGTATGGAGATCCATTCTGCTGTGTCTGAGCTTCGCACAGAGTTTGCTGCCATGTCTGCGACTCAGGTCACCATCAGTACTCGACTGACACAAATAGACAAACGTATAGCTGCAGTCGAGGAAGTGTGCAAAGACTTGGGGTCTTAATTACTTTTTGATATCTTTTATTTATTTATTTACTGTTTTTTGAATGGACAACATTTTGTATTTTGTAAATTCAGTATTTAAGTATGAAATAGTATTGTTTTATATTTTCTAAACTAATTATTAATTTAGATTATTCCTATTATTTAATTAACCAATTTCTTATAATTACTAATTAATCTAAATATAATTTGGCAAAAAACTTAAAAAATTAAAACCCTTGTCACCGTTCGACCCCTTCAAATAACGTTTGAACGGTGCATATGCATCATTCGAACGGTTATAATTTACCGTTCGAACAGTTTATCAATTTCCCTCCAAAAAAATTTTATCTCTCACGCCAATATTATGTTCAAACGGTAAAAATTAAACGTTCAAATGGTTAATCATTAACGGTCGAACGGTTAACTTATTTGAGACAAAAAATTTCGTTCCTAAGTATAGTGTTCGAACGCATTCAAACAGTCTGACCATTCCGTCGTTTTTTCGAAATGAAATTTGAATTTCGTTCCAAAATCACATTTTTTAGGACGATTTCCAATTCGTCCCAAACCAAAATCGTCCCTAAATCTATTTTTTGTTGTAGTGTACGTATAATAATTGCTTTCCCTTTCAACAATAAAAACAATCCATTATCTAATATTATAATTAACCCACTCTTCCGTAGTCTTGCATATATATGATATGTCTTCCAAATTTGGCCAAACATAATATATAGCTGATTCAAATAGTCAACCAAATTTTGGGAAATTCATGCAAAATCTGATCTTTGTATTATGGTGATATCCATTTGGGTAATAAGAATGTGACCTCAAGTATAGAAGTCAGTGCTTTCATATTCAAAATTCAAATTGGCACAATTTTTATTAAAGTCTGACTTTCTGACCAATCATATTGAATGAGTGCGTGTATTGGTATGCAGAATCGCTTATAACCAGAATTTTTCAATGACAATACACAAGCAAGCAACAAACCCAACTACTACAAAGTCTCATAATGGCTCCGTTTGGATACAAAAAATGTTTAATCTCATCTCATCAATACAATTTTCTCAAATTCCCACACAAAATATAATAATCAATTCAACTTTTTCAAATCTCAAAATAATAATAATATTAATAAATAGTATTCTAACAATATTTTATATAATTTTCAACTTTCATTTCAACTCATCTCATCTCAACTCACTAATACAAAATGCAACTACACAATCAAATCCGAATATGGCAATCACACAACCAAGTACAAAATCTAGGATATTTTGCAATTTGTAACGTTACTCTGCATTCTGTAAATACCCATTTCTATATAAATAATATATGACTCTTGATATGCTCTCATGGTGTGTGAGACATTTTTACAAACACCTGATTTTCAATTGCCTTTACAATATAACACTCTTTCGCAATCATCTTGAAACATTGGCTTGATGTAGAATCATTCTTTTCCTAATGCTAAACATGACACCATGTATATATGCATCTTTATCCAGATATATATGAAAAGGCCGTACGTTAATTGGTATAATCGATCTTATATTGAAAAGTGAAATTAATGTATAATCTGATCACAAATCCATCCAAGCTACTAATTTAAGGTTTTATTTGATAAAATATTATAACAGATTATTAAGGACAGCATTAATAATCCAAACATTTTAAGTTTTAGTAAAAGAGAGAAAAAAAAAAAATAGAAACAGATCAGTACTAAAAGTGTCGTCATTTATAAGTGGCTTCTATGATCTCCATTTGAATGTATGTAGTATATATGAACGCATGTTTTTTCTAAGTATGACCAAGTTTGATATGAAACTATGCATATATAGAAGACAAGGAGTCATGTGAATGAATAAAGCATGGTGTTGAGTTTTAAACATGGTTTGTAACTGTGGCCTTTGCTGGCTATGATCATGAGGCGCAGCCATCCTTGAATCCAAAGTCATAATTGTATATAACTTCGAATCTTGGCAAAGTATCGGTCATGCAGACTAGCTAATCGCTTTTTCAACAAAAATTAGGTATACAACTATATATTTATCTGCAATATTGTAATTCGACACATAAATCAATTGCAAATTTGCAGTATTAACACAGTACAATAAATTTCTGGGATAAGTGGTGATTTTATATGCAGGTATCATAGCAGAAGTTTTGATCAGTTTGAATCCTGACTATATGCTCTATTATATTTAATTAAATATTTCACGTGTTGGGACAAGTGGTGGTTTGATTAGGAGCAATTTTCTTTTGAAATTTAGGAAATTATTGATGATAGTACTACATCATCCCGAATCAATTGGGCGGTTTTTATGTTTATTATTAAAAAATAATATTAACTCTAAAGTTATTTTTATTAATTATATTTGGTTCCTAATTCTCAAGCGATCCTCATTTTCCCACTTTTTTTTTTTCTGATCTTCACATGTATATATAAGAGCTATTCTCTTTCATATTCAGATGTCAACGATTCCCAATTGTGCTTTCTTTGACTAAATTACAAGTCCTCCTAAAAGAAAATCATGATTCAATTTTCATGGTGGGGACACAAAAAAAAAAAAATCATGTGAAACTGCTTAATATTCTTTGACCATCAAGCTGCATGGGTGACTTTCTTGCATGCTAACCACCTTGGCTCTGGTTATATAAATACCACCATCTTCTATTACGTACTCACATCTCTCAAGCTGATCAAACAATCTAAAGTTCTCTCGGCCTCCTCATTCCTCTTATCACTTTCAAACTCTTAGCTCATCATGGGTGTTTTCACTTATGAAACCGAGTATACCTCTGTTATCCCACCGGCCAAGTTGTTCAAGGCCTTTATCCTTGATGCTGACAACCTTATTCCAAAGGTTGTACCTCAAGCCATTAAGACCTCTGAAATAATTGAAGGAAATGGAGGGCCTGGAACCATCAAGAAGATTACCTTTGGCGAAGGTTAGTTCCAATCCGAACATCATTTGTTTATACTACACAAGCATTTGTTTTTTAACTTAATTGAATCCTACTTGCAAATCAGTAGAATCAAAGCGCACGCTCCACATACTGACGTGGCATGATGAATTGATTCACGAGAAAAAGAAGTAACAAAGTCTTGTTTTTCTATATTTTGCAGGCAGCCAATTCAAGTATGTGAAGCACAAGATCGAGGAAGTAGATCATGCAAACTTCACATATGGCTACAGCGTGATCGATGGTGATGCTTTAAGCGACGTGTTAGAGAAAATCTCTTACAAGATCAAGATAGTGGCATCCTCCGAGGGAGGATCCATCTTGAAGACCATCAGCAACTACCACTGCAAAGGCGATCACGAGATCAAGGAAGAGCAAGTCAAGGCTGGGAAAGAAAAGGCCGCAGGTCTTTTCAAGGCTGTTGAGGGCTACCTCGTTGCACACCCTGATGCCTACAACTAAATTAAGCTCAAATTTTTCGTTTGTGTATTTCCTAAATCATAAAAGGTTGTGGTCTTTCATGTTATTTTTCAGCCTAGCTTGCCAAAATGGTTTGGGCAGCTTGCTAATAAGGGAGTTAGTGGTTGTGATGTTTTATATATAGTTGGAAGTGTTCAATTTGATTAATGTTGTATTACTTTCAATATATACAAGAATTTATAAACGAAAATTTCCTACTCTAGGGGCTCAATCACGACGGAAAGCATGCAGCTCCTCTCTCCCATTCGACGCGAAATCACTCGGCACGTCTGTACGCACTATTTCCACTCCTGCTATGTTTGCTTTCATTGCTCTCTCTCTCTCTCTCCGTCTGTGTGCTTGTGCATGCTTTCCTTCGTATACAGTTTTTCAGGTCACCAAGGTCCAACTAGGCAACTATAAACATCTCTCTCTGTACAACTCCAATTTCGATTTCAAAGAGAAGAAGCAATCCAACACGTCGGATTCGTCTCTTTCTTGCTGTGAACAGTGATCCCCATTTAAAGAAACGAAATCGATGTGTTTTCTGTATGCATTCTCTGCATAGGCACAATTTTCCTCTGTATTAAGTGTATTCGAGTGTTTAATGATTGTTCAGGCGATTGTTGTGTTTTTTAACAGGCGTTGCCCTTAGGAATGTAGTGCGGCTGGGTTGGGCGAAATGCACTTCCGGGTTCTTAGAAGAATACCGAAAGAACACTTTGTACTTCTGTCTTCAGAGAGATCAGGGATGCAGACTTTCGCACTTGCTATGCGTTTTATTTTTTTTATTGAAAAAATCTATTTAGAACTTTATTTTTAATACACCCTGCACACCGTTGATGATCAACTATGCTAAAAAAATTAGTGGTGTTTTAATTTTTTTAAAATTATAATAAAATCCACTTGAAGTGGTGTGCTAACACACCGGCTTCTAGCAAAACTCTTTTTTATTAATATAATTAATCTACCTTAGCAGGTGTGTGTTGTGCTTAATATAAAAAGCCTTCCCTGTAGCATGTCAGTTTTCATCCTGAAGAAAGTTACGTACGTACAAATCGATCAAATTAATGATTGACCAACTCTCATGTGAACAACGTGACAAGTAAATGTTTATATACATGAAGAGGACAATATGTAATATGTATCCCGTAATTTTATTAATGACTCAACAACTGCAGAAGCACTGGCGGCTCTCCTAATTGCCACCACATGAATCTAAAGAAACAACATGATATTATTCTAGAAGGTGACTTTTAGATTGTCTGTCTTCAAGGTTCTAAGCTAAGTTGCATCATCAGCAAATTGGGGAATTTAACCAACCATCCAGCACGTTAAGGATCTCCTTACAAAACAAAAAGATTAGCTAGCTAGTGACTCTCTTTACAAAAATGATATATACAAGTTTCAAATACATAAGTGTCGTGCAAGTCTTTTCTGAAAATGTAAACTCTACCATAAAAAGTGTGAAAAAACTCACTTTTTCTTGATCAAACCCATATTTTTATAAATGTACAAAATTTATATATTTTGAACTTAAACCTAACATTAGTCGATCATCTCTTTAATTACCCCTGTAGTGCAAACACAAGCTGTGTGCATGACTTGGCAACAAGGGCCGGGTCTCTCCCATAAAGATGCATTCCCGTTAGCTTGCCCCATACCCGGCCCATCTTCTCCCTTCCACAGTGAAAAAGAACCACCAGGCCACCATTTATTTTATTCTCACTTTTAGATCGTAACCTTGTTTTTTTTTCTCAAATGTTTTGTTGCCAATTTTCTAGTTTTTTTCCTAGCAATTAATAAAACTTCTGAAAGTCAAAAATAGGAAGAAAAATCTGTGGGACCAAAAAGAAGATATATTGTCATTTAGACTTTAGTGGCTTCTGATTTTCATTTTCCTGTTCTTTATACATGAGTATGAAAGCATAATTTTCAAGCATGAAGGATAATGAAAGCTAAATTAGAAAGAGAACAGTATATAATAAATAAAGCCTACTAGCTGCTGAATAAATAGAAGATCATTTGGTGGCATTTGCTGGCTAGCGGCAGCCATCCTTGAACCAAATTGAAAAATTAATAGAGCAATCTATTTTAAAAACTTGAGCCTTTCAATAATCAAAAACTTGGCTAGGCATCAATTTTACATGCATACGTACGAATATATACGAACATCGATCTACAAACACATGCTGCATGATGCAGCCAACATCAGAGTAATATTTTAATATATATATATATATATATATATACGGCATCTAGACTCAGTACTTGGTGTTTATTTCTTTCATCCAACAACTTCCTGTAGTACTTTATTTCTTTGACTAAATTACAAATAATTTTCTTAAGATTCAAAGTTTCGTGGTGGGGACGATCCTAAAATCCTTTGGTCAACGGACACTTTCATACAAGGCAAGCTAGCTTGATCATCCTCAATCATCGATCATGGGTGTTTTCACTTATGAAACCGAGACAATTACCTCAGTCATCCCTCCGGTGAAGTTGTTCAAGGACTTTATCTTTGACGCCGACAATCTCATCGAAGGAAATGGAGGACCAAGAATGATCGAGAAAATTACTTTTGGCGAAGGTGATCATATTCTTCACAACATCAATATATATTTTCTTTTCTTAGCATTTTGAAAGTACGTACTTCAGGTCGTTACATTTAATGAATTCAACGACGTGCAGCAGAAGTAACCCTTTTTCTTTCACAACTTGCAGGCAGCAATTGATCGATCGAGGTTGAGCGAGTATATAAAATGTGAAGTACAGGATCGATGAGGTTGACCATGCAAACTTCACGTACGGCTACAGCTTGAATATTGATCAGGGTGATCACGCTTTGAGCGACAAACTTGATTGATCAAGATCGAGCATGTATATAAGCAACTACCATACCTGCAGATCAGGTGACAACGAGATCAAGGAAGAACAGGTTAAGACCGGGAAAGAAAAGGCTGCAGCTAGGCCTTTTTAAGGCTGTTGATGAGAGCTAAAATCTTTGCAAATCCTGAAACCTACAACTAGAGCTTGTTTTTTGTTGTTGTGTTTCCACGTTGGAAGAGTGAAATCATGATCATGTCATTGTTGTATGGATTTGAAAGCAGTAATGTAAATGGTGAAAGTCATTTAGAAAAACATCATGGTACTTGCAAATTAATGATGGGTGCATAAAAAATTTGTGTCCTTTTGGGTAACTTGTGAGTGCAGGTATTATCAACATGTCAATTAGTAGTGCCTCCATCAACGTACGTGTAGATCAGTTCCAATATGTCATGTCATGTAATTTGGTCAAAGTTACTAATATATATACATTGTCAGGTCAGCATTCATGTGGGAACCCATACCATTTTCCAATCAATATTGGTCATAACTATCTATCACCGAGAATTCTAAATAAATATGACTATAGAACGGTGCTTGAAGTCAATCAAGCCTAACCATGAAGCTGTTCACTTTTATTTTATTTTATTTTATTAAAAAAAAAAACCCTTTTTGGGGGCAAAGAATTTATATAAAAAAAGTTTAAAAAATTGATTTTTTTAGGATTTTTCCAAAATTAGGGGTTGACCAAGACTAAGGTAACTTGGTTCCTGAATGTACCACTAATTATAATAAGAATAATTATTTTTATAAATTTCAAATAGATAAATCTCACGCAATCTTTTTATACAAAAGTGGATCCTACCATAAAAATATATATAAGAAAATTTTAATTTTTAGTGGGATATAATTTTTTACAAAGAGTCTATATAGAACTTGTCTATTTGAAACTTGTACTTAGTATTACTCTTTATTATAAAATTCATTGTAATAATTCTATAAATTAAATACTGATATATTAAGTGTATTAATAAATAAATTTGAGAATAAGCTTTTTCAAATTAATTGGCATCCATGTCAATATTGTTAAGGGGACTGCTAACGCCACCGATAGGGGTGGCCAAAGTTTCTATTGAGAAGTGCAAAAGGCACTTTTTTATTTTGTGTTTTTTTTCCAAGTACTTTTTAAATTCCTTTAAATCATTTTAAATAAAAAAAATTCATAAACTCATTTAAAAACACTTTCTTAATTATTAAGTAAAAAAAAACCATCAGTAACCTTTCTCGATGACTTTCCTTAGTGGGATAAGCATTTCCCTATTATCAATGCCTTTACAAAAGGGCAAGGATGGTTAGAATCTTGTCAACTTGAATTGATTTAAAATAGATTAGAAATACTTTGTAATCACTCGTTTATCTAGTAAATTTGTAATAAATAGCTTTTGTATTTTGATATTTTCCTTCAATCCCATAAAATCATATAATTCAATACAAGAAAAAATGTATATTTATTACGAGTTATTTACAATGAAAAAGAAATATTTGCGACGAAAATTTGCTCATTTTACCAGTAAATTATTAATTTTCTGGTAGTGATTTGTGCAGGAAGTGAATTCTCCAAATAGAAAATAGACGAAGGAAGCATGTGACTTGAGCTATTGGTTTGTGGCAGGAACGCGCCATCATTTACTTGTAATGGTAATATGACGCCGCTGCCTCCTCAGCCCATGAACAGTTATTTGGGCCTTTAAAGCGGAGACTGAAGGCCCCATATGTATATACATATGGGCAGGCTAGACTGACCGGCCGGCCATGGGTATTCAAAGTCAGCTGCCGAAGTCTATGGCAACTTACAAAATAGTGCAAACTAGCTTAGTTTAATTTCTTTCTTTTTTTAAAAACAAAAAAAACAAAAAAAAAGGGCATCCCAATGTTCTTTATATGATTTTATGGGATTGAAGGAAAAGCATTTCCCTTTAAACAAAAAAAAAACAAATTGATGGCCACCAATCCATCGGTCACCACATGTGGATAAGCATTTCCCTTTAAATTTATGCCACCGTTCTCGTTTTTCTTTTTCTTTTTTTTTTTATTAAATTACTATAATAGCAAGTCGACAAGATCCGCCAATTTGTTTTTCTCTTCACATGTGTGGTAATGCTATTTTTTCTTTATTTAGTAATAATTGAGCTTAGTACTACAACATCTAGAATCATTCATCTTTGAATAATGCGAGATCCCCGCTGGGAGCTACTGCTTTCGGTGTTTTTTTTTTTTTTAATGATTAATAAAAATTTATTTAATATTATTATGAATTTTTGTATTTTTTTAAAAATATTAAAAAATGATGTGAAAAAAAAAAAATTCTAAACCTAACGGGAGTCTCCAGCATGGCTCTAGAAGGGTCCTTCATCTTTTTATAATAATAATAATAATATTATTATTATTAAAATATTTTTCCAAGGTGCTTTTCTTTGACTTTTTTCCCACCCATTTGATTTGAAAAAATAACGTTGAAGTTTCGTAGTGGGGACTTGCAAAAAAATAAAGACGAAAGTACCTAAAATTCTTTGATTTGCAAGGGGCTTTCATACAAGGTAAGCATGAGCTTCACCCTATAAATACCAGCCTCCGGTGTTCATATTTTCCACACTCAAAGCTCTCTGAATTCATTCAACCAACCCAATCCTTTTCGTTTTTCCTCTCTTCATCACTTTCAAACCCAATTAGCTCATCATGGGTGTCTTCACTTATGAACATGAGACCATCTCAGTTATCCCACCACCAAGGTTGTTCAAGGCCTTTATTCTCGATGGTGACAACCTTATCCCAAAGGTTGCACCACAAGCCATCAAGAGCACCGAGATCCTTGAAGGAGATGGAGGGCCCGGAACCATCAAGAAAATCACCTTCGGTGAAGGTTAGTTTTTAATATTATAGATATAATATAGTGGTAGAGGCGAACACATACTATAAGAGAAATATATATTTCTAGCAATTTTACGTTTGTTACAAAAGCAATCATTGCAAAAGGTCACTAATCACAGCGATATTAATTTTACCAGTGATTTTTGACATTTTTTGCACAAATCTTGATGCTAGAAAAGGCTTATTTTTTTGTAGTGACATAAATTAAACTTTACAGTATTTATTGTTATCCGCATGAATCTTTTTGATAATATTATAAGTTTAATAAATATTATATGACCCACTTTATGTGTCTATCTTTTTTTCACATGTGTTCCTATTAAGAGTTGTAACAAATCTTGGGGAATATTTTGCAGGTAGCCAATACAAGTATGTGAAGCACAAGGTCGAGAAGATTGACCACGCAAACTTCTCATACAGCTACAGCTTGATTGAGGGGGATGCTTTGGGTGACATACTCGAGAAAATCTCATACGAGATCAAGCTCGTGGCCCATGAGGGAGGATCCATTGTGAAGAGCAAAAGCCATTACCACACCAAAGGTGACCACGAGATCAAGGAAGAGCATGTGAAGGCAGGAAAAGAGAAGGCTGCTGGACTTTTCAAGGCTATTGAGGGCTACCTCGTGGCACATCCTGATGCCTACAACTAAAAAAATTAAGCTTCTTGTGTTTGGATCACATGGCATGCCTATAAAATTAATCTCCTGCGTCAAGAGTCGATGTTGTTGTTGTGGCTTTCAGCTCGTTTTGTGCCCCTGCAGTCAATCATTTCATTAGGCTTGGCTGAACTAATAATGGAGTTTGTGGTTGTGGATTGTATGCTTAATTTCTGGTGATGTTCTGCTTCATGAGAGGGAAAAAAAAAAGAAAAAAAAAAGGCTATTGGTGTAATAATTTCAATACATTATATGTATAATAAAAATGAATCATAGTATTACTTGTAAACTGTATTCCTTATTCTGCTTCCAAGTTATTTTTTATGGCTGCCCCAAATTTTTCAGTCCCTTGAGCTTTTGAACTAGAGGGCATGTTCAATATTTTTCTAAAAATTAAATGCTTTAACCACAAACAGATTACATAAAAGTAAATCTACAAACTAACAGATCTGCAAACTGATATTGTTTGGCGTTGTACGTTAGATTATAAAGCTATTTTTATTATAAAATAAATATATCAAATGTATTATATAAAATCAAGTCAGTTTATAAGTTTATTTTTATAAACATCTTTTATTACGACGACTTTCCTTTCCAAAATCAAAAGACTGAAGTTTTTCACATAATCTTCTTCGTTCAAATTCATTTGAACAGCTATATTTACTGAGAAAATAAGATGTTGAAAATATTTCCCAGCAGTAGTACTTCGAGGACTTGGAAGGTGAGGTCAATGCTATCCTCTTCCCTCTTCCACCACCCTTTCACGATAGCTAATAATAGATTAACCGTCACGTCAATTAATTTTTTGTTGATTTATCAAATGCATCAATCCATAATACCTTGCGGTTTTAAAATCATTTTCTAATCTTCGTGATGATCTTCGATGAGAATATTATGCTAAAAGTCAAGAAATCCTTCTGTCTAAGCAATACAAACTATTTTCATGTAAATGGTAGGGTACTCAAATATGATATTTTGCCGACTACCAGGAAGATCGGTCTGGCTTCTAATATAATATAATTGATTTGACCAATCACATTTTATACTTTTTCATTTGTTTAATCTTATTATCTTACCCTTAAAAAAATAGAGAAGAAATTTATTAACAAGTGTGGATGTTCTGCAATTGTTGTATGTTTATCATTATTTTTTAAATGTTGTTTCTTCATTGAGTATGCTTAGGACATACAGCTCATAGGCAAAACTAAACCCTCCACGCAAGGATAAAACACAAGATCCGTATATGCTATATTTTCGATTAAATAGTCTAAATTAAAGTATTTGTCGTGCACTAGGTGTCATTTGACATATAATTAATAAATAATGCTACATGTACTTATAATTTTATTTATAAAAAATTTATAAAGACTTATAATTTTATCAATTTTATTTTAAAATTTAAATTTTATAATTTTTAGTATATCAATAACTGATACATGGAGAAGTAAATTTTTATAATTTTTTTTTTTAAATACAGTTAACATTTTCTATAATTAATATATAAACTTTGACAACTTCTTGTTTAGATCCTACCGACTATAGCTATCCGACAGATAAACCGAAGAAATTGATGTAATGTTTGTGGACGTATTATATTGCATAAACTGTCTATTTGCATTAAATTTAATGGTTTTGGTCACAATACCTGTCCCCATGCATTGAATTCACTGTTTTTCTTCAACTTCAATCCTTGTCGATACCAAGTTGTAGGTGTTCTCTTTTCCATCGTACGTTCACGAGTTGTCTGACCATGTCTATATATAAAATATGACCAAAATTCACGGTAATCACATCCATACACACTCTCTTTATAGTTTTAGATAAGGCTAACTACTCTTCTATTTTTCTTTTTTCTTTGAACTATACACACATGGATTTAGTACGACACGATAACAAAGGATTGTAATCGAGTAATAATACATACTGTTGTAAATTGCGCAAGTATTGTGCATTTATTTTGAAAAAAAATGGAGTCTTTTATTAAAAAATTAATTAATTTTTTTCATATATGTGTCTCGTATTTATTTACTTTTTTCAAAATGATTGCTTGAAGTTTGTACACTCATAACTGCAAATATCATTTCTCTTTATCTTAAATTCTATGAAAAACCCCTTGGCATACTACTCAACCTTCTTACCTGTAGTTATCTTATAATTTGGCTAATCACATTTGAAAACATCGAATAAGTGTACTAGTTGAACTTTTCCTATTGGAATGTGAATTTAATTACCTGGCCTCTATTTTGCATAATTGATGTAACTATATTATGCTTAGGGATATGGGGTTATTGAAGAATCAGATATCTTCTCTATAACAACAATCTAATCTTGAAATTCTTGTATATCATGTTTAAAATCTTACACTACATTTCTCCAATACAAAACATGTCGAAGCACAGGAAAGTCAACCTAATGTCCTTTTTACTAATTTATATAGTGTCACATAGTGAAAATCTAAATTTGCTAGCATAAAGATCTCACAACCAATCCATAACTCACGATTTAATATTGGGATCAAAATCACATAAATAACCATAAACTTAAAATTAGAAAATAACAATCAACACTTGGTTTATCCAAAGCTAGCTCTTAGTAAACGGGTACTCGACTCATGAAGTATCACTATATATCCACCCGTGAAAAAGTTACAAGTAGTTAATTAATTTCTCACCATATATAAGAAGTTAATTAAATCTACATCACAAATAGTTAATTAATTTCAGTTAATTAACTTTTAGGAAAGTTATACACATGGTAAACAATTGAAATGACCATAATGCCCTTGGCCAAACTTATTTCAAAGAGTGGGGTCTACCATTAAAAAATTAATTAATTTTTTTTTTCATGCGGGTCTCATATTTACTTTTTTTTTTTTCAAAAAGAGTGCACAACACTTGGATATTCTATGACTGTAAATATCATTTCTCAATAAAAATTAAAATTAAAAAAAAAATGCTAGAGCTAGATCTAGAGTCAAGTCATATCCTCCCAAAAAATTAGCCGCAAAACTTGCTATACTCTTCATGAACCTATTGACTAAATGCTGTACAAATGATCACTCCACCCCAAATTAACTAATATTTAGTTTTTGGCTTGTTGTTTTATTGTGGTCGATCGGAGTCCCCAGCTTCAAAGGTCAAACATGGCTGTTCTAACAATGAAACTTGAAGCTACTTGGAAGATTTATCTAAAAAATTTGAGAAATTTGACCAGCTAGGTTTGCTTTCTCCTTAAGAAAAGGCCGGCAGTGCTTATATTTTACAACCACCGATTGTAAACTCAAGCAAACCATTAATATCCCATGTCACTAATATTTCAATACAAATATATAGAATATAGGGAATGAGTAGTACAGACTTAAAATGTGTAAGGTTTTTACATTTTGAACAGATTTAGAACCCAGATAAAAGTATATTTTTTTTCAAAAGAACTGCACAAAATTTATAGATCTTAAAACTGAATCGAGCATTGCTTATAAAATATTGTTGAGAGTTGGTAGATCGGGTGGATTTAGCCCTGACTTAATTCTACTAAAAATAGATTGGGATAAACCTAACTCATGTCTATCTGAAAAAAGTCCTAAAAAGTAAAATCACAAGCAACTTTGTTTTATCATATCTAACAAATGATGATAAACATTGACGCGGAATGACCACGTACAATCATTATTTATGAAAACTAGTTATTATTATTTTTATATATATTTGGGAGGGGGGTTTCGAACTCCAGACTTTTATTTTAGAGGCTGGGGATTATGCCAATCAAGTCAAAAGACTTTGGCTTATGAAAACTAATTGCTGAAATATTAACAAGTGCGTGATTGAGAGGGACTAGTTTAGAGAGGTCTTGTTTGTTTGAAGATCAAATTAATAATGTTTACAATAAAATAATGTCCATTTGATTGCAAGAGTTTAATATTCTTGCCCCGAATCAAAAAATAAAGAAAAAATCAAAGTGGAAACAATATTTAAGCTAGAAATACAGAATAAAGAATTATTTAAAATTATATGGGGTTACGTACGTACCTTAAAGGCTTAAATAAAAGAAAAAAATCAAATATAAGGATCAAGTGTCGTTTAAGAAGAGTGTTACTTGATAAGAATGTTATCGTTATCTGTTCATCATCTGGATCATCCAGAGACGAAGTCAGATTATAACTCTCTGTAGGGACCAAATATTTTAGGTTGTAATAAATAGTTCAATTGGATCTTTTAAGGCACGCCACTAAGTTTCTGTATGTTAAATCTTATCTCAAGGCAATAGTTCATCTTCTTTGTAAATTTCTAGCTGCTGATTTGCCCACACCCACACACACGAGCATCTTTTGCACATGCATGCATGGAAATGGATTTATGTTTAAGATTACAATTTTATGTTATATTAATTTAAAATTAACATTTAGATGTTATATATCAAATTTTATTTTAAAAATTATAAGATTAATTTTTATGTTATATCACATGTTATATTAATTTTATATTATACGATTAATAGACTTGATTAATAAAATTAGAATTTCATGTTATATGAATTAGCAATTTAACATATGATATATATATATATATAATATAAAAAATTATAAACATATATATTGGTCTAGTTTGGTTTAAACTGATTTTCAAAATATGAAAACCGGTACTACACCGATTTAGGATTAGTTTTAATTCTTAAGAATCAGTACCACATCGGACAACTTATAAACCGGGTCCAGTCTAGTCCTATTTTCCGATTTTTTTCACACCCCCAAGCCCTAAAATCCCCCAAGACCTTCAAGCCACACTCAAAAAGAGGGATGCTAATCATCATCCCACACCATACACTTTACATATTTTAAAATTATTTTTTATTATTTTTATTTTATTCTTATTAAACTAATTGAGTTGATCTACTTATTATCCATACACCAAATACTTGTTATAAGAAAAATGAAAAAAAAATGAAGTGTGGTGTGTGGGGATGATAAGTAGAATTATTCCCTCCAAAAACCCCAATCTCCAGACCTGCTTCTATCATTGTAGAGTCATCCCCAACGGCCACTCTTAATGGGGATACTAAATTGGTGGAAGTCTCTTATCATCAATTAGCTATGGTTTCTCAAGATGCTCCTCTCTCAAGGATGTGCCTATATACAACTCTTTTTCTATGCTCGTTAATAATTTAAACCTCGACTCTACTTCTGCTATTCCTAAGGAAAATCAACAACCCTCTAAAGCTAATCACTCTCAGAGATTGTGGTAAGTTCTAACAAAAAGAAAGGCAAGAGAGTTATTCGAGTAACATGTATAACTCCTAACACTAAAACCCAGATTATATTGCAATGAACTCCTTTTTAATCTGGAATGTGAGAGGCATAGACAATAAAGGTTCTATGCTTCACTTGAAAAAACTTTATTACTCTTTATAAATTGCCTCTTATTGCTCTTTTGGAACCCATGAGCTCTTTTGACAAGGTGGCTCACATTGGAAAAAATACTTGGCCTTGCCCAAGTTCTCTCCAATGAAGACAGTGGTGGTAAGATTTGGATCTTGTTAATGCTAAGTCTAACTATTCTCAGGAAATCTCTTTGGGCTTCTCTTTCTAATTTAAATCCTTTTAATCTTCATTGGATTGTTATGGGAGACTTCAATATTATTAAATCAGATGATGAGAAGTTAGGTGTTATACTTACTCTTCATTTTGCTAAATCTTATTTAATTGATTTTATTGATAGTAACTCCCTGTATGATTTGCCCTTTATAGGTTTTAAATACACTTGGTTTAGTAGGAGAGAGGGAGCCTACAATTGGGAAAGACTTGATACAACCCTTGTTAACTATACTTGGACTTCTTCTTTCCCTCTAGTTACTCTCATCCACTTAGAGAACAATCACTCCGACAATTGCCCTCTCTTGATGGACAACAAAAACTCTTCTAAATTCGGTCCCTCTTTCAAATTCTAACGGAAAGCACCGGAATTCTCTAGACTTTCCTCTAACTATAGTCAGCCTTTCCATCTTTCTTACTTGAACAAGCTGGTTTTTAAACTCAAGTGTTTGAAAACTTCTTTGAAAGATTGATTTTTTTTTTGTTTTTGGCAATATTATTCAAAAACTTGCTATTTTAAGAGATAAAATCCATTATGCTAAGTCTGCTTTGCAACAATCTTAACTTGAAACCGACTTGATCACTTTACATAACTTAGAAAAATATTATGATGATGTGCTTCTCTAGGAGAAAATCTTTTTTTAAAAAAAATCAAGAATTCAATGGTTATCTGAGGGTGATAAAAACACTACGTTTTTCCACCATATGGTTACTCATAAGAGAATAAAAGCCTATGTGGCTTCTCTCACTCTTCTAGATAGTTCTTCTTCCTCTGATCATAATATCATCCATGCTGCTGCTATTGATTTTTTCCACAAACAATTAACAACCGAACCTGTTTCTGAAACTTTCTCTTTGTCTAACATCATCCCTTCCTTGGTAACCAAAGCTGACAACGATCTCTTGCTTAAACTTTCTTATTTAGAAGAAGTTAAACAAGTTGTGGCAATACCATGATGAAAATTGATATGGGAAAGTTATATGACAGAGTCCATTGGTTGTTGCTTTTGGAGGTTCTTAATGGTTTTGGTTTTAATGCTAAGTTTGCAGGCTAATTGCAGAGTGTATTCAATCTCCATGGTTTTCTATTATGCTAAATGGAACCTATAAAGGTTTTTTCCAACCTTATAGAGACTTGTGGCAAGGTGACTCACTCTCGCCTTATCTTTTTATTTTATTGTATAGAAAGAAATTCTTTCTCAGCTTTTATCTTGAAAATTTGTGGTAGGGAGTATTGGCAAGTTCTACCATCTAATTGGAGCACCTTTGATTTCGCACTTACTCTATGCAGGTGACCTATTGATTTTGCTAATGAAGATGTAAGGTCTTTTTATATATTGTTGAGAACCTTAGAGCTATATAGAAATTGGTTGGGGTAACAAATTAGCAAGGAAAAATCAGCTCTTTATTTTTCTAAGCATATTAATTTGGCGTGTAGGCGTGAATTATTGCGGTGTTCGGGCTTTGTGGAAGGGCCATTTCTAGTGACCAATCTTGGGGTTCCTTTAGTGTCTGGTCACCTCAATGCTAGATTTCTTGATCCCCTTGTGCATAAAATCCATGATAAGGTGGTTGGTTAGAAATTTAAGTTGTTATCTCAAGGGATCGTTTGGTTCTTATGAAGCATGTGCTCTCTTGTATGGCTATGCACTTGTTAGCTGTGTTTCATGTGCCGAGGGTTACTTTGAAGAAAATAAATTCCATTTTATCAACCTTCTTTTGGGGTGATGTCAATGGTAAGGCAAAGAAAAAATGATATCCTTGGTCCAAGATGTGCTCGCCGATTTTGGAAGGGGGTCTTATGTGATGACCCGCTTTTATGTGTATTTTCACTTAAGAAATATTTTAATTTAATTAAATATTTTATAGTGCTTTTATTTTAAACTATCGAGCTTTAAATGGATTTTATAGGCTGTCGGATTTAAATTGTGATTTAATTTATTTTAGCTTGTTTTTGGTTTTAAAAATTTAAATAGTTGGTTTTTACTAGTTATTTATTTTATTTTAGCTTATTGATGTGTTTAAAATATTTTAGTGGTGTTTATTTATTTATTTGATGTAGTGTTAATTTATTTTAATCGTTTTATGTTTTTATACCGTTTTCGGCTGATCAGTATTCGGACTTCTGACGTGAGGACTGGACCTCATTAATTTCCTTCATCTTTTTTCTTTTTCTTTTCTTTTCCTCTTCTTTTTCTTTTTCTCTTTTTTCTTTTTTTCCCTTTTTTCTCCCTCTCCCGTTCGGCTCTCTCTCTCTCCCCGCGTCCCTCTCTTTCTCTCTCTCTCTCCTCACCCACGCCGGAACCAAACCCCACCCAGGCCCGCCGTTCGCCGGCGTCGTGCCCGACGCCACCCCTGCCGGTCGACTCCCCTCCGGCCGGTGACCATCCCCTCCAACTCCCAGCCCCAACCGACCGGCCGTTTGGCCGGAAAACGCACAAAAAGCCGCACGGTTTGTGGCTCGATCCGCCGCTGTCGCTCCACCTCCGGCCACACCTCTTCACCACTTCTTCCCCTACTCCTTGCCGACCTAACCCACCCATCCCCGGCCTCAAACGGTCACCGGAGCGGCTCCCACGAGCTCAACTCCGATTTGCCCTTTTTCCGCCCCTACCGGCGTTTTCGCCGCCACCCACGGCCAAAACTCACTTACACTAGATTCATAAACATCCCTAGACCATTCCCTATCAATTTGGTGTCTTGGTTTGTCCCCGGTCAAAAGTGGGTATTTTGCGACCCACGGGAACAGTGCATTTGCACTGTTACGTTGCTTTCGCATCGCCGTTCGCTTCGCGCCGAACCTTCTAAAAATCCTATATAGCGCTGTAAGTATTTTCCAAACTCTACTTTTAGATTTAAATATATTTTACTCTTTCAATAAATTATTTGGTTGGTACGCTGATTCCGGACTGAGTCCGAGGAGTTCGGGGGTCGGATGGATGGAGGACGGAGTTGCTTGATTTGTTGTGCTATGGTTGAATTTATTTGTCGAGCATTGAAATTGGCATTTACATGATGCATGCACTTGTATTTTATTTTATTGGATAAAATCATGTTTTATTGGCGTAAATGGTTTTTGGGAGTGTGCGTATCACGAGCCCAAGCCGGGATGGGTTATTATCTCGGTGGAGCTCCTCTGGTCACTCGGGAGTGGATAATACTGAGTGACATCCCCTGGGTTGTCGCCGGGCGACGACCGGATCGCACGATACGGTAACGCTGTCGTGTCGACTCCGTGGTCCTTTTAGTGGCGGGGACTAAAGGATGGCTTGGCTAGGTATGTGCAAGGTGGAGGCGCGAGTCTGGGCATCACTCGTGTAGGTGTCACACGCGTAGACGTTACCTGCGGTGTGGCACAGAGCCAGAGTGTGCGGATGATCCCTAGGGGAGATCATGGTGCATGCATAATTGGTTGGTTTTCATGGTTTTCGGATATGGGCCATTTTCTGGGAAAATGGCGATGGACTTGTGATCCATTTTCTGGGAAAATGGTGGTTTGGGCCATTATCTGGGATAATGGCGAGGTTTGGTTTTAAAGGTGATGTTTTTAAGCCAAATGGGTTTTTGGCGTGTGTGGAAAAATATGGTTTGAGAGTTTTGTGCATTGGCATTCATTCATGCTTGTTGTTTGAGTTTAATATGTTTTTATCTAGTGGTGTTTTGGATTTTACTTACCTGCGGCACCATTTTTGGTACCGTAGATTTTGATGCAGTGTTCGAGGAGGAGGAGGAGGCTGAGCCCGAGGATGCGGCTCCGCCGGAGATCTGAGTTGGAGTTCATGCTTTATGTTTGATTTGAAACAATATTTATATCATGTAATATTTTATTATGTACCTTTGAACCGTTTTGTATTTTATTTAAGAAAAAATTCTGGTACTTAGTATTTGACTTTGCTATCCGCTGCGTATCTTCTTGTGCACATTTGTCGCTTGCACACACTTGGCACTCTTCGATAGGGTGGTGACCCGTGATGTCACCATCCGGGCGACTCGAATTCCCCGTTTTCCGTACGTGGGGATTTTGGGGGCGCCACATCTTATGTCTTAGGGAGTTCATGGATGTGCAACGTTCTCTTCATATGAAATTCACTTGGTAACTATTACTATGGATAATCTCTGGACTCGCTTTTTCAAAGCAAAGTATGTGAAACATGGACACCTATCTCTTGCAAAAACTACACCGACTTGCTCAAGGTTCAGGAAATCGGTGATGAGAGTCATCTTGGATGTTTGTGATAGTACCGTTGGCGGGTTAGAGAAGGAAGAGTGTCTTTTTGGTTTGATCGGTGGCTTGCATTTGGGCCACTATGTTTGCGAGTTTTAGTGATTTCTAATCCTTTACTTCAAATAAATGATTGTTGAAATGCTTTTGGTTGGGATTTCGAATAGTTGGAGGAGTTGGTTGGCACTGATGTTATGGGAGAGATGTTTTGTTCCCTACTTGCACGGAAAGAAGGGATGGACATCCTCATATGGAAGCCGATGTCGGAAGGTGTGTTCTCGTCACCAAGTGCGTGGGAGGTGATACACCTAAAACAGAGAATTTTCCAGGTATGGAGTGGATATGGCATAAGCTTTTTTCAAAAAAAAATTTCATTATGTATGTGGAAGACTCGCTTTCATTGTTTGTCTGTGGACTCTAGAGTGCAGCAATGTGGGGTACAATTGGCTTCTAGATGGGATTGTTGCATTACTAGGAGAATTGAGACACTTGAACATGTTCTATGTTTGGGTGAGATTGCGTCTCAGGTTTGGGACCAAGTTGCTATAGTGATGGGTCTTCTAGTTATGCTTACGGGAACATAGTGGGGACGAGTGCTCAACTAGTTTTCTTTTGCAAAGAAATTTTCTCAAATGGGTGTTCTTATTGGTTTATTGCCGACTATTATAACTTGGCGTCTGTGGCAGCGTCGTTGCAAGGTGCGTATGGAAGGTATAACTGAAGCAGTAAGAGGGGTGTGGCGATCTCTTAAATTTTTGCTAAGGAAAATGATGGTAGAACAAGATCGGTCTCTTCCATCAACGCACATGTGCTTGCTATGTTGGAAATTCTTTTGGTGTCGATTCATAGACGCATATCACGTATAGTTGTGTAGGGCAAGCCAACTCTTGGAGGTGTGAAGCTGAATGTTGATGGGAGTTGCAGAGGTAATCCGGGTTCTTTTGGGGGAGGCAGTGTAATCCAGGATGCTTTTGGTAATGTAAATGGTGGTTTCTCAGCTTGCTTTGGACATGGAACGAATAATGAGGTTGAACTTCATGCCCTCCTTGAAGGAGTGGTTTTATGTAAAGAGTTGGGATTCTTTAATCTAGAAATTGAATGTGACTCTAAAATAGTAGTTGACTGGATTATTTCTGGTAATTGTACGGTTTGGTACCTTTGGAAGTTTTGGGAGGTGGTGGTTAAGGAGCTTCAAATGGTCCATTTCTCTATCAAACATCTATGTAGCAGGTTTGACATGCAGATATGATGTAGGGGTTGCTACCCAGGTAGTTGCGAGGTATTATTGGCTGGACAAGATTGGCCTTCCTAGTCTTAGATGTGGTTTTTTTGGTTTCTTGCTTATTTTGTGGTTTTGTTGTCATTGGTTTGGTTGGTTCTTGTTTTTAGTTAAAGGTTTTCATCTGCCATAAGTAAGGGTGGTTTTCAATAAAGCTTTGGAGGTGCTATTCTCCTTTAATTAAAATAAAAATAAATAAAAAATAAAAAGAAGAAGAAGAAGTTGTGGCTAGTATACCCATTGATCCCATTCCTGGCCCTGATGGTTTTTCTTCTTCTTTCTATCTTACTTGTAGATCAATTGTAAATGTGGATCTTCATGATGCCGTGACTTCTTCTTTTTTCAAGGCGGGGTTTTTTGCATCCCTTTTACAAACATTCTTTCATCACTCTTATCCCTAAAAAGGATAGCCCCTTTTGTTTCTTGGATTTTAGATACATTAGTTTATGTCAGGTGGCTTATATAGTTTCTTCTAAAATTCTTGCCTCTCGACTTGCAACCTTGCTACCCAAGCTAATCTCAGTGCATCAAGGTGCTTTTGTTGAAGGTAGAATCATCACTGATAACATTACTTTGGCTTAAGAACTCACTCATAGTGTATCCAAAAAAGTTCGTGGTAATAATGTCATGCTCAAGGTCAACATGGCCAAAGCCTTTGATAGAGTCATTTGGCATTATCACACTAGTGTGCTTATCTCTTTCGGTTTTAGAGATAGTGTTATCTCCCTTTTTCAAACTTGCTTCTCCAATAATATGTTCTCTGTTTGTTTAAATGGTTACTCATTCTTGGTATTGTACTTTGAGTAGGAGTCTAAGACAAGGTGATCCTTTATCTCCCTTACTTTTCATTCTCTATGAAGAACCTTTGAGTAGAGGCCTCCAAAAGCTTATGGCAAATAGCCAAATTTCTCCCTACACTGTCCCTCGTGGCTATACCTCGATTTCTCATATTTTGTTTGTCGAAGATCTTTTGATCTTCACTAATGGCTCCAAAAGTAGTCTCAGCACTTTTATGAAGTTCATCTACCATTATGAATGCATGTCTAATCAAAAGATCAATCAATCCAAGAGTATTTGCTTAATGTCCAAGAATGTCTGTCATCCTAGAAAACTCATTGTTGAGTCTACTATAGGCTTTCGTGAGGATGTTTTCTCTACTACTTACCTAGGGGCCCCATTCCCTTACAGAAAAATTCCTTTGTTTGCTTACGAAAACATCCTGACCAAAATTCATAAGAAGATAGCTAGTTGGGAAGGACGTCTTTTATCCACTAGTGGTAAACTTACTTTGATTAAATCAGTATTATCCTCTATTCCGATCCATATCCTCTCTGCTCTTAGTCCCCCAAAAAGAGTCGTTGACTCCATTCATAAGATATTTTGCTAGTTTCTTTTGGGGAGACTCCGATCGTCATCTTAAGAAAAATTGGATCTCATGGAATCGTATTTGTCATCGTATTTCTGAAGGTGATCTTGTTATCATGAACCTTTATGATGTTATCAAGGCTCTTTATTGTAAATTGACTTAGAGATTTTTATCTTCTAATTCCTGCTGGGTGAACCTCTTATCCTAAAAACACATGAATAATGTTCATTCTTTGCATCTCATTAAGGCTAAATCTTTCCACTCTAACACTTGGAAGATTGTTTGCAACTACTTGCTTATTATTCATCAGGAAAGCGAACGGAAAATTAGGGAAAGCACCCTAAATTTTTGGCATGGTAACTGGGCAAGGAATGGTTTGTTGGCCTAAAAAGGCTTCAATATCTCTAACCCTAACCTTCTTCTTAAAGACATGTACTCTTCCACGGATTGGAACATTGAAAAGCTTTTGGCCCTTGGTGACCATGCTTTCCTTCAGAAGGTCTGTATTTACTCAGTGAGACTTAAGTTGGGCCTTGATTTGAGGGTTTAAAAATACAGCAATGATGGCAATTTTAGATCCAAATCTGCTTAGAACCCTTTTTAGGGATCACTACCCCTCTTTTCCATTTGCTCCTTATATTTGGAATAATATTCTCCCTATCAAGGTTTTTGTCTTTGTTTGGAAATTGTGGTATAATGGCATTCCTCTGGATGATCGGACCCAATACTATGGTATCTTTTTGGCTTCCAAATGTTCTTGTTGCTTTGAGGGCTTTTTTAGAGACCGTTAACCATGCCTTTGCAAATTGTGTCCTCACCAAACGGGTTTGGCAACATTTTTCCTCTATTTTTTTTTTATTTTTTATTTTTGTTTCAATTCCACCACCCTTGGTAATTTGAGGAATCAAGTCACTTAGTGGTGGCTTGCCTCTTCTTGCTAGTCTTTTGTTGTCTCTCATCCTTTGAGAGATTTGGATTGCAAGGAACAAAACTAGATTTGAGGACATTCTCACCAACTCTGATACCATCATTTATAAGATCGTCAATTGGCCTAGAAATCTCAACATCCTTCTAAATCCTCATTCTCTCCTCCTCAACTCAAATGCTTCCACCCTTAAGTCTATTCACATTTCTTAAATCACCATCCTTGCGAAGAAACCAAATTTTGTCAAATGGATTCCTCCTCTTTTTGGAACGCTCAAATTAAATATTGATGGCCCTTCCAAAGGTAACCCGGGTCCTCTTGGCTATAGTGGCATCCTTAGATCCTCTAATTGCTCTATTATTTCTAGTTTTTCTTGTTTCTTGAGCTTTGGTACTAATACCCTTACAGCATTATCAGCTCTGAAATTTGTTCTTATTGTGTGCTATTAGTTAAGTATGTTTGAACTTATTATTAAATCGGATTATCTTCTTGTTGTAAACCAATAAATATTAAAACAATGCCATTTTGGGATATACAAAACGACATTGTTTTGATTAGTTAGTAATAAGAAAACAAACCCCCTGGCAACTCCCACCCTCTCTTAGACCTACCCTCTTTCTCACTCTCCATCCATCACATACCATCACCATCACTGCGTGGTTTTCGTCTCGGTTGTAGTAAAGGATCAAAAGTATGTATCTTGTCGATCTTGAGTGAAATATTTTTGTTTTTTTATTTCTTTTTTTGAGTTTTGTGGAGTTGTGGAGGATGAGATTGAATTAAGGAATTGGAACATGGGATTGTGACCTGTGAGCTGTGGAGATTTATTTATTTTTGTTGTGTGTGAAAAACAATTGTGTAATGTGCATGTTAATTTATTCTGTTTTGGGATTTTGATATGAAACTCCATGATGTTTTGGGGTGATTTTTGCATGGTTTTAATTGTTGTGAAATTTTTTGCATCATTTCATATTTTTATGAGTTTTGGAGAATGGATAATGAGTCAGATTTTAATGCTAGCTTTCCTACCCTACCCCTACACCTACCACTAACCCTACCCCTACCTCTACTCCTACAGGCCCTACCCTTACCTCTACCCTCATGCACCCACAAAGCAAGAAACTAGTTTGAGTTGTTTGGACTCACTTCATCAAACTAGAGGGTGGTGACCCCAATAACCATAAACTAAGTGTAACTATTGTGATAAAGTGTATGGAAGTCACTATAGGAAACCTAGTACATCTCAATTGAAGGTCCACTTAGAAGAATAATGCAAAAAGGGTCCACTGTTAAATTTTTACAAGAGAAAAGTCAATATAAATTAGAGATTGGATTTAAAAAAATGGCAGATGGGAATAGTGGGAGGTGAAACATTGAAGGGGTATACTAAGTATGATCCAGAGGAGTGTAAGAGACATCAAGCCCATATGGTCATCATGAACGAGATGTTGTTTTAGTTTGTTGAGGGGAAATGGCTCCAAGCATATTCGAAATACTTAAAGCCTAGGTTTAATCTTCATACTTGCCACACGATGGCGAATGATATAAAAAAATATTATAGAGTAGAAAAAGATTTGTTGAGGGGCCAATTAGTGGGTTAAAGAGTTTGCTTTACCACTGATAAATGGACATCCATCCAAAGTTATAGTTACATATTTTTGACTGTATATTTTATTGATTGTGATTGGAAATTAAACAAAAAAAAAAATCTAAAGTTTTGTCAAATTTTCGATCACAAGGGTGTGATGATTGGGAATGCCTTAGAGGTAGCAATAAATGAGTACGGGTTGGAACGGGTTGTAACAGCTACATTGGAGCATCTTAAGACCTATCTTAGATAGGCAAACAAGACAATCTTGGATAATGAGTGCTTGCATATGAGATTTTGTACATATTCTAAATATAATTGTCAGTGATGGTTTGAAAGATCTTGATAATTCGGTTGTACGTGTTGGAACTGCTGTGAGATTTGTGAGATCTTCACCTGCGAGACTGGAGAAATTTAAGATTGTTGAGAGGGCTGCAGGTATAATATCCAAGAATGGCCTTTGTCAAGATGTTCCTACAAGATAGAATTCAACCTTCTTGATAGTGGAGATAGCCCAATAATATAAGTCGGCTTTTGCGTTAATGGGTGATAAAGATATTCAATATGTTAAATATTTTGATGAGCATGGAGGATTAGACAAGTCTACTAATGATAATTGAGAGGTTTGAGAGGTTGTAGGGATTGTTGTAGACTTTTCTACGAGGTCACAACTAGGCTTTTTGGTTATTGTACCATACTTCCAACGATTTTTGTTAATAAATATATAAGATGAAAGAAGAATTGGATGACATGCGCATGAGCAATCAAATTAGGATGCAGGGCAGGTACTATGGGAAAAACCCCAACCTCCCGCCCATGCGGGCGTAAAATATAGTATCTTGCGTGCACACCCATTGTGAAAAAAAATAAGTGGAGTTCACCAAGAAAATTGTTTTTTTTTTTTTTTTATATTAGTATAATATCTTACCTGCGCACCCATTTTTTAAGGAGTGCATGTAGGTATTTACAAATCTTAGAGTAACTGCAAATATTATTTCTCATAACATAACTCATATTTATAGATTGTTTTGAGTATTAATAGTTATTGAAAACAACATTATGTTCTTTTGCTAGAATAATACATTGACGTTTTTTCTTTTTTGTTTTTTTCAATTTTGAAGATTTTAAGGATGAGGCTATGAAAACTTCTACAATTTTTTTTTTTTTTTTTTAATAATCTACAAATGTCTTGAAGTTAAAGAGTACGAAACCAAACTAGTGTTTGATTCTATTACATTTATTTTTGGAAAAGCTTTTACACGTTCCATAATATTGATGTGGTGGGATTTGGTTCGTAAAAAAATATTTATAAATTTAAATCTTGAAAATCAAATCAAATCACATAAATAATATATTTAATGTATTCTCACACCAACTTATAAAAATAATAACTCTTATTTTTATATACTATATTGATTGTAGCGGAAGTTATTGGAGATATTCACCCATCATTTTATATATATATATCGAGTTTAATCAAGAGCATAATGCTAGGGACAAACTCTAAATGCACAAGGTTTGCATAAGTCTTTTTGTAACGAAGTGGATCCTACTAAAAAAAGTAAAGGTGAGTTTTTCACACTTTATTTTTATAGAGAGATCCACTTTTTTACAAAAGACTTATACAGAGTCTGTACATTTTGATGCAGAATTTGAATATTTTGATCTTATATATATCATTATGGTAATCCAAATCATGGAGTACTTGAGAATAAAAGAAAGTAGCATTCCTTTATGTCAAAGGAAAAAGCTAAACACAGGCATGGTTTGCATTTTGGGCAGAAGGGGACTTAATACTTCTAAATGTAAACATAATGGCTGTGTATAGCCACGCTCGCGAAGTCACCACGTACTCCACTGACGTGGGGGCTTCCACGTCATATTAAAAAAAGAATGAGAAAACACAGAAAGAAAGAGCTTTGAGAATCACATTTTGCAGTTCTGCAGTTCAAGCAAAACAAGACTACGTGTCAAAGGAAAACGGTAGTACACAGTTCCAGTGCACGATCTCCCCCAATTCTAGTTCCAAAATTGCCTAGAAGCTTGAAGAGTAAGCTCGGCCCCCTCTATTTTTTTTATCATTCTCTCTATCTCCTGATTCAAGGAAAATCGAGATTGTGTGTGTGTTCATGGTGTGAATGACTTCATGTTTACATTTCAAAAAATTCCATTTTCTTTTCTTTTCATTTCATGTATCATGGCCCAATTTAAGATTACTCACTGTCTTGGATTTGTGTTTAAACAAAGTGATATGGGGTTCTAATCCTTGCAAAGTCAATGGTTGGGCACAACCCACCACCATACTTAGCTACATTCTCTCAAAATATTTTCTATATTTTGCTCTCACTCCATGCCAAAACCCTTCAGAAGATACCACCACAATAACATGTATCTTCCGTCCCCTACTTAGTTGCTTCCATGGTTTGCTTCTCTCATTTCTTTTCAAATCTTACTACAAATTATTTAAACCCCATTTTAAATTTTCTCTCACTTTCTTCAGTATTTGCTATGTTTATAGTTTATTAGGATCCATATCACGTGAAAATGTTAACTTCATGCACACACGGCTCTATGTGCAGGAACAAATTAAGGAGAATTAAGTCTCATTTGGTTATACAGATGAGATAAGATTAGAATCTGTGAATAGTAGTGAGATAATTTGTGAATAATAGTGAAATGGTTTGATTTAATATGTTTTATGGGATTTTGGGATAGGAGAGAGAAACTGTTGAATAAAAAAATTATAAAGTTAAAAAAGAGTTGGAATATAATTTTTTAATATTATTTTTATTTTGAAATTTGAAAAAATTGAATTATTTTTTGTGTTTTATTTGAAGTTTGGAAAGTTGAAATGATAAAATAAAAAATTTAAAAATTTGAAATTAAAAAATGTTTGTATTTGAAAGATATTTGGATGTTGAGATGAAATTAGATGGGATGAGATGGTTTGAAAACTTTGTGAAACCAAACCAAGCCTTAGATAATGGTGAGAAACTAGGTTGTGTTCAACACGGACTTGTAACCTTTAGGTGATGCAATATTTAAATTTGTTAATGATATTACTTGCAGATAAATTGGGGGGGCTAAGGTGTAATGCCCGTCCTTGTCGTGGGTCTTTTACAAAATGATTTTAATAAAAATCGACGGGAATTACAGTTTATTTTTAAATTTCTTTTCCTTTCATGCCAGGATACAAAAGACTCCATGTTATAAATAAAATTCATTTTCTTAATTAAAAGATTACAACGGAAAACATTAAATTTTATAATTTAAGTTTTTCGTACAAAATATCTTGCTTAGGCCTTTGTGCTCTTTCCCTTGGGCTATGTCCATCCTGACCTGGCATGTTCATCTTGTCCCTAGGAGGGCACACATAAAAACTAAAATGAGTCGATGACTCGTAAGCATTACTTCATACAGTTAAAATATAATAACATAGGTTTTCAGTCATGCATTTAACATTCCATACATACATATCGTACTTATCATGCATAGACATTCCTTTCGTTGTAAGACATTGCAAGGTTGAGTTTTTCTTTAAAAACATGCTTTATTCTTTAAAACAGTTCCCCATGCATCGCTGCCTTCATTTCTTAAATAGACTTTTCATGCATACATCCTTTTACATACATTCATGCATTCCTATTTTCTTACGTACATTCGTGCATTTAGTCAATTCGTACATACATGCATTCTTTCTTAACATACATCTGTTCTTTCTTTTCTTATCACTTTCATTGGCCGTTGCACACTGTTGTGACCCGTGTGCTAGGGTTAGCGGTTTTTTGGACCTGATTTCGCCCGTGGCCATGGGTTGGGAATCCATTTCGTCAGGGTACATCACTGGGTGCACTACCAGTACTACTTACTCGGCATTGCAATCTATCCAGTCCAGTCCATTCGGTACCATTTCCATTTCAATCCATATAGCCGTTAAGTATTTTCATACATCATGCATTCAGTCCTTTCATTCATTTTCAGTCCTTTCCTTTCCTTTACAGTCCTTTCAATACTTTACAGTCCATTCGTTCATTTCAGTCCTTACAATTCTTACGGTTCTTCAGTTCATCAGTTTCGTAAAGTCATTTTAAAAGAAAATGGTTTCTTTCTTTTGATAAAAGTCGTTTTCAAAGAAGTTTCTCTTTTCGTAAAATTCATTTTTGAAAAAAGAAGTTTTCTTTCTTTTCGTTTAAAAGCGTATGTTCTTGCATCTTTTAAACCTTCATTTCGTTTCTTTTCGTGAACATACATACAATACGTACCGCATATAACATCCATTCACATGCATACACGTACATACGTTGGGTGCGTGAAAAGGGGCTGCCAATGAGGGTTGCTACATACTTATACTTGAAAACTTAAGTTTCATTTTCTTTTATTTAAAGCATGTCTCATAGAGAAAAGTTTCATTTTCCTTTTTGAGAAAAGCTTTCGTTTTCTTCTTCGTTTATGTAAGAAAACTCTAGAATAGTATGAATGCAATACTTATCTGGAATTCATGCCATACTCATTCCATGCAGTTTATTCGTGTGCGTGTCAGATGGCAACCTACATGCATACACATAACCTTACATCATCATCTATCTAATTCATAAGTAACTATTCTAAAATAGAACTATGCTTCACTTGGAACACTCACCATCCATCCCTGACCTCTTACATGCCATTTACGTTACTAAAACCTCCGGGGTCTTATTTCTTAAAGTGAACCTTCGTGATTCACCATAGGGTTAAGACACTAAAACCTCCATTTCATTCTTCTATTTCCACATTCTAACGCATGATTCCGACTGACAGAGTCATGCGTTCCAACCTTAGACAACTTACCCATTACTTCACATATTCGAGCCCATACTAAATCCTCATTCCCAACGACTTAGGCTACATGAATTCAAGTCAACTCTGGGGCTAAAACACCATGTAACCATGTTGAGGACAGATTACCCATTATATATGATAAACCAGTCTGGCACACGTGTCTCGCTAGAGACACCTGTATCTTATCCCCTTTTATCACCTAAAAACAACTTATAATTCCAATGGATGCCCGCTTGTATAAACAAGCTCCATACTCCGATACCAACTTGCTCAGACCCGATAGATAAGACTCTTCCTACTTCCCAGCCCTGTACAAGTTCATCCCAACACTTAACAGGAGAGGACTAAATCCACAAATACACCTCTGTCATGTCACGTAGCTCGAAACAAATTCTGAGTCACCTCACGACGCTCATCATGCTTCTGTTGCACTCTCTGATACTTTTTCACCACTTCCATATACTCTTAGCCATAAGTCAACCACAAGGTGACACTCGTCACCCCGAACTACAGGCTGTATCACCACTGTTTCGAGACACTATTACATAGTTCTCGCCACTTAACAAGAGGACTGCATCTACAAATGTGCCTCTGTCATATTACGCATCTCGAGACAAATTCTCGAGTTACAGCACGACGCCCATCATGTTTCCGCTGCACTCTCTGATACTTTTTCACCACTTCCATATACTCTCAGTCATAAGTCAACCGCAAGGTGACACTCGTCACCTAGGACTACAGGCCACATCACCACTACTTCGGGATACTGTTACACAGTTCCCAACACTACATACACTCCACGCTTCTCACTAAGCCATCCAACCCTTCGTGACACCCCGTCCGGTGTATCATGACATAGCACAGAGTACACTCAGGTGAACTCTCTTCCATCCACACTGCGACACACATCACTACGATGCATGCACGCCTCATGGTGCATCGCTACACGATAAGGAGCACACGCCACATGTACTCCATTCATTCTATGCCACACGTCACACAGTGCGTCGCTGCACTACATGGAGTATGCTCCCCACGTACTCCTTTCACACTTCACGTTGTATCACAACTACAGCATCCATCTCACACCCATACTCACAGTACAGTTCACGATACTACAAAATCAAGCCCAACACTTCACAACTACATTTCACTTCACAAATACGCAGCGAACTCCACAATTACTAACTACATAGTCTATATTCCAACCAATCAACTACTATAAATGTAAATAACTAGAGAAAGAGGGTTATACCATCGATGGGATAACCTGTGCATCGCTCGCTGCCCATTATAATCAAGGTGTCGAAGAAGTCGTACATGGTAGTAACACTGCGTACGATGGCTGTCCACCACGTAAAGTGGCAGTTTGGGCTTGAGAATAGCTAGGCGTGGTCTTGGAAAGGCTGAAGGTGGCCTTGTGGTGGTCAAAGGTGGCGGAGCACAGCGGCATCACGCCGTGAACAGTGCATTCGAAAAGGGAGGGAGGTTGCTTGTGGTAGAGGAAGGCTATGGAACTTCATGGGAAGCTAGGGAGAGGTAGAGGAAGATGTGGTGGAGCTGTGGTGCCGAGGTGGCAGCCGGGCGGTGGCTCACGGTGGTGGATCGACCACAAGAGGTGCAATTCGTGCATTGGAGAGTGAGAGCTGTGTACAGATTCGTTGGGCATGAAAATGGTTGGGCAAGGTCGTGGTGATGAGAGGAACAAGATGGTGGTGGTGAGACGCCATGGGTAGCCGTGCATGGCGGTGCACGGTGGTGCAACCGAACGTATGGTTGTGGAGACCCATCGAAGAAAGAGAGAGAGGAAGGGGAAAAGGAGGATATAGGGAGGAAGCCCATGATGTGGTGAAGCCATTGGTAGTGCTCGGTAGCAGTTTTGGCCGTGTATGGCGGCGAGGTGGAGGAATAGGCTCTAAGACCCATTCGGTTGGAGGGAAAAAGAGAGAAAGAGAGTTGCCGGTGTAGCTCACCACCGGTGGTGGAGGTGAGACACGGTGACTAGAGGTGGCGCCAGCTGGAAGTGCAACCCACACGGTGAAGAAAAGCAACGTGCGTGCGTCAGGCATGGGGAAGGAGAGAGAAGAGAGAGAAAGAAAAAAGGAAAAAGTGAAGAGAAAATGGTAGGGGTTTGGGTATTTAATCCAAATCTTTCATTTTGAGATCTTCAAAACAATCTAACGATGAGTTTAAACACTAATTTGAAAACATGTAAGTGTTTTATTTAAACTAAAGTTTAAAATAAAATATTGAAAAGAATTAAGATAGAATATTATTTTATAAACTAAAGTTTATAAAATAATAGTTGTTCATCATTATTTAAAACGATGAAGTATCGTTAATTACTTAAAGAGAATAAATCATTTAAATTAATTAGAGTTTTTTTCAATATAAAGTTAAATCTCTTAATATTTTAAAATAACTAAAACATTTAATTTAAGTAATTATCCACAATTATAATATTTTTAGAGCTCATTAAAATATTATAATTGTGTTACTTTAAAACCAAACTTATTTAATAATACTGGAAATAGCTCATATAAATAAGTTTTAAGATATCTATCTAACTTTGAAATCTGCTTGATAACTTTGAAAACACGCCATCGTGGCACGTAGGATGAGGCTCAGCACGTAGACCGAAGCTTGGCATGTAGAACAAAGCTCATAATTAAATAAGAAGAAAGAATGAGCGGATATCACATAAGTTTAACGAGGTTGGATTTTGTTTCCTTGATCTTGTATTGAATTGTGAACCCCCTGAATGTCATGTAAAATGGCTTGGAGCTGTTGAAAAGCCTATTTATATTGGATTTGGTAGCCTTGTGAGTTTCTATTATTATTTTTCATAAAATATTTTTACAAGATATAGGAAGGTTGTGGAATGTTTTATGCTGATATACTAATAGAAATATTGTGCTTCTATTCTAGATAGGGAAAGATTTATACAAGTGTTCTAAAACAACACACTAGCGTCAAAGGGGGTGAGAAGGGAGAGATGCGGTCGATGTCAACTAGTTATAACAGTATAGAACCATGCTCTTGGACACTTTCTGGTTTTTGTGTTTGACCTTTGTCGATATTCAAGATATATGGTAGTCACAAGACATTTTCTTGTGATTTTTTTGTTTACTAAGCACTAATGGAATACTCAACACTGAGGATTTTCTTGCAATGACTACTCATTAGATAATATCCAGCTATTCATGAGTCTATTAGTTAATCTTTTCGATTTTTTTTGTCTTTTCTTGCTTTATTTTTTGCAGTTAGTCCATATTTAAACCTTCAAATACATGATATTGTTTGTAAAGCTACTTCTATATGGAATTGTCTAGATGAGGAAAAGGAAAGAACATGCATTTCCTATAACATTTCCTATATCAAATCCATTAAACAATATATTGTAATATTGTTTCAAATTCAGTTTCCATGTTTAATTTATGTGTTGTTTTAGTACTTAGTCTTGGGTTTGTTATTATTATTGTTTATATTTTAGGATATACCAAGACCACTTTATTTAGACTTCTCAAACTATTTGCATGGTTACTATGGACCAGTGCCACATGCTTGGTTACCACATTTTGTTCCTTGTCCAAATTCTAACCCATATCCATGGAGCAAGCAAGTGATGCATTGAATTTGCAGATAGTGTGCTTTAATTTTTACAATGAATCTCTTTGACAGATTCATGTTTTTGTTATGCTAAATTGCAACAAAATATTGAATACACATTTCACTCTTTTGTTAGCCCTTCAACTATGCCAAAAGCTACAAGTTCAAGACATGCGAAAGAAATTAAGAAGGCCACACCAGATTCGAGAGAAGTTGATCCTCTGTCTAGTTCTGCTTTATCACATTTTGCTTCTCATCCAAATGTTAATTGATTGAGCTGAAATATTGGATAAGGAAACCAAAAGCAAGCAAGGGACTTAAAGGGAATTTATGTCGCATAGGATATATATGACTTTTGGCAGTATTAGGACTTGAAGACTTAGACGGCAACATTTTTTCCTTTTGGACTTTTGCACGCCACACAAAAGGATTCAATTTTATTCTATTAGGGAGCTTTGACCTACGGAAACACTTTTTCTCTTGGAGGCTTCTTTTCATTGAAACTCATTCAGCGCCGCACGGCAACATTTATTCTCTTTGGGCATTTTTCAGCCGCACATTTTTATTCTCTTGGAGCATTTTTGAGCGCTGCATACATTTTTTTCTCCGAAATTGAAGACATCGTACGCTAGTTGGGAATTTATTCATTATTTTATGTATTTTGGATCTGCACTGCAGTGCCGTTGAAAAGATTCTTGAGAGGTCCAATTGCTACTACAGTCAAGTCTCCTCCACTGCTTTCAATCTCCATCTCTGTTCATTTGGCTTGATTTTTTTATTTCCTACTTTTTATTTAATTTCAATTTGAAATTTATGGTGTATTCTTGATTTTTTGACTTAAAAGTATGTGCATTTTATTTGTTGTTTATTTTATTTTATGTTAGTTATTTTTCTTATTTCTCTAAACTTCATTAAATATACATTACAATTATATTTTAGATTAATTTTAGTTTATTATTTAATTTTCAAATTAATTAAAATTGTTTAGCGTAATTGAATCTTTAATTGTTAATTTCAATTTGTTAGTATTTTACTTTCAATTTCAACACTAAAAAAATCCAAAAGTATGAATTTAGTCTATGACTAGTGTCCTTTTTATTTCCGTTGCACTCTTCCATTCATTGTACATACTACCACTTTTGTTTGTAAAACTTTTCACCATTTTATACGAGTTTAGATTTAAACAACTTTTCCCAAAGAGATGATCTAGAAATTTTATTCCTAATTATTACGCAAGATCTCCCTACACTTGAGATAGCTTTTGTGCTACTCATTTTTTAGTGAGTCATTAATCTCTTTTATGGAGTAGCTACATGATGCGTTGATAGGATGTTGTGCGTCACATCGATTCAGAATACACACAATCATGTACTAGTTCCACGAAAATCAAAGTTTTTTCAATGCAATAGAGAAGTGAATGAGAATGTCAAAAGTGTGCTAGATACAAATGATCAGGTTGGCATACGAATGAATAAGAGTTTCTGTAACAGCCCGCTAGAAATTCAATGGTAGAATTTCCATAAACTTGAGAAACCTCATGAAAACTCTATTAAGTTTTCACGAATTGGCTAATCGCAAAGGTTTTAGTCTGTCAACATAATCAGTGTTATCACTCACTATGGTGCTAGAAATGCAATTTTAATTTTTTGAGATAGTTAGAAGTGTCAAAATACGTTATAGTCTACACCACTAGATTTAGTTGAATATTTAGGATTTTATGGCGCAATAACATATTTTCATAATTTCGGACGGAACGGCTGTTCGAAACTGTGAATTTATTTATAGGGGCACTTTGAGGTTGAGTTTTGGTAAACAATTTTCACTGCAGGTTAATATGAATATTTAGAATTTTTCAGTACTAAGTTTATTACGCTTTCTTTGGAGTGAATAGTAACCTCGATAAGTGTACTAAGTGCAGTGTTTTCAAAATCACAATGTGGAATGTCCAAATTAGGTTAGAGAAGTTTTATTTGGACACTTGGCAAGATCTTAGCCACACATAGTGAATAGTATTAGACACTTGGCATAAAGAGGAACCATCAGATGGATTTGTGAATGAATCAAGGTGTGAGATCATGCCACCTAAGCAAAACTTTTTTCATCTGATCAGCCAAATTGAGCCAGATCAAAGAGGGTTTCAACCCTAATGAAACCCTAAATGGTTGGAATCCAATTGAAACTCCAAAAACTTGGTTGAAACCGAAACCCTAAACGGTTTCCCCAAACCCTAAAGTTGGCATTCAAACCCTTTTTGATCCAATTTCTAGCATTGTGTTTAATCACTTGATTAAATCACTTTCACATGCTATTAATTTCTCAAATTCTTGTTATGACATCATTATCCAACCTTTTAAACCTTGGAAATTTGATTGGGCCAAGAAAAATTAGATTTGAGCTTGATAGCATCTTAAACCCTAACCAAACCCCCTTTAAACCCCAAATTGAAACCCACTTGGTTGAGGTCCACCAAGGCCAACGAATTTGGCCACATTGGCAAGGCTTCTTGGAGAAGTTTTCTCCCCCACATAGCAGACCATCTACTGCCCTTAGCTGCACTCAATAATGCCTTGATGAGATGGAGAAACCCACCCCATCAACTTCCATACATCACAGCTTCTGCAGGCTGTCCTCTCCCTTCACTATTCTCCACTTTATGTCACATAGCTACCTCCAATCAATGGTCATTCAAGTCCATATCTTTCCCCTCCAGAAGTATAGAGTCGTGCAACACACACTTCTTTCCCTTTAAAGCATGGTTGATCTTAGGATGATGTTATGAATATGTTAGAAGTAAGATTTGATTTTTGGAATTCTTGGAGATGTTTTGATTTAGGATCAAAGCTTGTGATTTGAGTGTTTGGATCTTTTTACAAAACAAGTTTGGTGTTGATTATTAGCTTTTTCTAAATGGATATTTTAAATATGGCTTTAAACTTAGGATTGGAAGATGTTTGTTGCAAAATTTTGGTTTAAGCATGAGTTTTGAAGTTAGAAGAAAATTGCAACAAAAATCAAGAGAAATGACTTATGGATGTTTCGGCCATAGTGTGTTTTCCATAGTTGTGTTTTGTTTTAAATTTTTCTAAGTTGATATTTGAGTTTAGGACAAAATTTGCATGAAGAATGTAAACTTTGAAAATTTTTAGAGTTAGGATGTGAAATCCTTAAGTTTTGGGTAAAATTGTCATTTTTTCACATGTAGAGGGTAAAATGGTAATTTTACTCTAATTTAGCTTGTTTTCATGTTTCTAATTGTTAGTAATTAAATTTCTAACTTTTAGAATGACCTCTTACAGTTTTTCGTGTTTCACACTTTATTCTCGTAGAATGCAACGATCGATGTAAATTAGCTTTTAACTTACTATCAGTTTATTGTGTATGTATGATGGGTAAGGAAACTACAATTTATGTATGTATGTTATCATATATGCCATGCCATGCCACGTCATTACATGTTTATCTGTTATGCATTATTTATTTTGTCACGAATATTTATCTGTTACACAATCTATTATGTCATGTATTGCTAAATGTTATACGTATGCCATGTTAAGTATGCCACATGTTACATGCATGTCATATCATGTAATATTCACCATTGCAAGTATGTCATGCTAAGTAAAGAAGGTAGATCAAGTTTATGTTAAGTCAAGTTTCAGATCACTTTCATGCTAAGTTATCATATCAATCACGACCCTAAATGCTAGGATGGGGTAATATCCTAGTAGAACTCCTTTGTTCACACTGGAGTGTCTAAATAGGTGTGAAATTTTCTGAGTTGACGAAGTACAGTCAACAGGTTGCGAATGGGGCATAACTAACTGGTCACCGGAGTGCGCCAGACACTAACGCCGATGGAGCCATATTTTTATTTTACGTGTGTTCACAACAAGTGTGACACAAACAATTCATGGGGCCACAACAACTGTGAAGTATGAAGTATGGGGCCACAACAATTGTGGAGCATACACTACGTGAGACACAGCAATTGTGACACGTAGAATACATGGGGCCACAACAACTGTGGAGTATGTATTAACGCACTCACAGTTGGTATAGATACCTGTGTTGTGATGCAGTAATCAGCAAGGACACATGGCTCAAGAAGTTAAGAATAAGCAATCATAGTGATCCTATGAGATAAGAATAAGTTTCAAATCAAGTTCATGTTATGTTATGTTATGTTCACGTACATGTTATGTTCAAGTTCACATTCATGTTATGTTATGTTCATGTTTACATTATGCCTCAAGCTCATGTTTATGTCATGTTATTCTCAGGTTTATGTTAAATTCATGTTCATGTTTATGTTATGTATGTTCATGTTCATGCTATGATTCAAGTCCATGTTATGTTTCAAGTTCACGTTCATGTTATGTTGCTATCTCATGTTATATTTTAAGTTCAAATTCGTGTCATGCCAAGTCAAGTTTAGTTTAGGTTATGTCAGTTATGCCATGCTACATGTCAAATTATGCTATGCTTATTTACGACTTTAATTATGCATTCATGCTTTTACTACCATGCATTCATAATTAACCTGTTTGGGAGTTTTCTGTTAACTTACTGAGATTTGTAATCAAATCTCACCGTGGTAGTCCCAACTACCATTCCCACCGAATGGTAGGCGATGTGTTAGGATCAGAGAAGGGAGCAGACATTGGTAGACTGAAGGAGGTTGAGTAGACGCCACAGACATGACGCAGAGCTTACCACTTCCATAGTTAGGTTTTGGACAATATTTTGGCATCATTAGTCGAGTTACTCAATGAACTTCCTCAATACTATATTTTGGTAATGTAAATATGGAGTCTGGTCTCCCATGTTTTTGAGGTTACAGTCTTCTAAGACTCGTACTGAAATCGTGGATGTTTATTTTGTTAAGTATGCTTGGATTACGGTTTAACTATTTGAGATATTATAAGTTTGGTGCATAGTATTGTTCAAGAAAAAAAAAAATTATCCGCTGCGAATATTGCATAATGTTAGATGCATGTTAGGAATATTGTATCTTATATGTCATGAACGGGGCAGGCAACCACGTGTTGCATGTCTCGACGCTTCAGATGTCCGTTCAATCCCTAGCGGAATCTGGGGGCGTCACAGTTTCAACTTTTTTGTGATTGAAATGGGTGGGTTTGAGAATCTCCCATTTTTAGAAAAAGTTTGTTGTAATTATATTGATAAGGCACGAAACCTATGCCTTGATAAAGGTGGTGCTCAAGCGCTTCGTGAGTATTTTGCAAGTATGCAATACAAGAATGATAGATTTTTTGCCCTCATGGATTCATATGATAACGAAAGGTTAAGAAATGTTTTTTGGATGGATGCACGTAGTAAAGGGGAATACAAGTGTTTTGAAGATGTAGTAACATTCGATACCATATATTTGATGAATAGATATGGAATGCCTTTCACACATTTCATGGGTGTAAACCATCATGGGCAGTCAATCCTCTTAGGCATAGACTTGATTGCAAGCAATGATACAAAAACATTTGTATGGTTATTTGAAACTTGGTTGAATTGTATGGATGGAAAAGTATCGAATACTATTATCACCAATCAAGATCAAGTAATGAAAAATATGAATGCCACTGTCTTCCTAAACAACCATCATAGATATTGTTTGTGACACATATTTCGAAAAGTTTTCGAGAAGCTTGGTTCCCATAATTAATACAAATATGGCCTGAAAAGTAGGTTGCTATAGTGTGTATATGACTCGCTGAGTCACTCAATATTGAGGAGTTTAGGAACTCTTAGGATGTCCTAATTACCATGTACAATTTGCATGAAAATGTGTAGTTGCAAAGTTTATATGCTGAGTATATGTTTTGAGTGTTGGTATACTTGAAGAATTCATTTTGGGCATAAATGAGTACAACTCAGCATAGTGAGAACATGAATGCTTTTTTCCAAGGTTTTGTGCATCTTAAGACAATCCTAAAAGAGTTTGTTGATCAGTTTGACAATGCTTTCAAGAAAAAGATAAAATAAAGTGTTGCAGACTTTCATTCATATAACTTCACAATTCCTTTCATTTCACACTTGCTACATGAAAAGAAGTTTCAGGAGTTGTAAACAAATGCCAAATGTAGGGAAGTTCAACAATAAATAATGGAGATGATGTTTGTTGTTGTCATCTCTAGAAACAGGATGGAGTAATCTCAACTTACCATGTAGATTACAATGCCAATGTTAAAAGATTTCATCAAGAATGTTACTTATATTGTCTACTTTAACGAAGTCGAGTGCAAGGCGAAGTGTGGATCCGAGTTGTTTGAGATGAGAGAGATTTTGTGTAGACATATTCTTGCCATCTTTTCAACTAAGAGGCTCTGTTCATTTTCGAAAAATATACATATTGAACTAGTGGAGGAAGAACCTACAATGCATATATACTCTTATTCTGAGTAGTTATGGCATTGCTAATCATAGGCTAGAAACTCATAGACATAAACGTCTATTGAATACATGTTATGAGATAATAATGCATCGCCTTGCGATGAGTATGTTGATGATATGATTTTCAAGTTTTATGCAATTAATGAGATATACAGCACATCAAAGTCCCACCCCCACAATTTTCAATTTTGGAGTAAGTACTGTCAATGTAAGTACATAAGGAAGTTTCCAAAAAGTATAAAGTATTCATATTGTGAAAGGCAAAAGCATACCACCGTCAAAGAGGAGAAGACATCCAAGATGGAGAATATAGTGAAGAGATTACAAACCAAGATGAAGAAAGCTATTAAGAAGGGAAAAAATAGACTGGTCAGGGTATTGTACAATTATGTTAATTTTTTTCCTTCTAATTTGACATAGTCTATTGTATTATATTTGCACTTATTTGATCAAGTCTATATTTTCCTAATTCTTAGTGATGTGGACACAAGTGGAAACCAATTTGACGCACCAATGATTGGGACACAAGAAAGCGCACTCACTCACGTTTAACTATATCGAACTATATTATTTTTTCTATTTGGTTTTGATTGAATTGTATTTAACGTTTTCATATATCACTTACTTTTTCTTCTATTACATTCATAGATGTAATTAGGGGTAGATGGAACACAGTCGAACATGACGGATGGAACACAGCTGGAGAGATTATTGTAGTTTTGAGTATTACTAGATTTGGTGTATGTTAAATATTGATCTGTTCGGCAGATAATAATGATTTCAAACTTGGTTGATTTAAGCTTTTTGCATATTAATTATGTGTATGTTGATTTGCAAGCTATTATCATCTCCAATGTCAAGCTTCCAATTTCTGTTTTTTATTGGAAAAAGAAGTTTATGATTTTGTGTATTGCCGAATATTATTTCTTTGGGCAAATTGAAGCCCAGTTTGATGTACCAGTTTCTAATACTTTAGGTGTGATTCTTGATGCTATGTTCAAGGAACAAGAGTATTTAATAGTTGCTATTGTTATTTTGGTGTATTTGTGCATTTTGCGTGTCATTCTTTATGCTATGTACAAGGAACTTGTGTTATTTTGAGCTAGGACACTATTACTTTGGTGAATGAGATATACTAATTCACTTGCATATGACAATAGAGAGGCAACAAGCTGTTTTTTAACGTGCAAGTTGTAGGATGTGTATTTAGGAGTAAAAAGGCCAAATTCACGTGCACTTTGTTGGATGTGTAGTAAACTATGAAGAGGCAACAAGCTGGTTTTTAACTGCTCTCGATAAAGTACATTTTGAGAACTTTGTGAACATGTAAACTTTGTCAAAAAGTACTAACAACAAAGTTTCTAACTACAATGTCCCCAGTAATACAACCATGTCTACAATACAAGTAGTACACCCCAGATCATATCAATATACATAAATTGGATCGAGACTCTAGCAAGAAACTAAAGTTCCTAACAACAAAGTCCCAAGTAATTGGTCCCCATTACAAACACAAACAACAAAGTAAGCGTTTGGTTGGTTGAAATTATATACAATAGCAAACCAACAAAGTCCCTAACATACAATGTATAAAGTCCCCATTAATTAGGCCTTCACTTTGATTGAATCAAGTACAACCAAACAAATATGCAAAGACTCTAATACATACGAAGTAGTGTTAGTAAACGTCACGTGTTTGCTTCTTGCTTTCAAAACTCGACTTGATCATTGTGGAGTCTTAACTCCCTTTTCTCAATTCCATCCTCTCTCTCTCTTTTGAAGTTCTTACTCATTTCTTAACAATTTAGTTTCTTCTTTACAAGTTCTTTCTATCTGCATTCACTGCTATCTACCCATTTAAAATAGTTGTAGTATGGTAATTCTTGATTATACACAAAAAAAAGTATGCTTGATGTCAAAACTTTGAAAAAAAATTAATACATCAAATCGAAAATTGTGTCTACCTCTGTATTATATTTTGGGCTTTCAAAGAAGGGTCACCCCAGATTTCTTTAAGTATTTGATGTTCTAAGTGGAGCTTTAAAACCCCAGATGCACACTCATTCTTCAAAGGAAAATTACTAGAGACGATGAGGAAACTAATGATGACATTCTAAATCTATCACCAAGAATTACAACGATTGCATCTTATCACACTAAGTGAATATGGTCAGGAAAAAATAATATTTTCATCAAAAAATACAAAATCTATATTCAAGTATCTCACAAACTCACCCTACAAGTATTTCTAATTTAATGATCTAATCTTGATATTATCTAGAGTTCAAATATTTCTAGTTTAGAATACAACAATTTGCAAAGTCACCAGAGAATTAAAAGGGTAGAGCAATCAAAATTGTTATTAGTCTCCTCTCTAGATAGCACTTGGCGAAACCAGAGGTGCTGAAATAATTTTCTTTTGTGGCTTTCGATCAGACGGTTACCTTCTCCCCGTTTAGCTAGATTTCACAATGACTAATGGAGAGGAATTTCTGATGGAAGGTCTAGAGGATCGGTGGAGGAAACTCAAGTTGACAAAGGAGGAAGAAGAGGTACTAGTAGTTGAGAACGGTGGGAACAAGGAAATCAAACATAAGGGAGAAAAAAGCTTGATAGGCAAGGTCGGCTCTGATTGAGTGGTGGGTAAGGAACTAATTAGCAACATAATGGTAAAAATATGAAAGATTAGCAGAAGGGCCACTTTCAAAGAAGTAGGAAAGAACATTTTTGTTATTACGTTCGGGACCCATGCAGATATGCATAGGATCCTTGAAGGTAAACCTTGGACTTTTGATAATGCTCTATTTCTAATAGTGCCTTACAATGGAACCATGAGGCCAGCAAAAATAGACTTCAACCGAGAAGTTTTCTGGATTCAAATCTACAATTTGTTGTTGGGCTGCACGTCGTTGGAGTGGGGTAACTAGATTGGAAATTCGGTAGGAAGGGCTATTGAAGTTGACACAAAAGATGATGGCATAGGTTGGGGGAGTTGTTTACGGATGAAGGTGGAGTTGCTCCTACACAAGCCCATCCCCAGGGCCCTCTTCATCTACGTCAAGAAGTCAAAACATTGGATGTATTTTCAGTACAAAAAACTACCTAAAATATGCTTTCATTGTGGCTGGTTACTTCACGGAGAGCAAGGTTGTCTAGCCCTCCAAGGGGACCAAGAAGAAGAGGACGCTGCAGAAGCTCAATTTGGGACATGGTTATGGGCTGCAAGTAATGTTAGGCGAGGGATCTATCCGTCTAGAAATGGGAATGGAGATGAAGGAAAGCTCCTAGTGAAAGGCGATGGCCAGGCAAAGATGGAAACGGCCGAAAACAATGTGGAAAAAGGGTGGCGGGAAAAAGTTTGGGAAAGTGGACAACCGGATCTCTCGATATCCCACACACAAAACCAAATGGCCGGTAAAATAGGTGATAAGATAGGCATAGACTGCAAAGTACAAAGTCATATAGAATCAGAGGTGGGGATGGACCCAATTGCAACAGTGCACCTATCAGACCTAGGGAAGAAGGAAGTACCAAAAAATTTGCAGGAAGACTTGATGTGACACCCCGTTTTTACTTGTATTTTCACTGAAGGAATAATTTGATTTAATTAATATTATAGTGCTTGTATTTTAAATAATCGGATTTTAATTAGTTTTTATTCGCTGTTGAATTTAAATTGTTGTTTAATTTATTTAGCTTGTTTTTGGTTTTAAAAATTTAATAGTTGGTTTTCACTAGTTATTTAATATATTTTAGCTTTACGACGTATTTAAAATATTTTCTTGGTTTTATTGCTTTTAAAGCTATCTTTTTGGGATCAATCGTTGGACTCCCGAGGTGAGGATTGGACCTCATTTCTTTTCCTTCATCTTTTCTTTTCTCTTTTTCTTTTTTTTCTTTTTCTCTTTTCTTTCTTTTTCTTTTTCTTTCTTTTTTTTTCCTCTCCTCTCCCGCGTTCGGCCCTCTCTCCCGTGCGTTGCCTTCTCTCTCTCTCCTCACCCACGCCGTCCAACACCCAGCCACCGTCGTTCGGCCGATGTGGCCGGCACAGCCACCACCAAAACCTTCCCCTCCCTCCGGTGAACCACCCCACCGAAAATCTCTCCCGTCCGACCAGCCGTTTCGCCGGAAAAACACATCTAAGCCGCACGGTTTTGAGCCTTTTCCGGCGCCGTCGCTCCACCTCCGGCCACCACCTCTTCACCACTTCTTCCCCTACCTCTTGCCGTCCTAACCCACCCATTTCCGGCCTCGATCCATTGCCGAAGCAGCTCCCACGAGCTCAACTCCGATTTGGCCGTTTTTCGCTTCCACCGCCGTTTCCACCGCCACCCACGGCCAAAGCTCGCTTCCACTAGTTTTATAAATACCTCTAGACCATTCCTTATCAATTTGGTGTCTTGATTTGTCCCCGTTCAAAAGTGGGTACTTTGCGACCCACGGCTACAGTGCATTTGCACTGTTACGTTGCTTTCCGTTCATCTGTTGCTGCGCGCCGAACCTTCTAAAAATTATATATAGCGCTGTAAGTATTTTCGAAACTTAGTTTTAGATTTAAATGTATTATTGCCTTTACAATAATTTATTGTGATCTGGTTGGTTATTCTGGACTGAGTCCGAGGAGTCGGGGGTCGGTTGGAATTGAGAAATGAGTTGTTTGTTTGATTGTTATCAATGTTTGGAATATGTTGGTGCATGTGTATAATTTTATTTGCATTGCATTGTGCACGCATATGCATATGTTATTTATTGAAAACTGGGTTTTCGAGTGAGGTATGGTTTTATTGGTAAACGTGAATGTGTGGATTGATTGCTTTGATTCAGAGGCACGTGTAGAGATGATGGTAAGCAGGGATGGTGGCAGAGTTCCCGCCTGCGATTCCCGCCTACAGTGCACGCGTAGGGATGGTGGTAAGCAGGAATGGTGGCAGAGTCCCGCCTGCGATTCCCGCCTACGGTGCACCCGTAGGGATGGTGGTGAGCAGGGATGGTGGTAGAGTCCCGTCTGCAATTCCCGCCTACAATGCTCTAATGTTTTGGTTAATGGGCTATTTTCTAGAAAAATTGTGAGACTAGTTTTTGGGCCATTATCTGGGATAATGGCGAGGATTGGTTTAAAGGATATGTTTTTGGATCAAATAGGATTTTGGCATGAGTGGAAAAATGTGTTTTATGGGACATGCGCATTGGGCATGCTTCATGCATATTGTTTTGGTTGTAATATGTTTTTATCTTGCGTTATTTGGATTTTACTTACCTGCGGCACCATTTTTGGTACCGTAGATTTTGATGCAGGTGTTGAGGAGGAGGAGGCTGAGCCCGAGGAGGCGGCTCCGCCGAAGGAGTAGTTGAGATGGCCTTTATATTTTATATTAGTTGTTGTTGTATTGGTATGTGTTTGTATTTGAGATGTTGAACTTGTAATATTTTATTTACGCTTGTTTTAAGCTGGTTTGTAATTAAACAAAATTCTGGTACTTAGTTATGTGGCTTTTTTATCCGCTGCGTGTTTTATTTGAACACATTTTATATGTACACACACTTGTGGCACTTGGCGATGGGATGTGTGACCGTGTTGTCAGCATCCCGACGTCTCGGTTTCCACGTGTCCGTACGTGGGGGCTGGGGGCGTCACACTTGAGGTAGGAATTTGTTTCCGAAACCAATGAGGCTAATGGGCTTAATGTTGTGAATGGGCCAAAGGCAGCAATCGAGCTTTGTACATCACATTTGGGGCCCAACGACTCAGATCCAAGTCCCCCATCAGCTAGTGCTCTTGACTCCGAGGGAAAGGAGATTTTGATCTCAGCTCACCTTCTACCAAGGCAGAGAGATGGTCGCAGATGGAAATGCCAAGCTCGAGCTCTGAGGAAACCATCTTCCCTTTCAATTACAACCCGATCTCAAGGTGACAAATGGACTGCAGAGGTAAGTTTTGATAGCTCTACTCCTACAAAGACATCCAGAAGATCCCTCTTGGGTGAAAAGCAAAATGCTAGTGCTTCTCCTTTGGAAATGGCGGCGGCTGAGAGTCAGCCCTGCTAGCTACAATGAGAATACTAAGTTGGAACTGCCGGGGGCTTGGGAACCCCCGAACAGTTCCAACTTAGTTGGAACTGCTACCCGATTTGATTTTTATTATAGAGACCAAATTATCTTACATAAAAATTCAAAAGGTTGCAAAGAGGTTCAAGTACAATGACTGTATTGTGGTGGAAGCAATAGGAAGGAGTGGAGGGCTTATGCTTCTATGGAAACAGGAGGAGTTAGTGGAGCTAGTAAATTATTCACAAAACCACATTAACGTGATTGTGAATGATGAATAATGCAATATTAAGTGGTTATTGTCTTGCTTTTATGGGCAACAAGTAACGAATTTAAGGAAATAGACATGGGACTTATTGTTTGTTGGGTATTGTGGAGTCTGGTCCACTTCACTCGAGCGGCAAAAGGTCGCCGCTCGAGCGAAGCCAGGCAGATTCGAATGCTCGAATGTTGCTCGACAGTAAGTTCGAGCGGTTGCGGGAAAGGAAGTTCGCTCGAGCAGAGGCATTAGCCGCTCGAGTGAAATCAGGCAAAGTTGAATGCTCGATGTCCGCTCGACAGTGAGCTCGAGCCGTTGCGGAAGGGAGTTCACTCGACGCGCGCTCGACATGCCGCTCGAGCGAACATCGTATAATTTCAGATCTATGGCTTTTTTCCACCGTTTCACTATAAATAAGTGTTTTCTACACTTATGGTCGTACTGTACAACACTGTTGGTGAACAGTATTTCGCCCCTCCATTGTAGTGTGATTCCTCAAGCAATAAAATCCTCTGCAGCTCCCGTGGACGTAGGCAATTTACCGAACCACGTATATCTGTGTGTTGTGTGTGATTTTTTCTCGTTCATATTCATATTTTTCACTTTATTGTCATCGTTTCCACAACAATTGGTATCAGAGCCAAGGTTCGGGTCTGAGGGAAAACGATGGCTGGAGATGAAGTGAAAGTATCGGGGATCGAGAAGTTTGATGGCACGGATTTTGATTACTGGAGGATGCAAATAGAGGACTACCTCTATGGGAAGAAACTTCATCTTCCGTTATTGGGAAGCGACCGGAAAAGATGGATGAGGCTGATTGGAATCTGTTGGATCGACAGGTTCTGGGGGTTATTCGATTAACCCTGTTGAGATCCGTTGCACACAACGTCATCAAGGAGAAGACGACTGCGGATCTCATGACGGCTTTGTCAGGTATGTATGAAAAGCCGTCAACGAATAACAAGGTACACTTGATGAAAAAGTTATTCAATTTAAAGATGGCGGATGGTATGTCTATTACACAACATCTGAATAATTTTAATACTATCACAAATCAATTGTCGTCTGTTGAAATTGAATTTGATGATAAGATACGTGCACTGATATTGTTGGCTTCATTGCCAAATAGCTGGGAAGCCATGAGAATGGCTGTTAGTAATTCTGCCGGTAAATCTAAGCTAAAATATGATAATATTCGTGATTTGATTTTGGCTGAGGAGGTGCGCAGGAAAGATTCTGGGGAGACCTCGGGTTCGAGTTCAGCACTGAATGTTGATTCTCGAGGGAGATCACAAGATAGGAACTCAAACAGAGGAAGATCAAAATCAAAGCACAGGGGCAAGAGCAAGTCAAGGTCTAATCAGCAGGCAACTTGCTGGAATTATGGCAAAGCTGGCCACATAAAGAAGAACTGCAAAAATCCTAAGAAGACCGAGAATGATAGTGCTAATGTTGTAACTGAAGAAGTACAGGATACACTATTGCTTGTAGTTCATAGTCCAGTTGATGACTGGATACTGGATTCAGGGGCTTCCTTCCATACATCTTCCCACCGGGAGTTGATGCGGAATTATGTTGCAGGTGACTTTGGGAAGGTGTATCTGGCTGATAGAGAGGCTTTGAACGTGGTGGGGATGAGAGACATTGATATTGCACTCCCTAACAAGAACAAATGGACCTTGCAAAAGGTCAGACACATTCCTGAGTTGAAGAAAAACCTCATTTCTGTTGGGCAGCTTGATGAGTGTGGTCATTCAGTAGTGTTCTCAGATAGCACCTAGAAGGTCACAAAAGGGGCATTGGTACTGGCTCGGGGTAAGAAAACTGGTACACTATATATGACTACCTGTTTAATTAACACTATTGCTACTACCGTTGCAGAGAGCACAGCATATTTTTGGCATTGTAGGCTTGGCCATATGAGTCAGAAGGGTATGAAAGAACTTCTGTCTAGAGGCAAGCTACCAAAACTGAAGTTAGTTGATCTCAGTATGTGTGAGAGTTGCATTATGGGGAAACAGAAGAAGATCAGTTTCTTGAAAAGTGGCAGAACGCCAAAGACAGGAAAACTGGATCTTGTACACACAGATGTGTGGGGACCTTCCCTAGTGGCATCTCTTGGAGGTTCTCGTTACTATGTCACGTTCATTGATGACCATAGTAGGAAGGTATGGGTTTATTTCTTGAAGCATAAATCTGATGTATTTAATGTATTCAAGACTTGGAAGGCCATGGTTGAGACAGAGACAGACTTGAAACTGAAATGTTTGAGGTCTGACAATGGTGGTGAGTACATTGATGGTGGGTTCAAGGATTACTGTGTAGCTCAGGGTATTAGAATGGAGAAAACCATTCCTGGGACACCACAGCAAAATGGAGTTGCGGAGCGTATGAACAGGACCATTAATGAGCGTGCTAGAAGCATGAGATTGCACGCCGGACTACCACCAACTTTCTGGGCAGATGCGGTCAGCACTGCCGTCTACTTGATCAACAGGGGGCCATCCGTCCCATTAGATTGTGAATTGCCTGAGGAGGTTTGGAGCGGGAAAAAGGTTAAATTTTCTCACCTTAAAACTTTTGGTTGTCTTTCTTATGTTCTTATTAATCCTGATGCTCGTAGTAAACTTGAGGCTAAGTCAAAGAAATGCTATTTCATTGGCTATGGAGACGAGGCATTTGGCTATCGTTTCTGGGATGATCAGGGTCGGAAGATCATAAGAAGCAGGAATGTGATTTTCAATGAGAAGATTGTGTACAAGGTCAAGTCTAGTACAGTTTCTGAAGTAGCTCCTCAGGAGTCCGAGTTCATAAGATTTGATGACCTACCAGAGGTCACAGTGCAGTGTAGAGATGTGAGTGACGAGGAGAGTGGGTCTAGTGCACCCATTCCTATTATTCCGCAATCAATTTCAGAGCCGTCCACTTCTACAGCTGCAGTTCGCAGGTCAGTTAGGACTAGATATCCTCCACAGCGTTTCTCACCAACCTTGAACTACATTTTGTTGATAGATGGTGGAGAACTGCAGAGTTATGAAGAAACCTTGCAAGATGAAAATTCTAGCAACTGGGAGCTGGCCATGAAAGATGAGATAGATGCCCTGCTAGGGAATCAGACATGGGAGTTGACAGAACTTTCATCAGGGAAGAAGGCACTACACAACAAGTGGGTGTACCGGGTAAAAACTGAGCATGATAGCAGTAAGAGGTACAAGGCTAGACTTGTTGTAAAAGGCTTTCAACAGAAGCAGGGTATTGATTACTCTGAGATTTTCTCTCTTGTGGTGAAGATCACAACCATCAGGATGGTACTGTCTATGGTTGCTACCAAAGATTTATTTCTTGAGCAGTTAGATGTGAAGACAGCCTTTCTTCATGGAGACCTTGAAGAAGACATCTACATGCACCAGCCTGAAGAGTTTGTAGTACAAGGAAAGGAAGATTCAGTTTGCAGACTGAAGAAAAGCTTGTATGGCCTAAAGCAAGCTCCTAGACAGTGGTACAAGAAATTTGATAATTTCATGCACAGTGCAGGGTACATCAGATGTCAGGCAGATCACTGTTGCTATGTTAGGCATTTTGATAATTCTTATATTATTCTACTGTTGTATGTGGATGACATGCTTATTGCAGGGGCTAGTATTGATGAGATCAATAATCTGAAGAAGCAGATGTCAGAGCACTTTGCAATGAAGGATTTGGGAGCTGCAAAGCAAATCCTTGGCATGAGGATTATCAGAGATAGAGTCAGAGGCACGTTGAGACTCTCAGAGGCTGAATATGTGAAAAAGGTACTCAGCAGGTTTAATATGGATAAGACCAAACCAGTTGGCACACCTTTGGGCAGTCACTTCAGACTCAGCAAGAATCAGTCACCCGAGTCAGAAGAGGAACAAGACTACATGAATAAGGTTCCTTACGCCTCAGCTATTGGTTCACTTATATATGCTATGGTTTGCACAAGACCAGATATTGCCCATGTAGTGGGAGTTGTGAGTAGATACATGAGTAACCCAGGAAAAGAACATTGAGAAGCAGTGAAGTGGATTTTGAGGTACCTAAAAGGCTCCTCAGAAACCTGCTTGTGTTTCTCAGGAGAGAGTTTAGAGGTGCAGGGCTATGTTGATGCTGATTTAGCTGGAGACATTGACAATAGGAAGAGTACCACAGGATTTGTTTATACTCTTGGTGGTACTGCTGTGTCATGGGGTTCTAATCTACAGAAGACATTTCTTTGTCTACTATAGAAGCTAACTATATTGCAGTGTCAGAGGCTGCAAAGGAGATGATATGGCTACAAGGCTTCTTGGAGGAATTGGGTAAGAAGAATCGAAAGGGCACTCTCTATAGTGATAGTCAGAGCGCCATATTCCTTGCCAAGAATCCAGCATTTCATTCCAGGACCAAGCACATTCAGATCAGGTATCACTTCATACGGTCATTGTTAGATGACGGACAATTGTTACTTGAGAAAATTTGTGGAAGCAAGAACCCTGCTGATATGTTGACTAAGGGTTTTACACTTGAGAAACTGAAGTTGTGCGCAACTTCAGTTGGTCTTCTAGCATGAAGACAGGGGCAGTGAGTTGCAGAGGTGGAGGATATCACGTTTGAGGAAGAGGACGATGCAGCGAGTTTACCAGTCTCTAAGTGGGAGAATTGTTGGGTATTGTGGAGTCTAGGCCGCCGCTCGAGCGAAGCCAGGCAAATTCGAACGCTCGAAGGTTGCTCGACAGTGAGCTCGAGCGGTTGCGGGAAAGGAAGTTCGCTCGAGCGGAGGCATTAGCCGCTCGAGCGAAATCAGGCAGAGTTGAACGCTCGATGTCCGCTCGACAGTGAGCTCGAGCCGTTGCGGAAGGGAGTTCGCTTGACACGCCGCTCGAGCGAACATCGTATAATTTCAGATCTAGGGTTTTTTTTCGCCGTTTCACTATAAATAAGTGTTTTATACACTTATGGTCGTACTGTACAACACTATTGGTGAACAGTATTTCGCCCCTCCATTGTAGTGTGATTCCTCAAGCAATAAAATCATCTGCAGCTCCCGTGGACGTAGGCAATTTGCCGAACCACGTATATCTGTGTGTCGTGTGTATTTTTTCTCGTTCATATTCATATTTTTCACTTTATTGTCTTTTCACAACATTGTTATCCTTCAAGCCTATGGAAGGAGGATGGGAAATCATAGGAGATTTTAATGAGGTATTGTATAAAGAAGAGAATGAGAGGGGGAATCCCAGAAGTGAAAGACAGATGGGTATGTTCAGGCATTTAATGGAGGAGGAGAATCTGTATGATTTGGGATGGACGGGGAATAAATTCACTTGGTCCATCATAAGGATGAGACTTTCACAAAGGAGAGACTCAATAGAGCCATAGCCAATGCTTGGTGGAAAGAAAAGTACTCTGAATATTCAATGGAGACCTTACCAGCATATGTTCTTACCACAGCCCAATACTTCTACAAAGTAGTATTGAGAGGTGCTCAATTCGTAGCTTTAAATCTTCCTTTAAATATGAGGCAAGTTGGAATAAGGAGGAGGGATGCAGTGTGGTTGTTTCTAAGGAATGGCAAAGCAACAATGGAAAGGGGAGAGGTTTGGAAAGGGTGATGAGCAAGCTAGAATCAACATAGAAGGGACTGAAAAAATGGAGTAGGAGTTTAGAAAAGGAGAGAACAAAAGCCATTAGGGAGAAGACACAGCTTCTAAGCATACTACAAAAAAGAGAAGGATCTAGTAATATCGAAGAACAAAAACAAGTTCAGAAAGAGCACGATTTCCTATTGACCCAAGAAGATACAAGATGGAGACAGAGAGCCAAGAGACACTAGTTGACTGGGGGAGATAGAAACACAAAGTATTATCATGCCTGTGTAAATCAGAGAAAAACAAAAAAGAATACCATCAAAAGGATTGTAGACATGGATGGTATAGAATTGAGGGAGAAGGTAGATATAGCTTCAGGTTTTAAAAGATATTTTGCTACAGTTTTCAAGTCTACACAGCCTAGTCCAGCTTGCATAAACCAGTGTATTCAAGGGGTAGATCAGAGGGTCACAGCTGAAATGTTAAACAAGTTAGAGAGAGAATTTACAGCAAAAGAAGTAAAGGATGTACTTAAGCAAATGTCCCCTTACAAATCCCCAAGGCTTGATGGTTTTAGTGCAGGCTTTTACCAAGAACGTTGGAAGATAGTGGGAGAGGATTTATCTCAAGCTGTTTTGGAGTTCTTAAAATCAGGAAAGATGCCAAAGGAGTTAAATTATACCCTTATTGCTATAATTCCCAAGGTAAATTCCCCTTACTCAGTACATGAATTTTGACCAATCTCACTGTGTAATGTTATTTATAAGTTGATATCCAAAGCTTTGGCAAACAGAATGAAAAGTGTCCTAGACAAGGTAATATCATGGAACCATAGTGCTTTCATCCCTAAAAGACTTACAACTGAGAATATAATGATAGCCTATAGGCTACTACATACTATGCAATCAAAATAGAAAGGAAGGGAGGGGTCGATGGCCATAAAGTTAGATATGTCTAAGGCTTACGATAAGGTTGAATGAGACTTTTTAGAGGCTTTGTTGCTTAAGTTGGGTTTTGGCAAAAAAATGAACTGACCTTATGATGGCATGTGTTAAGTCAGTTTTGTGCTCTACTGTCATTATTGGGGAGCCAGGGGAGACCATAATTCCCTCAAGAGGACTGAGATAAGGTGACCCCTTGTCACCTTATCTCTTTTTAATCTATGTAGAAGGGCTTAGTTCTCTATTGTACAAGGCTATATCAAGTGGCAACATCAAGGGGGTGGCAGTGACTAGAGGTGGACTGAGAATCAACCACCTTCTCTTTGTTGATGACTGTGTAATTTTTTATAGAGCAAGGCTAGTGGAATGGTACCGAATTTATGAACTTCGGAACCAATATGAGAAAGCATTGGGCCAAACTCTAAATAAAGATAAAACTAGTGTTTTTTTCAGCTCCAACACCAAGGTGGAGACTAAGGACTTCATTTTGCAGCAAGTGAATGGATCAAAGTGCAATAATTACAACAAACACCTTGGCCTTCCTAATGTGGTAGGAAGGTCAAAATATGATACTTTGAGAAGCTTAAAGGAGAAGATTTGGAAGAGAATCAACAACTGGAAAACCAAACTTCTATCTTCAGCAGGGAAGGAAGTGCTAATCAAGAGTGTGCTTCAAGCAATTTCAGCCTATTCCATGTGTGATGCCCCCAAATTTCGTTTGGGATCGGACGGACATCCGAAGCGTCGGGACATCAATACAAGATTACTTGCCCCCGTTCATGACATATAAGATGCAATATTCCTAACATGCATCTAGCATTATGCAATATTCGTAGCGGATAATTTTTTTTTGAGCAATTTTATGCACCAAACTTATAATATCTCAACTAGTTAAATCGTAATCAAAGCATATTTAACAAAATAAACATCCACAATTTCAGTACGAGTCTTAGAAGGCTGTAATCTCAAAAACATGGGAGACCAGACTCCATATTTACATTACCAAAAAATGCAATATTGAGAAAATTCGTCGAGTAACTCGTGTAACTCGACTAACGAGGCCAGAATACTGTCTAAAAACTACCTATAGAAGCTGTAAGCTCCGTGTAGTGTTTGCGGCGTATAGTCAACCTCCTCCAGTCTACCAGTGTCTGCTCCCTGCTCTGATCCTGACACATCGCCTACCATTCTTGGGGAATGGTAGTTGGGACTACCACGGTGAGATTTGATTATAAATCTCAATAAGTTAACAAGAAATCCTACACAAGTTAATGATGCATGCATGGCAGTATAAGCATGAATGCATAATTAAAGTCGTAAGTAAACATAATATAACTTGATATATAGCATGGCATAACTGACATGACCTGAACTGAAATGTGAACCGAACTTGATTTGACATGACATGAACTTGAACTTAAAACATAATATGGACAAACAACATAACAAGAATGTAAACTTGAAACATAACATGGACTTGAAACATAGCATGAACGTGAATATACATAACATAAACATGAACTTGAACTTAACATAAACCTGAGCATAATATGACATAAACGTGAACTTGAGATATAATGTGAACGTGAACATAACATAACATGAACGTGAACTTGAACATAACATATACGTGAACATAACATGACATGAACGTGAACTTAAAACATAACGTAAACATGAACATAACATAATATGAACATGAGCTTGAACATAGCATAAACGTGAACATAACATGACATGAACATGAACTTGAAGCTTAACGTAAACATGAACATAACATAACATGAACGTGAGGTTGAACATAACATAAACATGAACATAACATGATATGAATATGAACTTGAAACTGAACGTGAACATTGACATAACATAACATAACATGAACATAAACTTGAACATAACATGATAGCAGATTATACTCCTTCACCGTAGTACTCGGCAGTGCATAGCCTTGATTGCAGTACCAGGCAGCGCGTATCATCCTTCTGTAGTACGGCAGATTATACTCATTCACCATAGTACTTGGCAGCGCATAGCCTTAACTACAGTACCAGGCAGCGCGTATTATCCTTGACAGTAACATATTGCTTATTTTTAACTTTTTGACATAAACTTGGAATCTTATTCAATAGACTTAATTAATAATATGACCATATGGGTGCTACATGGGTCCCCTTGAGCCATGTGTCTCTGCCGATTACCTCATCACAACACAAGTATCTACACCAACTATGAATGAGTTAATACGTACTCCGTAGTTGTTGTGGCCCCACGTATTCTACGTGTCACAATTTCTGTGTCTCATGTAGTGTATGCTCTACAGTTGTTGTGACCCCATACTTCATACTCCACAGTTGTTGTGGCCCTATGAATTATTTATGTCACACTTGCTGCGAACACACGTAAAATAAAATATGGTTCCATCGGCGTTAGTGTTTGGTGCACTCCAGTGACCAGTTAGTTAGGCCTCATTCGCAACCTGTTGACTGTACTTTATCAACCTAGAAAATTTCATACCTATTTAGACACTCCAGCATGAACAAAAGAGTTCTATTAGGATATTATCCCATCCTAGCACTTAGGGTCGTGATTGACATGAACAACTTAACATGAACATGATCTGACTTCTTTACTTAAGATGACATACTTGCATCATATAGCAATACGTGATATAATAGATTGTGTAACAGATAAGCATCCGTGACAGAATAAATAATGTGTAACAAATAAACATGTAATGATGTGGCATGGCATGGCATATATGATAACACCCATACATAAATTGTAGTTCCCTTACCCATCATACATACACCGTAAACTGGTAGTAAGTCAGAAGATAACTTACCTCGATTGTCACGTTCTAAGAGAATAAAGTGCGAAACACGACGAACTGTAAGAGGGTATTTTAAAAGTTAGAAATTTAATTACTAACAATTAGAAATGTGTAAAGGAGACAACTTAGAGTAAAATTACCATTTTACCCTCTATATGTGGGAAAATGACTATTTTACCCATAACTTAAAGATTTCACATCCTAATTCTAAAAATTTTCAAAATTTGCATTTCTCATGAAAATTTTGTCCTAAACTTAAATATCAACTCAAAAAAATTTAAAACAAATCACATCTAAGGAAAACACACTAGGGCCGAAACATCCATAGGCCATTTCTCTTGATTTTTGTTGCAATTCCTTCCAATTTCAAAACTCATGTTTAAATCAAAATTTTGCAACAAAGATCTTCCTATCCTAAGTTTAAAACCATACTTAAAACATCCATTTAGAAAAATCTAATACTAAACACCAAACTTTTTGTAAAAAGATCCAAATACTTGAATCACAAGATTTGACCTTAAATCAAAACATCTCCAAGAATTTCAAAAAAATCAAATCTTACTTCTAACATATTCATAATATCATCCTAAAATCAACCATGCTTTAAATCATCAAACTAAAGTCACCAAAATCACAAAATAACACTTGGAGTTTTTGGTTTTACACTTAGTCCAAAAACAAAAACTTTTTCCTCAACTAGCTTTGATAAATCTCTTGATCAATGGCTTAAGAATGTGAGATCTTCAAAATAAAGCATCGCATGGTTAAAACATGTGTCCTAAAGAATATCCAGCCATTAAACTTAAAATCACATGGCTAAAAATCAATAAAACATGGATCTAATCCAAAAACATTAAATCTTAGGCCTAACCAAAATCTCCTCGCATAGAAAAATCATATCTTTGAAAATAATACTAAATATCTTCAAAATAATATCCTAACATGAAAATAAGAGACTTAGGATCATCATATAAAAGTATCAAAACCTTTAGAGTAAGATCAAATCTCGAAATATTCAAACTTTCTCCAAATAAAAACTGTTTTACCACTTCCAGTTTTCAAGTTTCTAGATCTAAGAAAATCTATCATCAAAAGCTTTATTTATGCAACAAAATCTCAATAAACACTCTTAAACACATGTTAAAAACACTCCATAAAATTTTTGGACCAAGATATGTCCATTAGCTTGGTCAAAAACTCCAAAACATAACATACTCTCCAGATTTACGCCCAGAATGACCTTTTTGTGGTTAAAAATACTTTTGAACGAGCAAATGACCATGGAATGATATGAATAATATATCTAAGGAAACTATATTCAAAGGGGAACAAATTTTATGAAAGAGTTATTGTGTGAAAATACTTACATATGGTCAAAAATCTCCACGCAAAAAGACCCAAAAATCTGCCCGAGAGAGCTCTTTTGGGTTTCTCTCTAAGAACAGGGTGAAGAATTGATGAAATGGAAGGAAGTGTGTCTTGCACTACTCAAGACTTCTATAGGGGGAAGATATGGACTTGAATGATCCTTGATTGGAGGTGGCTATGTGACATAAAGTGGAGAATAATGAAGGGCAAAGGACTGCCTACAGAAGCTTTGAGGTATGGAGGTTGATGAGGTGGATTCTCCTTCTCATCAAAGCACTATTGGGTACAGCCAAGGGCAATGGATAGTCTGCCATGTGGGGGAGAAAACTTCTTCAAGAAACTTTGCCAAAGTGGCCAAATTCATGGGTCTTGGTGGACCTTAACCAAGTGGACTTCAATTTGGGGTTTAAAGGGGGTTTGGTTAGGGTTTGAGATGCTATCAAGTCCAAATCCAATTTTTCTTGACCCAATCAAATTTTCAAGATTTAAAAGGTTGGATAATGATCTCATAACAAGAATTTCATAAATTAATAGCATGTGGAAGTAATTTAATCTAGTGATTAAACATAATGCTAGAAATTGGATCAAAAAGGATTTGAAGGCCAACTTTAGGGTTTGGGGAAACTGTTTAGGGTTTCGGTTTCAACCAAGCTTTTGGGATTTTAATTGGATTCCAACCATTTAGGGTTTCATTAGGGTTGAAATCTTCTTTGATCTGACTCAATTTGGTAGAACAGATGAAAAAAAGTTTTGCTTAGGTGGCATGATCTCATACCTTGATTTCCTTCACAAAACCATCTAATAGTTCCTCTTTGTGTCAAGTGTCTAATACTATTCACTATGTGTGGCTAAAATCTTGCCAAGTGTCCAAATAAAATTTCTCTAACCTAATTTGGACATTCCACACTGTAATTTTGAAAATATTGCACTTAATATGCTTATCGAAGTTACTATTCACTAAAAAAACATAATAAACTTAGTATTGAAAAATCTTAAATATTCCTATTAACCTACAGTGAAAATCATTTACCAAAACTCAACCCCAAAATACCCTCAAAAATAATTTCACAGTTTCGAATAGGCGTTTCATCCAAAATTATGAAAATTGATTGTTGCGCTATAAAATCTTAAATATTCAATTGAGTCTAATGGCGCAGACCATAACATATTCTAACACTTCTAATTACTTTAAACAATTAAAATCGCATTTCTGACACCAAAGTAAGTGATAACACTGACTATGTTGACAGACTAAAACCTTTGCGATTAGTCGATTCGTGAAAATTTACGGAGTTTTCACGAGGTTCCTAAAGTCTATAGAAATTCCACCATTGAATTTCTAACGGGCTGTTACACCATGAGTGTTTTCAAGATGCCAGTTTTGCCTTTAAATGAAATTGAAACACTCTTGGCCAGATTTTGGTGAAGTCATGAAGGGGATGGCAAAGGGATCCATTGGAAAACCTGGAAGCATATGGGCTCAGTTGAAAATCAAGGGGGGTTGGGTTCAGGGATCTCTGCAGTTTCAATAGAGCTTTACTAGCAAAACAAATATGGAGAATGATAAAAGACCCACACTCATTGGTCTCTCGAATCTTTAAGGAAAAAATACCTCCCAAACTGTGATGTGATGGATGCAAAGATGAAAGGTGCTCCTTCTCTCATCTGGAGGAGCCTTTGGTCAAGCTTGGGGCTACTAAATGAGGGGTTGATCTGGAGGGTGGGCAAGCGACAGATGGAATCAATCTTCAGGGAAGAAGAAGCCAAGCTAATATGTTCCATACCAATCAGTAGGAGAGGGGCAAGCGACAGATGGATATGGGTTGGGTCAAACAGAGGAACCTACACAGTCAAGAGTACTTATTTCCTAGAAACAAGACTGTCAAATAGGAGCTTAAGGGAACCTTCAATCGATGGGAGTAAAAACTCAGTGTGGAGAGATCTATGGCAATTAGAAGTTCCAGGCAAGGTTAAAATTCTCATTTGGAAGTATTTAAACAACATTCTTCCTACAAAAGACAGGTTATACATAAGGAATATTGTTGAGGGCAATCTTTGCCCAGTTTGTGAAAGAGAAGAAGAAACAATAGTGCATGCCTTATGGGTTTGTCCTACAGCAACAAACATTTGGCATAGGGGGCAAGCATGTTTAGGAAATGCAAAAGATTCTATCCTAAATTTTAACAGCTATGGGGAAAGATGATTGAGAAACTATCCCAGGAAAACATTGAGTTGGCTGCTGTCTTGTTCTACCACATTTGGGCCAGAAGGAATGCTTATACTTTTCAAAACTAGCCCAAGAATCCAGCCACAGTTGTTGCTATGGCACAGGCAAACATAGCTACTCTTAAGGAGATTAACTCAAGCAACAGCATCAGTGCAACGAGGAGTCGAGAAAGAGGACCCAGCCAGCCCTGGAAACCACCTGACTGGCCTTTCTTCAAAGTAAATTTTGATGCAGCTTTTGACAAAGACGAGGAAAGCATGGGGATGAGAATTATAGTGAGGGACTCTGAAGGGGGCTTACAAGCAATTTTGACAGCCCCTAAAATACATGTTCTTCCTACTTTTCAAGTTGAAGTGTCTGCCTTACACAGAGCCATGGAACTTTGCAGCGAATTAGGACTGAAACAAGTTATATTAGAAGGGGATGCCAAAGTAGTAATAGACTCAGTCAATTCCAAGAATGAAGACAACTTGAGGCTTGGTCAGGAGATAGAGGACTTACAGCGCCTAATGGAGCTGTACCTGGCCTGAAGACTATTTTATTCAAAGGTCTGCAAACAACGCTGCCCACACAACAGTTAAGATAGCTATTAAGGATGTTTGTGAAAATGTATGGTTAGAAGATGGTCCAGATGAGATTAAAAAGGCTATAATGAAAGACAATTCATGTATGGTCTAAGTTTTATCAATGAAATTTATCTTTCAAAAAAAAAAAAAAAGGGCAGAGCAGTCTGTACAAGATCCACAGAGTCAATTCAAGTATTTCAGAGTCACCATACACAACCTTGCTCTGCTAAGCTATTCCTCAAAAAGATAATTATTGCCTAAATTACAATCATGCAGTGCCAGATAAACATGACACACGAAACCGCAACTCTTCTTTTCTCCCTTTTCGATACTTTATTTAATACCACAAATTATTGGAATTAATGTGTGTTAGGATACATAAAAGTTCTTCCCATTCTTTCACATAATGGTCAAGCAATTAGTGTGTCTTAAGGAGTCGTTTGCATTCAGAGAGTGTTTTATCTCATCTCTTTTTATTATTATAATTATTTCAAATTTTTACACAAAATATAATAAATAATTTAAATTTTTAAATCTTAAAATAATAATAATATTAAAAAATAATATTTTAATAATATTTTAATCAATTTTAAATTTTTATCTAAAATCATCTCATTTCATGTCTGAATTCAAACCAGACAGCCCAAACGCTCTACTTCATTAATTCCACGAGTTAGCCACATTAGGTCTGGGCGGTTATACGCAGACCATGCTTGCTTTTAGAATTTTTTTTCATTATATTTATTTTATTTTGAGATTTAAATAAAGAAAAATGTTAGGAAAGCTCTTCAAATTTGCCCTTCAATCTTAATTTTAATTTTTTTAATTTATTTATTTTTACCTAATCAGAAAAATAACTATTAATTAAATTGTATTTTTTAATAATTAAAAATTTTAAAAATATTAAAAAATAATAATAATAATAATAAACATTCTCCATATTTTTCCCAGTGGCCCGCTTTCACCGTCCATAAATAAATAGTGAAGTAAACGGAACTTGCTGAAAAAGAAAAGAAGCAGATATGTCGGGCATGGAGAGGTTGCAGCGAATGTTCGCCGGTGCCGGTGGCGCTTTGGGTCACCCCCCGCCGGATTCTCCTACCCTCGATTCATCTGAGCAGGTCTATATTTCTTCCCTCGCCCTCCTCAAAATGCTCAAGCACGGTACTACTCTCTCTCTCTCTCTCTCTCTCTCTCTGTGTTTTAGTTGAGCCTTTTCGAATCTGGACTTGTTGAAGACTCTAATCTGAGCCCATTTGGGCTTTGTGAAGTTTTTCCATTTGTCACTTGGATTTTAAACCCCAGGGCTATCTGATTCTTAGTTCTAGGTTTTCTCTAGGATTTGCTTTAGCTTTTGGGGCCTATTTGGGGAGTTGGATGTCGAATTTTTGTTTTAATTTCCTGAGTGGATGTGAATGATAGGAAGAGCTGGGGTTCCCATGGAGGTCATGGGCTTGATGCTGGGGGAGTTTGTGGACGAGTATACTGTTCGTGTTGTGGATGTCTTCGCAATGCCACAAAGCGGTACTGGGGTTAGTGTCGAGGCCGTGGATCATGTCTTCCAGACTAACATGCTTGATATGCTTAAACAGACTGGACGGTAATTTCTTCTTTTAAATTATATTTTTAAGATCCTGTTTATTTACACTTACATCTGAAAATATGAATTATCCCGGTTAATTATGCGCACGACATGACATGTGCTTTCTTGATTCAATTGATTTGCTTGATAGGAACTAAAAGATAACTCTTCATGAAATTGAAAGCTTTCTAGAAGTTGTATTTGGACTGCTTTGTGTGTGTTGGTAGACCATGCTGGTAAATTGAAATGCGAGTCTTGCATATTGTGCTTATTTTTTTTAATCTACGTTAGGTAACTCATAACCTTAACTTTGTTCACCTGGCCACTTGTAGAGAGAGGGCAGTTAGTCTAAATCATTGTTTGTGCTTTACTTGAGATATTAGTTAAAAAGAATAACAAGAGTAGGACTTGCTAGATTGTGGATTGTGGTACGAAAGGAAATTGACGGTGGTCAAGGTAGTTTTTGTTGTTATAGGGGGAGGTTTGGATGGTGAGTTTAGATGAAAGTTGAATAAAATATTGTTATAATATTATTTTTTAATATTATTATTGTTTTGAGATTTGAAAATGTTGAATTGCATATTATATTTTGTGTGGGAATTTGAGAAAGTTGTAATGATTAGATGAGATGAGTTGAGATGAGTTGGGGGGCTTTTGTATCCAAACTGGGCAGAGTGCTTCAATATCTTACAATATTCAAAGAAGAGGAAGATTATTGTGATGAATTGGTGCTGCTTTCATAGAAGAGATAAGTCAATTGATTTTTGTCTTGCACTATGAGGTGGCTATTGTGTTATTGGAATTCTATTTTTGGGTTGTTTGGGCAATGGAAAAGGCTGGGAGATTATAATTTTGGAGATTTTCTCCACTCCCATTACCCTCAAACGCTATCCAACTAGAGGCTTTTATCACTTTAACAAGAGTAATTGATGGAGGAGGAGGGGAGATAAGTTTGTAAAGGAGCTAAATTTGTTTTCTTTGCAATCCCTCTATGTTGGAACTTGGAAGAACTTTTGCATCTTGTACTGGCTCTTATATGTTCATGCTTATGTTTGTATAAGTATGGGGATCCAAATCAATGCTTCGAATTGCACATCTGTATGAATTCTTCATATTTAAGAACAAGGCATTTTCTTTAGATTTTAAGTTTGGATATCAATGCTTCCATGTTTAACATGCATCAATAGATTATATCCTTTCCTTGGTTGGCGTATATGGTCCTTTTTCTCTGCTTAATATATATATATTTTTATTTTTGCTTGATATTGTAGACCAGAGATGGTTGTTGGGTGGTACCATTCACATCCTGGATTTGGATGTTGGCTCTCAGGAGTGGACATAAACACACAGCAGGTTGTCTAGTTTTTTCTTTCATATTTATTTGTTTATGCTTCACCTCATTCTTGTTCTTGCTCTTTCCTGTTGTACTCTAACCTGCATTGACATCTGGTATTCTCTTAAATTATCAAAAAAACCTTCATGAAAGCAAAAGTATTATGTTTTAATACAAATCTTATAAAAAAAAAATTATGTTTTAATACAAATGAGGGCACGTGTCTCTGTTATGAAGAAAATGTTAATGGTTTTATAGAAACATTCTCAACTTACCTCTATAATAATGGGTTTAAATAATGAACTGGATGGGTGGTTGGACCTATTCAACTGCAATGTATTGCCTAAAAGAAGTGGGGTCATACCCATTCATAACTTTTTGAATGTTGATCCAATTGTGTAAACTGGCATTATTATAACTGTCCCAATGATTCTTACAGCTTTTTTCATCTCCCTAAATTCTGCTGAAGGTCAAAGTCCTTCACCATTGCTCTATTTCTATGGCTCTTCCTTTGTTCTTCCCTCCCTGTGGTTTTCCTTCCATCCATTTGACAAAGTCCAAACTCACTCAACCTCCACTCCCCCGGTTTTCAACATCTCTTAGCTCCATCAATACATCACTACCTCTCCTTTCATCGAAAGGGCCCCAAACCTCTGCTCCTTGGCTGAGCTTTCACTGCATTTAATTTAATTGGTAGTAGTACTTAGAATTTACTTAATGTGGAGAGAGAATGAGAATGAGAGGGAGAGAAATGGAAGAGAAGGGATAATCCTGAGGGGTAGCTTAGCTGGTCAGGCCATGGTTTTGCTCCCCAGTGGTCACCAGTTGGAGTCCTCTCAGTGCCACTAAAGGTTTACCTAGCCGTTAACTTCTGGCCTCAGGGCCTCGTGGAATTAGTCAAGGTGCACACAAGCTGGCCCTGACACCCATAGATATATATATATTAAAAAAAAAAGGAAAGGGACGAGAAGGGATAAATGGCAATGGAAAAGGAAAAAGATAAGGTTGAGGTGAAAGAGCATCCTACAAGAGTGAATGTGTGGAGCATGTCTTTTTCACTCAAAATTGTGGAGTCTTGTCATCTTTTCATCAGTTTATGTTTTTTTTTAACTTATTTAGTTTAGGAAAGATAGGTTGTGACTACATTGATATATAATGGTTATGTTTTAGATGAAATATTATTTTTCTTTATGAATAAGAAGATTTTATTAAGACAAATAACAAGGCAAAGCCAAGTACACAGGAAGAATACAAATACTGAACCTAATTACAAGTTGAGAACTAGAAAAAGAAACAAGAAACTCATGGACTCTAGTTCCATTAAAGACAATGGCCAAAGCCCACAAAAATAAGGTATCAAAGAAAAAACATCTTAGTTCGTCCACCGAGTGTTCCTTATCTGTTAATTAATAAATAACAACCATATATATACACACAAATTTGTTAATTAAAATGATTATTATGATGAAAATAAATTTTGTTTGGATCTAGCTTGATGTTTCCAATTCTCTCAATGATTAGATTTTTTAAAAGTCACTTAGCACCTGGACTCTCAACAGTTTGTATGGATGTTTTTCTTTTCCTTCTTTTTCCTTGGTGGTGGCTTTTGTCTTTCGTAATCCTGAGCAAAATGCATGACATGCTTGAGTCTTTTATCTTCTGCAGAGTTTTGAAGCTTTAAATCAACGTGCTGTGGCTGTGGTTGTGGACCCAATTCAGAGTGTAAAAGGGAAAGTGGTGATTGATGCATTTCGTTTGATTAACCCACAAACCATGATGCTTGGCCAGGAACCGCGGCAGACAACATCTAACCTTGGGCATCTTAATAAACCATCCATTCAAGTGAGTGCTGAACAATTTGTAGTCTAGCTTTTCTTTACAATTCAGTGATTTGACCCCTTTTGATGCTTTTTTCAGGCATTGATCCATGGGCTAAATCGGCATTATTACTCTATAGCAATTAATTACAGGAAGAATGAACTTGAGGAGAAGATGTTGCTTAACCTTCATAAGAAGAAATGGACTGATGGCTTGACACTAAAGCGATTTGATACTCATTCTAAAACTAATGAGCAGACTGTTCAGGTAAGGGAACAGGAACTTATTTCAAATTTGGTAAAGGCACACTTAACGCAAAGTGCCAAGGTAGAAATGTCTTTCTTACCAAAAGTGAAGCGCATTTAAAAAATGCGCATTAAGCACTCTTTTTTGGCACTTCTTTTTATTGAGCTTAAACTGCAAAAAGCTTGCTTTTGTAGTTCCTTAAAAGCAATGTATAAACTATCAGTTTTAATTATTCCTATTTGTCTAGAATGGTATTATATAAAGTATATGAGAAAGATGATGATGGTTACATCTATTTTGATGATAATGATGATGGTCCTTTGCTTTTTTTTTTTTTTTTATAAGTAAGTCCTATGCTTAATTTTAAGGATTTTGAACATATAGATTGTTAGATCATAAAAGAAAATAAATTTATTTATTATATGTTTAGTTTAATGGGGGTGGGGAATGAAGGCTGATTCAAGGATGGATTGGGGTAGTTTTCAGTTTTGATAAATAATAATAAGAAAAGAAAGAATAGGAGATTCTCATGCCTATCATATCTAACAAATATTTTTGTAAGTGATTATACATATTATATATATGTTAGGGAAAATTACTGTTTAGATCCCTGCAGTTTGGACTTTTTACAGATTGGTACCTTTGGTTTGAAAAAGTATCAAACTAGCCCGAGGGGTTTGGGTGATATTTCAAACTGGTTCTTCTGATAGAATTCCGTTAGTTCAGTGATGGAAAATGCTGATGTGGCACATCATAACCAATCAAAACAGGACACGTTATAATAGTCAACTTAGAAAAAATTAAAAACTACGCAATCAACATAAATATTTAAAAGAAATCAATCGAAAAAATGAAAAGAAAATGGGGCAGCAGGGTAGCTCCCACAGCCACCACTTTGAGGTGCCCAAGGGTGGCCCTCGCTGGTCATTGTAGGGTGGCTGTCAGTGTTATATACTGCTAAATCTTATGTGATTATGCATTTTTGTTTTGGCATGTGCAGGAGATGCTGAACTTAGCTATTAAATACAACAAGGCAGTGCAGGAGGAAGATGAGTTGCCACCAGAAAAGCTTGCAATAGCAAACGTGGGCAGACAGGATGCAAAGAAGCACCTTGAAGAACATGTCTCCAACTTGATGTCGTCAAATATAATCCAAACCCTGGGAACCATGCTTGATACAGTTGTGTTCTAGATCAGTATTTCGAATGGGTTTGTTTTTCCTCGAACTTTTTGTCAATCAATTCTATCATTCCTTGAAAATTCAGCCCTGTAGTGGATCAGAAAGGTCAAGAACGTGATTCGATCAAGTTTTAGTTGTGATTTTCTTTCATATCTGTATTAGTATATTGTTATCATATCTTATAAGATTTCCTTATTTAATGCTTTTGTGAGTGTGAGCGTTGTTGGGCATTTGTGCCAAAATTTAGTGCAAGAAGCAAAATGCTATATATGCTATCCTTATGTTCTTCATTATCCATCAGTCTTTAAATTTGTCATTTTTAGAAAAGAAGTTTATTTAATGATTGATAGACAATGTCACATTAGTATAAAGTGATAGAAGTTGAGTGTTGTTAATTGAAGGTACAAGATCTCGCATTCCATCAACACAATCCTTTAACGGTAAGGGTATGCGATCTGATTGGGGGTTGATATCTTGCAGCCTAGCAAGGCTGCACCGGTTGTGGCGACAGGCTGTGGCAACATGCCACCCACATTGGTTAACCCCGACCATGACATTACGATGATTATCACATCTTTCAGCCATTTTAGAATTGAAATTGTATTGTTCATAAGATAATATTCTTTTCTTTCTGCTTCAAAAACTACAGGATGAATGGATGTGTGCCACCTAAAAGATAATGGAAGTTAAGTGAAATGCGAGACAGAAAAACTCTGGATAATATTCATAACGCACATGACATTTTCTCGTACATGCATGATTACCCACGGATTAAGCAGAAACTACAAACGTCTTGACGGCGTATTTACAGTGAAGATGTCAATTGAGAAAGAACAACATGCCTTTTACGGTTTACCTCAATTAGCAGCGATGCCAGTGCCACTGTCAATTCTCCTAGTTTTTTTTCTCACGCTGCCGGCATTTATGCCTTCATTGTACATGCATGTTTGATTGCTTTGGATTATTTTGATCCACATTTTTGTACATTTGCGCAACGGTCCCCAAGCCGAAAGGGTGGCATACATATGCCACCGAGATCCATAATTTTGAACTTTGTGTTCGTATTTTTCTAGCGTAGGGTGGCCAAGGAGGCTATTCTGTATCAAAATTTGAAAGTTTTTAGTGAGAAAAAGATAGATATATTAAGTGAGTTTTACAATATTTATTGATGTTCATGTAGATTTTCTTAGACGTCATTAAATACTTTATAAATGTTATGAGATCATGTGCCTTTAAAATTCTACTTGAGCATAAAAATTTGGATAAAAAGTTTTAAGAGTTAACCTCGAGAATGACAACACGTTTAAACAGTCATTTAATCTAACGCACAACATGACAAAGACTTACAGCCGAAAAGGAGACAAGTCCGGGAACAAGAGTGCCTTGACTTCAAACTATAAATACCATTTCCCTGCTATATTCCCCTGTCAAGTTCAAGAAACTCAACACTCTCAACCCATCCTCTTTACAAGTTAAAAGTTCCCAGCTAGTTTTAATCCTTTAGGATATCATGTGTGTGATCACATATACAGACGAGTACACTTCCCCCATCACTCCAGCCAGATTGTTCAAAGCCCTGGTCCTTGATTCCCACAACTTGATCCCAAAACTCATGCCACAGGCTATTAAAAGCATTGAATTCACTCAAGGGGATGGAGGCGCTGGTAGCATCAGGCAGATCACTATCGCCAAGGGTAACCAAGCTAGCATATGTTATTTTATCATTACAAGATTTCACATCTTTAACAAGAAGAATTATGTTATATACTGCATTCTCATCTCATTTTTATCTGACTCTGTTGATGTGACATTACTCATACAGCATTAGATGAACTCTTATTCCTCTAAACAAACAAAAATTCAATGGTTGATGGATAATGTCAAATTGATACAGTAAGATAACCGTAATATTGGAGATCAAGAATGTAACACGATTGTTATACATGCAGGTAGTCAATTCGGCACACTTCCAGAATTGATGAGGTGAATGGAGAGAACTACTCATACAAGTACACTGTGATCGAAGGTGATGCATTGGCTGAGAAGCTGGAATTCATTACTCATGAGGTCCAATACGAGCCAGATGGTGGCAGTAAAAATAAGATGACAACAAAGTACCATACCAAGGGTGACATTGTGATCTAGGAAGAGGACGTCAAGGCTGGCAAAGAGAAAACAGTGGGGATGTACAAAGTTGCAGAAGCCTATCTCCTCCAAAACCCTGATGCCTATGCCTAATCAGCACTGTTTTTTTCTTGAATATTAGTGCTCTTTCAACCAGTCTCTTATTATAATTCTGCTTAATGGTGTGGCTTATGTTTTATCTGTTTATCTGTCTGTAATCGCCATGTATTGGCATTCTAATAATTCTCAGTCACCAGTGATTGTGGGTGTTAATTAGTGTAATCATGCACTGTTTCTTCCAATAAAGCTATACTCTCTTGAGAAAGTCAAAGCCTGGTTTGGATGAGAGCTAGACAGCATAAACATGGTTCCTGTGGTTGTTTCATTTTGCAATGATTTAAAGTTTCGAATGAACTAATAATATTAATTAACTTCTTTTTCTTTCATTCTCTCAACATAAATTGAAAATAAGATATCGAAGTTGCGTTATAACTGTTCAAACCGATATATCACTCCATAAATTAAGAGGCTAGGAACCATTTCATGTGCTGTTTGTACTTGAAAGAAATTTTATTTTTTAAAAAATGGTTTTTTTTTTTCAATTTTGGGTTGATCAAAATTGGATGTCAAAAAGAGATTCCCATAAAAAATAAATAAATAAAACAACAAACCCATCTACCCAAGACAGTGCGATGTTTCCATAAAATTTATTACTCCCAATACTAGTACACGAGGGAGAAATATATATCTTATTAGTGTTAATATATTTTTCTTCTAATTTGGTCCAAATTACCCAACAGAAATATTTTTCTTTTCCTGCTGAAACGGGCCTACCTAATCTGAAATCATGGACACTCCGTGTCACTACCCGTGGCCCTGGATATTTTTCCTTCTTAAAAAGAACTCTTCCATCCCGTGTTGATCTGGTCGACTTCACAAAGAGCTCAGGTTCATATTATATATTGAACACCACATTGGACTTTGAACATAGACCAATATTACATATATTAAAGTCAAGCCAAAGCCACCTACCCTCTCTCCAATTTCTGCATAGCTACAAAAATAAGGTCTTCCCGTTCCCCTCTCAATACTATTCCCTCACTGATCCCCTTCATTTCATCCCCTTTTCCTTAGCATTGCCCTTGGTTCATAGTGTTAGCAGTTATGGGTGTCATCAAAATCAACCATTCTTTTGCAACTCAGGTTACTCCGGACAGGATGTTCAAGGCCTTGATCCTGGACTCCCACAACATCTGCCCCAAGCTCATGTTCTCATCCATAAAGAGCATTGAATTTGTTGAAGGCCAGGGAGAGGCTGGGAGCATCAAACAGATCAATTTCACTGAAGGTAATTAGCAAAATCTGTATTTTGAAAACAATTATGTAGATATGTTAGTTGTAACATGATAAAAATGGTCTGTTTGTTACAATATGCAGCAAGTCCTTTCAAATTTGTGAGGCATAGGATTGATGCAATTGATGAAGAGAAGTTCACATGCAAGCACACTTTGATCGAAGGCGATGCTTTAATGGACAAGCTTGAATATATTACCTATGAGGTGAAGTTTGAGGGATATGGCAGAGGAGGATGTATCTGTAAATTGAGCAGTGAATACAAAGCAAAAGAAGGTGTAGAGATCAAAGAAGAGGATATTGAGCTTGGAAAGGACAGAGCCATAGGGATGTACGAAGTTGTGGAGGCCTACCTCTTGGCGCACCCTCGTGCCTATACTTAAAACAAGTTATGTAATGATTTTCGGCATCTGGTTTTAATGGATATTCTATCTGTGTATATATGTCTTACTTTCTTTCAAGAAATTTTCTTTTTTGTTCTTTGAGATTGTGCAAAAGATAATTAATATGTGAATTACCTTTGCCTTGCTGTTTGTGATTACAACTCGATCTGTTTAGAGCGATTAAAAAAATGGGTGTGCTAGCAGTCTCAACAACTATTAATCAACATGGGCTGCGAGCTCATTGACATTTGTTTCAGTGGCAGTCTGTAAACTTGGACAAATGGCAGATCAGGCAAAGTCAACATGAAAGAGAGACTAGAAAGATTCATTGCTACAATCCCATCTGACTCAATTTAATTCCTAAATTCTGCAGTACCTCATTTCCTAGCCACCTCTTCATACACCCAATACTGCTGGTGTTGATCTCTATCTTTCCCTGGCCAATTTGAATTCGAGGAATTATGGATTTAAGAGGAGTTTTCCTTTAAGTTGATGTCGACAGCTTGGAATCAACATTTTGGTGGGTCGCCATAAAAAAAAAAAGGATGGGAATTCAAGCGATGCATAGCCAGCCTCTATATGCTCCACAAGCAAGGTCCAGCTAAACTCAAAGCGCCAGCTCATTTTCTTTTCTACTCTATTTGAGTATAGAACTTATTTTAATAAAGCATACTCGTACCGCCTAAAATGGATTTGCTCCTTCGATATTCTGTAACACGCCCATCGAGCCAAACTCCGGAGATGGTGATGAAGAAGGCGAGAAGGATGGCATCTCCTGGAAGTCTAGAGTCAAGTACGAAGGAAGGGAAGGGAGTTCAGTTGAGTTAGTTCAGGTATGTTAATGCACACCCGACGCCACCATAAATCCTGATAAGATTTCCTCTGCTGCAGGGCCGGCTCTTCCATTACGCAACTTAGGCAATTGCCTCAGGCCCGGTGGAAGAAGGCCAGAAAAATTCTAAGTAAAATTAATTAAAAAGCAAAAAAGCCTAATTAAATAAAATAAATTAACTCAATAATAAAATATTAAAAGTATAAGATAGATATTACGTCATTATTAATTTTAAAAATATCTCCGCATAATAATTATTTCTCGTACTTTCCTTATAAAAATATACTTCTCCTTTATCATTATTAGTTTAATATATAATATGAAAATTATAAATAGTAAAATCTAATTTTCGAGTGTTCCTAAAAAGTTTTTGCATTATCATTTGAAGAGGCAAGGGCCAAAACTTTCTCAAATGCGTAGATTTGTTTATAGAACTTTATTAAAAATAATGATTATAATTACCTCTAAGGCCCCGTTTAGATTTAAAAATCATTTCATCTCATCTTATCTTATCATTATGACTGTTTCAAATTTTTTTATAAAATATAATAAATAATTTAACTTTTTCAAATCTCAATTCAACTTTTTTCAGATTCCAAAACAATAATAATATTAAAAAAATAATATTTTAACAATATTTTATTCAACTTTTATCTTTCATCTAAAACTATATTATTTCATCTCATCTCTGAATCCAAACCAACCCAAGAGTCTAAAGCACGTCTTGTAAAATTAAATTAGATCAAATCCCTCTCTAAACCGATAATTTTCTAGCAAAGATTAATTAAGTCGATTATTAGTTAAAAATGTGATATAAAATTCTAATAAGTAATTTATTTTGCAAAAGGATATGAATTATTTTTAAATAAAAAAGTAATGTAAAAATTAAATTTAAAATTATTTTCTTTTATTTTATTTTTTAAAATGAAAAAGATCTTGATCAAAATTTTCACCTTAAGACCTACAACATATTGAGGCTGCCCTACTTTGCATATTACTGAAAGATTTCCTTAGTCAAAAATCAAGGCCAACGTACAAGTCAAAAATCAATTTCACCCAATTATACACAGCTAACGTGCTGGAAATTTGTCAAACGTATCCATGTATTTCTCTGTAAAGTTAGAGTGGAGAATAAAACAATACCCTTTCCATATCTTATTTTATCTTTTTATGATACCAAAGCCCCACTTACACACGCCTTACACCTATTTTTTTTCTTTTTCTTTTTTTCAAACCACTGCAATGCCAAAGCATTTTTGGGTTGATGCTTTTCAAATTGCATGTTTCTTCATTAATCATCTTCCATCTCCAATTACTCATAAAAAATCTCCCACTCAACATGTTTTCAATGTCAAGCCTGGTTTCAAATTTTTAAAACTTTTGGATGCTTGCTAAGGGCGAAAATTTAAACTGAAAAACCGGAGAACCGTCACGAATTAGACCGGTTGGTCCAATTTTGAATCAGTTCGGTCCAAGACCCGTTCTTACATTTTAAAAACCAGTTAAAATAGGTTTGGTTTTGGTTCTTGGCTTAGCAGACCGGACTATACCAGTTTATAAAATATATATATATAATTAATTTTTAATATTATATAAAATATTATATATAATTTTTATATATAATATATATATATGAATTAATTTTATATTACAATTTATAACATAAAATCTTAATCTTAAATATGAACATTTGTTTGATCATTTGTTATTAATATAAAATATATATTAATTACATTTTATGGCCTAATAAATTCTCAACATATTCCTTTTAATAAAGACATAATATATTAGTATATTAATTACATTTTACTTTAATTAATTAGTATACATTAGAAAATTATATTTTTTTTAATGACATTGGCACTTGATTCAAACTGGAAAACTAGACCAAACCAGACAAGAACAGGTAAAATCGGAAGAATTGGTTAAGGAGGATAACCAGTCCGTGATCGGTTCTTGAAAATGCATAATCAGTATATACCGATTCGGTTCCAAAATTTCTATAAAACCAGACCAATTATACCCCTAGTGCTTGCTAACCCAATTTGTGTCCCTATAACTCTCACAAGATGGACTATTGCTCTAAATTGTGTATTTTTATGGGCTACAGTCCTTCTCATAAAGGTTACATATGTTTCCATCAGCCCACGGGCCATACTTACATTTCCAGGGATGTTCGATTTGATGAAACCCGCTTTTCCTTTTCTTGAATCCCATTCGGCCCAGCCTTCTACCTTTTTTACAATTCAAAATTATATTTTCTTTCTTTCTTTTATGAAGGTCCATCAAACATAGCCAAGGGATTCCACAATGGTCCACCTACATATAACCTCATCAGGCCTACAAGCCCAATACCCAGCTGCCACGTCTTCATCTTCTCCATTGAGCAACCCACCTCTGCAATCGAGGCCATCAACTTCTTCCACTGCTCCTGCTACGACGATTTTTTATGTTACCGACCGTTCACCTGCTATTTTCTCTCCACCCAATAATGTTCTAGCTCCCTCACAACCATCTGCTGAGCACTCCTTGCTTCCACCAACTGTCTCTACTTTGTCTACCGCTTCAACACTTTCACCTCCACCACTCACTACTATATCAACCTATCAAATGGTCACTTGCCTCAAGATCAATATTATTAAGCCTCGCTGCTCACCGATAGCACTATGTTATATCCCTCCCTTGCCATGACCGTTGCAGCCAAAATTTACTCGCTTGATACTCTCTTACACAACAAAACTTGGTCTCTTGTGCCTTATCACCATCCCATGAATTTAGTTGGCTCAAAATGGGTGTTTCGGTTAATGTCTAAAGAGAAGAGCTAATGGCAGTATAGAATGTCACAAGGCAAGGCTCGTGGCTAAGGGCTTCACACAGCAACTTAGCATCGATTACAATGAAACTTACAATCTAGTGATCAAGCCACAAACCATTCACCTAGTTCTTTCCATCTCTATAACTCATGGTTAGCCCATTTTCCAACTTGATGTGGAAAATGTTCTTTTGCACGGTGAATTGTCGAATCTTGTATACATGGCTCAATCACAAGGATTTATCCATCCTCAGTTCCCTCATCATGTGTGCAAACTGAACAAAGCTATTTACGAGCTTAAGCAAGCCCGGCGTGCTTGGTACTCAAGGCTCAGCAATTGGATATTAAAACTTGATTTCACAACTTCAAAAGCCGATACCTCTTTGTTTCTATATAGAAATTAGGATGTGCATCTTTTCTTTCTCATTTATATGGATGACATTTTAGTCGCTGGCTCTTCAAAAGCTGCCATGGCTAATCTCATTCAACAGCTTTAGATTGATCTTCCAATTAAAGACCTTGGCCACCTCAATCTTTTCTTAGGCATTGAGATATCCATGCAACCTGATGGCATTTTCCTAAGTCAATCTCGATATATATCTTATATTCTCAAAAAGACCAAAATGTCTAATGCAAAGTCGGTATCCACGCCCATGTCTTCATCTCACACTCTCTCTAAATTTGACGATGATTCTTTCTCATATCCCACTTTCTATCGCAGTACAATTGGAGCCTTGCAGTATCTTCTCCTCACTTGCCCTGACTTATCTTTTGTTGTAAATTGATTATGTCAATATATGCAACGTCTGACCATCAACCATTGGAAAGCCGTCATGCGAATTATTTGATATCTCAAATCCACTCACAATCATGGGTTGTTTATCAATTGAAAATCATCATTTCAATTACAAGCCTTCTCTGATGTTGATTAGGCTGGGTGCCCTGATGATCACCGGTCTACTAGTGGTTATCTTATCTATTTCGGGTCAAATCTTATTTCTTGGAGTTCCAAAAAGTAACAAAATGTTGCTCACTCAAACACTAAAGCTGAATACAAGGCACTGGCAAACTTAACTGCTGAACTAATATGGTTACAAAGTCTTCTAAAGGATGTTGGCATTTTCTCCATTAGCCATCTATACTATGGTGTGACAACACTGGTGCCACTTATCTCTCAATAAATCTGGTACTTCATGCTTGCATTAAACATGTGGCTATTGCTTTTCATTTTGTCCATGAGCGTGTGGCCCAACAGCAACTCATTGTCCGTTTTATTTCTGGAAAGGATTAGCCGATAGATATCCTTACCAAACTATTAATCACGACAAAATTCTCCTCCTTACGAGACAAGCTCAACACCCGCTCACTCCTATTGAACTTGCGGGGGCATGTTAATGCACACCCTAACACCATCGTAAATCATGAGAAGACTTCCTCTACTGTCAATGAGAAGAATTCCTCTACCAAAGATCAAGGCCCACATACAAGGCAAAAATCAGTTTCCTCCAATTATGCATGATAGCTAACTTGCTGGAATTTTGTCAAACATAATCCTGTACTTTTGGTTATCATATATTGACCATAGTGTATGTATATTGTACTTCTCTATAAAGTTAAAGTAATATTATTTCACTATCTTATTTTATCTTTTTAAGTTAGTACTTTAGTTGGGTATGGGCCATGTTGTTAAGTTGACTAAAGTGGTATTTATTTGGGTTGTAGTAGTGTTATTTCTTTAAGTATATTTTGTAAGTGTCGGCCTTGGGAATCTTAGGCCTTAAGTAGTGTTTCAAGTTTGGCTAGACCCATATATGGATCAAGTAAACTTAGTTGTCTTAATTTTCGTCAAGGACCCTAAGCCAATCTAAGGATCACATGCTTTGTAATGAGCCAGAGGCTCTATTGTTTGGTTATCCTAAAAATAATTTGAATTTTTTTTCTTTCACTTTCTGTCTCTAAATCTAGAGGTTTTTTCACCCTTGAAGTGGGATCTCTCTTTAATATTCTTAGTCCATTACAAAATTGTTACATTTGGTAGTAAAGAGACACCAATCTCTGTGAAAAAGATCTGATTTTTTATGGCTGAAGGAACCCGCTTGACACATCTACAAGATGTTTTGGCAGCCCTGAAAAAGTCCATTGATGCAAATCTGACAATCCTAAAAAGACAAATGGAATCAATGATGCAACAAATGACAGCTTTAACAGCTGAAATGCAAAAAAGAAACTGAAGCAATAGCCCAAATGGCTCTTCATCGAGGGTGTTGAATCGGGAATAAGGTGGGAAAGTGCAAGCCAGATTCGTCAGACTACATTTCCCAGTGTTTCACTGGGAAGACCCCATAGGTTGGTTATATATAATAAATCATTTTTTCTCTTTTCACAACACTTTGCCCCCAACCCCGAATACAGTTGGCCTTATTTCACATGGAAGGGTAGGCCCTTGTGTGGTTTCAAAACCTTGAAGAATCTGGCCAACTAACTGATTGGGATTCCCTAGTTAGATCCCTACTCCTATGGTTTGGACTTAATGCCTATGATGACCCCATAAAGGCCTTAACTAGGCAAAGGCAAGGAGGATCTGTGGAAGAATATAAGGCAAGGTTTGAATCCTTAGCCAACAGATTGAGAGGGTTATCCGACCCCTACAAACTAAGTTATTTTTTAAGTGGCCTAAAGGACGAGATTAGACTTCCAGTGAGAATGTTTAGTCCCTCAACCCTAGCTACAACCCTAACTTTGCCAAAATCCAAGAAGAGAACCTCAACCTAGCCAAGAAACAGAGCAACACTCAATACCCTTCAACAGAACCAGGTTTATTAAAAAATCCCACCCCACAAAAAAACAACCAGCTGAACCAACAAAAAAAATAACCTACCAATTCACAAAATTAAAACTCAAATGCAAAACCGGAGGGATAAGGGGCTGTGTTATTATTGTGACACCAAATGGAACCTAGGTCATAAATGCCAAAACCCAAGATTATATTTATTGGAGGAAGTCTTGATTGAAAATGATGAAGAAGAAACTCTTGAAGAAAACCAACCTAGAGTGGAAAATACAATGATAGAGAGGGAAGTTAATGTTGTCCAGGTAAATCCTAAGATATCCTTGCATGCTTTGATAGGCTCCCTCGAGCCCAAGACTATGAGAGTAACGGGTACCATAGAAAATACTTGGGATACCATCCTTATTGATCCATGGTCAATCCATTACTTCCTAGACCCAGCAACATTAAACAGAGTTGCCCTACCCCTAAATAATCCTTGAAAAAGTCAATGTAAGAGTGACTAATGGTGACTTACTCCTCAGTGAAGGGAAAAGTGAGGGTGAAAATACAGAAGACGGTCTTTACTTTGGATGTTCATGTGTTAGTACTTGCAGGGTGTGACATGGTTATAAGGGTGAAATGGCTCGAGCAACTTGGACCCATTTTGTGAAATTTTGAAAATTTGATGATGTAGTTCCATTACCAAGGAAAAACTGTGACACTCCCAGGCTTGACTTTAGCACACTTAATTGAAGAGGGTTCTCTACACCAAGGAAACAAGTTAGAAAATAGGGGAGTGTTTTTGCATGTTATGTAAAGGATAACAGAAGATAAACAGCAGAAAGTATAAGGGAGTTCAGCCACGATTTAGACTTTGTTGCAATCCTATGAGGATGTATTACAAAAGCCTAAAGGACTACCTCCTACCTGAGCTAGGGACAATGCTATCAATTTGCTGCCAGGGACCAAGTCTATTTCCATAAAGCCTTACAACTATCTATATTACCAAAAAGAGAAAATTGTAAGGGATCTTATGGATTCATGGGTCATACAACCTAGCCAAAGTTCCTACTCCTCACCCATTCTCTTGGTTTGGAAGGCCGACGGTTCGTGAAGGTTATATGTTGATTATAAGCAGTTGAATTAGGCCACCATCAAGGATAAATTTCATATTCCAGTGGGGGAAGAGTTAATGGATGAATTATATGGGGTTGAAATTTTCTCGAAGCTAGACTTAAGGTTTAGTACCACCAAATAAGGGTCAAACATGAAGATGTTTCCAAGACAGCTTTTCAAACTCACGAAGGACACTACGAGTTCCTAATGATGCCCTTTAGGCTGACCAATGCACCCTCCACCTTTCAAGGATTGATGAACAAGGTATTTAGATCCTACCTTCGTAGATTTGTATTTGTGTTTTTTGAAAATATTTTAATTTACGATAGGAGCAAAAATGAGTACCGGGAACACTTGAAATTGACCCTGGACACATTGAGACAACATCAACTTTATGCTAGGGCTATGCAAATATCTGAGAATTTTGACTCTATCGAACCTTCGTTCCGATTCCAACTCCAACGAAGTCAAAGTGGTTAGAACTCAGAGTCAAAATCAGAGTCACTTTGAAAGTTTAAGCGGAGTCGAAGTCTGAGTCAGAGTTTGACTCTAAATTTTTTTTTTTTATAAATACAGATGTAAAACGACGTCATTTTACATCTGTATTTTTTTATTCCTAACTTAAATGACGACATCCTATTTAAATGAGAACGACGTCGTTTTGCTACATAAAGAAGAAGCCACATTGCCTTTCTTCATTTCTTCTGCCCTGGCTCTCAAGTCTCACCGTGAATTAATTTCTCTAATTCTTGACCCTAGTCTCTCTCACAAGTCACGACGTTGGAACTTGGGACCTTGGGACCTTGGGTTGGTCTATTCCTCTTCCTCCAGTGTCGCACCACCATTTGCCTTATCGTCGTCTTCACAGTGTCGCTGCTCACTACTGCACCACCATTTGCTAATTAGTAATTTTAGGGTTTTCATTTTCAATTTGGGAATTATGGATATGGTTGTAAAGGTGTGGAAATGGCTAGATGTATTTATGAATGAATGCAGTAGGTGATGATATGTTGCAGGAATGTAAATGGAAGATGAGTGCAAACTGTTTGAATAAATAACTCAAGGGCCATATGTATGCTAGATAAGGGAATTCTTCAAGGGAATTAAACTATACATATATTTATATTGGTGATTGCATTATAATTCGTCCTCACAGAATTGTATAATCTTGTTATTTTGTAAATAGCTACTACTTTCCTTGCTCGCATATTGAAAAGCTTAGTATAGGAAATTTTTGAAACCTTGGTTACGGACTTTTATAGCTTGCTTATTTGTTTGTAAAATATATTTATCCATCATAATGAGGTTATTAATAAAATTGGGCTGACAGGTTTAGGGACTTTTATAGTTTGTTGCTTTGTTTCCACACATATTGATCAAATTACATATGTCTGACAGGTTTCGACACCTTGCCAAGCATCTTGAATTCAACCTAAGTTAAATAACATTTAGATTAAAAAATAAAACCATAGTGTGCATAGTAACTTAATTTCTAATAATTTATCATATAATTTCAGATAACATTTACATAATTAGTTACATGTAATTATATAATGTTATTGACTTTGGTTATTGAGTTTCGATTGTGTAGATTGTAGACAATTGTATTGTAAAAATGGTTGTTGTATTATGCTATGTTTACACAAAAAATGATGTTTCTTTTCAAGTTTTATTCAACACTAGTTATAAGATAAAGTACACTGTAGAGGTTTGAAATAATTGATTTCCACCGAATATCATTTATATGAAAACCAAATTATATACACTGCGTCTAGAGTTCTATTTTAGGAAAGGGAGCCTAAAACATGCAATGGTTATAATGGATAGATATGAGAATATTATGCAGTTGTTACAGGAAATGGTCACCACAATTTCAGCCTAGATATGCTCTGTTTTAATATGAGCTTGATTCATGCAATCTTCCTTTATACGCCCCTGTAAGATTGAGCTGCCATCAGCAAGACCAATCTTATTTCGTAGAAAGTCAGTTTGTTGCCAAGACAGTGGCTTGGTCAATAAGTCAGCCAACTGATATTGAGTGTGAACATGGTGAACTTGAAGATAGCCGTGTTGAACTAAGTCCCTCACAAAATGAAGATCTATTTGAATGTGCTTCATACGGGAATGATTGACTGGATTGAAACTGAGATGTGTAGCGCCAAGATTATCACAGAGAAGTTGAGGTGCTGTTTTGAGGAAAAAACCAAGTTCTTTGAGGAGATTTTGAAGCCACATGGTTTCGGAAGCAGCATTTGCAAGCGCATGGTATTCAGCTTCTGTTGAAGACCTTGCAACAACTCTTTGCTTCTTGGAACTCCAAGAAATTAGAGTGGATCCAAGAAAGATGATGTATGCAGAAGTGGAGGTGCGGTCATCAACATTTTTAGCCCAATCTGCATCTGAAAAAGTTGTTAAAAGAGGCAAACCAGATTTAGAAATCTGTATATCATGAAAAATGGTCTGTTTTAAATAACAGAGAAGCCATTTTGCTGCTGTCCAGTGAGTTTCTGTGGGCTTGTGCATGAATTGCGAGAGATTGTTGACTGCGAAGGAGATATATGGGCATGTCAATGAAAGATATTGAAGACTTCTAATAATCCAACGAAAAACAGAGTTGTCCACAGGAGTAGTGCCATTAACTAATTTGAAAGATTGACTTGTTAAGAGAGGAGTTGAAACATCCTTGGCAGCACTCATATTAGTATTTGACAAAAGATCACGAATTTATTTATGTTGTGATAAAAATAGACCAGCTTTAGTAAGGCCAACTTCGATCCCTAGAAAAAAAATGAAGGAGACCCATATCCTAGAGAGAACTTGGCACCCAGTTGCTTGATAAGAGAAGCCACAAAATTAGAATTATTTCCTGTAATGACAAGGTCATCAACGTAAACTAGGAAATAAGAAATAATTGAACCTTGGCTATATATAAATAAAGAGGAATCTGCCTTGGAATTGTGAAACCCAAGCTAAAGAATAGCATTTTTCAGATCTGTATACCAAGCCCGTGGGGCTTGTTTAAGCCCATAGATGGCTTTTCACAATCTACAAACATGAGTAGGCTTGGACAAATCTTTGAACCCCAGAGGTTGCATCATATAAACTGTTTTAGTTAATTCACCATTTAAGAAGGCATTATTTACGTCCATTTGCCTCAACTCTCATCCATTCATAACAGCAATAGTCATAATTGCTCTAATAGTGGCAAGTTTAACAACAGGGCTAAATGTTTCTTTGTAATCAAGCCCTGGTTTTTTATTATAGCCCTTGGCAACAAGACGAGCTTTAAACCTATCCACTGACCCATCAGCTTTCTTCTTGACCCTGAACACCCACTTACAGCCCACGAGATTGCAATTGGAAGGAGAGGGAATAAGTCCCAAGTTCCATGTTTCATAAGGGCAGTGAGTTCAGTAGGCAGAGCCTCATGCCACTGAGGGTGAGATATGGCCTAACTCACACTAGTTGGTTCAATGGTTTGTGGTGTTTGGACACAAAGTTAAATTGTTTAGGCTTGAAAATTTCATTCATGGACCTAGTAGTCGTTCTATGCACTCGCTGAGGAGGAATCGATGGATTTAAGGATTGTGTGGAAGACTGATTCGGTGGGTTCTCAGGTTTACCTAAGGGTTGTGCATCAATTTGAGCATGAGAAGGTGAAACTAGCACAAATAGGGACGCATTTAGACTCTCAGATGCAGTAGAAACCGAATTGAAATTTTGGAGATTTCTTCCTAGGGATTCCGAAACAAAAACATTAGGAAGGCAATTTAAAGGATCGGAGTTACCTGAAGAGGATGCGGCAATAGCGTGATCACCTTTCAAAAGAACTAGTGCAGGAGATGAGACCAGCGTTGTTGATGGTGGCACACGAACTGGTGGCGGCTGGACATAGACGAAGAGAGGAACCAAAGTTTGGTTTGTCCATGTGGGTTGAGAGGGCATGAATTGAGAATGTTGTTGATTTTCATCAAACAACACGTGGCGCGAGATGTAGTGTTTATGGCTAAAGGGCTCCAAACACTAGTAGGCATTTTGAGTCAGTGAGTAACCGAGAAATATGCACGGTGTGGACTTGACCTCCATTTTATTTGAGTTGTAGGCCCATGTGAGTGGGTAATAGAGACACCTGAATTTTTTTAACTTTAGATAATTGGGATTTTGGCCAAAAAGTGCTTCATAAGGGGATTTATTTTGAAGAAGTGGTGTAGGCTGCCAATTTATGAGATAAGAGGCAGTTTGGAAAGAATGTGGCCAAAAAGAGAAATCAAGGGAAGCATCGTGGAGGAGTGTAAGGCCCGTTTCAACAAGATGTCGAAGACGGCGTTAGGAGACACCGTTTTGTTGAAGAGTGTGAGGAGTAGTGGTATAGTAAGTAATGCCATGAAGGGAAAAAAAAAAGATTTTAATGCAATAAACTCACCACCATTGTCAGAGTAGAGTGTTTTGATTTTGGCTTGAAAACGAGTTTCAACAATTTTTTTGAAGTGTGGGAAAATATTAGAAACACCAAGTTTATTGACCATGGGATAGAACCACATATACTTTGTATAGTGATCAACAAAGAGAAGGTAATAACATGACCCATCAATTTCGGTGTAACTTGTTGGGCCCCAAACATTAGTATAAATTAATTCAAGGGGAGCATGGCTTTGGAGACTAGTGACACGAAAAGGTTGTTGATGTGCTTTATTAATAGAACACGAACTACATAATGAAGAAATTTTTTTTTTTTATGGATGTAACTGGAGGACAAAAATTCTTAACAAGATTGTGAACAACTTTGAGACATGAATGTCCAAGCCGATTGTGCCAACCATCAATCAAGGCTTGTTCATGCACATTTGCAACCATTTGAGATGAGGAAGCCACCATTTTTTCCAGAAAAGTGTATACGCCATGATCTTGTCCTTTACAAAAAAGTGAAAAGGATTAAACTCAACAAAAACATTATTTTGTTTGGTAAGATGATGAACAAAAATTAAGTTTTTGCAAAGATGGGGAACACAGTGTATCACGAAGTGTAAAATTTTGGGTAGGGGAATGTAAAACCAAGGAACCAATGTGTAAGACTGCCAAACCTGAACCATCACCAAGAATTACTTCATCAATACCATCATATTTCGAGTGAACATGCAAATTAGTAAGGTCACCTGTAATGTTGCGAGAGGCAGCCAAATCAAGAAGCCAAGTTTTTTCTTTGCCCATAGAGGTATGAGCACAGTTCACAGTTGCTCCATTTGAATGGAGTTGAGGACAAGATTTAGCTATGTGGTCCAGTTGGTCACAAATTTGACACTTGGGCTGGTAGCATCTGTTGGAATTATTGGGCCGGCCCAGTTGGTCACAAATTTGACACTTAAGCTGTTGCTTCATTGTTGACCACTGGGTTTTGAAAACTTCCTTGCAAGATCTCCTTGTTTTGTTCGGTGCGTATAGTTGGCTGAAGCAACTAGCTGCTGAGTTGCAGCTTCCAAACGCCATAGGTAGGACTCATGGCCTACCAAAAGATCGTGTAGCTCCTCAAACGTCAACAAGGTCTCCCGTGCTCGGATTGGCACAACAATCTCCCTGAAATCAGGACCTAAACCATTCAAAACATAAAGGGTTAGATCATCATCCAAAATCGGATGATCAATTATGTCGATTTTATTAGCCAATGCTTTGACCTCATGCAAGTAATCGAGAATTGACTGATTTCCCCGCTGAATCAAGGTAAGCTCCTCCTTCAATTGCATAGCCCATGTCCTTGAACGACTAGCATAGAGATTATGGAGTTTTTTCCAGGCAGCATGAGAGGTTTTGGCCGTGGCTATGAAAGGAGTGATTGTGGGAGATGTGGAGGCTAGGATGGCACTTAAAATATGTTTATCCTACCGAACCCAATGGTTTTTAAGTAAAGTAAATCAACATGTACCATCGGAGGAGGGACATAAGGCAGTACCATTTACATACTCAACTGAATCGTAGCCGATGAGGAGTGCTTCAAATTGAGCATGCCATTGGGGAAAGGTGAAAGGAGTCAATTTTTCATTGATTTGGGCAGTGATGTTTAGGGCAATAAGAGGCGTAGCAGTAGTGGAAAAAGGCTAAGTATTGAGGTTGACGGTTTGAGTTTGATATGAGGAAGAAGACATGGTTGATATGGGGATCAATTGCTCGTGAGAGAGGGGCTCTTCTGATACCATATAAGATAAAGTACACTACAGAGGTTTGAAATAATTGATTTCCACCGAAAATCATTGATATGAAAACCAAATTATATACACTGCGTCTAGAGTTCTGTTTTAGGAATGATATACACAATTGAGCCTAAAACATGCAACGGTTATAATTGACAGATATGAGAATATTATGCAGCTGTTATAGGAAATGGACACCATGATTTCAGCCTAGATATGCTCTGTTTTGATATGAGCTTGATTCATGCAATCTTCCTTTATACTAATTTCCTTTGTTTATGTAGTTGGGATTGTGGTTAAATGAAGGGAGTTTAAAGCAAGAATGCAACAAAAGAGAATGGCATTCCAAGTTAGTGCAGAAATTTGGCTTTCCAAAGGACTTAACCATTAATATTAATTCATTCATGGGGGGTTTTTGACTCTTATTATAACTAAACCAAGACCTCTCTCTCTCTCTCTCTCTCTCTCTCTCTCTCTCTGAAAATGCAATATTAAACTGTTGTATGCATGTTTTAGTGGTGAAATGATTTTCTTTTAGTAATTTTATAGAAGATTGGAGTGATACCATTGAATAAGCGATTGATGATTTTTTGTTTTGATAGACACATGCACACACAAAGACATGATCATGTGCTGTTGGAGAAATAATGCAGCGAATACATGATCAAAGCAGGTTTACTTTCTTTTTTTTCTTCTAAACTCATATAATTATTTAGTTTGATCAAATTGTTCAAATCATATAATTATGTGTACTTTTCCTTGCTTTCTTGTGAAATATATAAGTTTTAAGAGAACTATTTATGGTTTAATTTTTTTTCTACATATTTATAGTAACCGTTCATTTTATTTTATTTTTGATAGATATCGATACTTTACCTAGTGGAAGGTCAGAAGGGAATCTGAATGCCACAATTCCATCACTGACATTGAGATCTAGACCCACTTCTAGAGCAATTACCTCTTGTGCAAGTAGTCGATTCCCACTCCTAGTAGACATGGAAGATGAGGATAAGTTTAATGAGGATGAGGAAATGGATATTGGGGATTATCCAGATCTACCACCTCCATTTGCAAGGCCACCTCTACCACGAACTACTGAAAAAAGGTCTTGGACATGGGAGCTTTCACCAAGATTCCTGGTGATCGTGAGAGCCCAAAGGCCAGATGCCACCATGTGAACAACTTTGTGGATGTCATTCAAAGAAGTAAGGCACATCTGTCTTGATAGCCCATCTTAATGGTTCTAGTGGTATAAAATAGCGAAGGGATTGGCGGCCACTGATTAGACCAATCTAATTTCCAGAACTTCTACAGCCACTGATGTTACACAGGTTAAGAAAATGATCATCCCTTAATACAATGAGAAATTGTTGAGGGATATGCTTGCAGAGATGATAATTAAAGATGAGATGCCTTTTACTATAGTCTCCAAAAGAGGCTTCCAAAAGTTTGTCAATACTATTGAGACACGATTTCCATTGCCGTCACAGTATACAGTAATGCGGGATTGTATCAAGAGGCATGCAAAAGAGAATGCTGAGATGAAGAAGATGTTTATTACCACTGGCCAAAAAGTGTCATTTAAGACTGACATATGGACGTCCATACAGAACCTTTCTACATGTGTATCACAACACACTACATCAACAGTAAGTGAAATTTGAAAAAATGGATTATTGGGTTCAAAGAAATTATTGATCATAACAGTGCATCCATTAGGGCGTAGATGGATAATTGTTTAAAGGATTGGAGAATTCAAAAAATTCTATGTATTACAGTTGACAATGCCAGTGCCAATGACGCTGCAATTGAATGGTTCAAACGGAATACGAGTGTGAAAGATTATGTCATTCGTAACCACAAGTTTATTCATATTTGATGTTGTACTCATATAATCAACCTGATTGTTGTTGAGGGGATAAAAGAGGTTGAAAATTCCATTACCAGAATCCGCAACATTGTGCAGTATGTGAGGGCTTCTCTCCAAAGGCTATCCAAATTTAAGGCAATAGCAGAACAGCTTGAGATTTCATGTTCTAAGACATTGTGCTTAGATATTCCGACTCGATGGAACTCGATATACATGATGTTGGATGTGGCACAGAAGTACCAAAGAGCATTCGAGCGGATGGAGGTCGAGGATGGGGGCCTTAAGTATGCTTTGCTAGAGCATGTAGGAAATGGGCTTGGTGCACCGGACACACATGATTGGACTAGTGTGGGGCACTTTGTCACATTTTTGTAATTTTTTATGACATCACTATGCAAATATCTAGGTCTACATATATGACTTCGAACTTATTTTTCAGCAAGCTCTCGGAACTTCACTACCACTTGCAAGAAGGTTGTACTGATCGTAGCGGACTATTATCTGGTATGGTTATAAGGATGCAAACCAAATATAATAAATATTGGGGAAATGTTGAGAAAATAAATAGATCACTCTTTGTGATTGTGATCCTTGACTCTCGATATAAGTTGGCCTTGATAGAATTTTGGGCAAATTTCGTAATGGGGCCAGTGAGGGCTGCGCGGTTTATTACAATGCTTACAATGGATCTTGATGACTTATATTCCCACTATAGCAATAGTGGTCAACCTTCATCCGCAGTGGATACCTCACACTCAATTCCTACACCTCCCTCCGATGACCTTAGCCCAAATAAAGCATTGCATCTACGCTGTTGAGATTACAACATTGTGAATCAGTATCATCAAATCCTTGCAACGAGGAATATTATGCAATGTACTTCTAAGGTTGAACAGTATTTTATGGAAAAGGTCAAGGCACCTAATGATGTATTTTCGTTATTAACTTAGTGAAAGGTTAATTCTACCAAATATCCAATCCTTTCCAGTATTGCCTAAGATGTGCTAATCATTCTTATCACCATGGTTGCCTCTGAGTCGGTATTTAGCACTATAGGTCAAGTGTTGGATTTTGACCATGGAGGCCCTTGTTTGCACACAAAACTGGATAAGTGATACACCCATTGGACTAGATACCATTGACATTGATGCTGAGAGCTATAGGCTTGAATCGGGTAACTTTATTTTACTTGTTTTCTTATTATTAAAGTTTATTGAAATAGTTATTTAAGTATTTCAATTTTTTATTTAATTCTTTTTATGATTTCATAAATCTATTAAACTTATACTTTTTATGATTTCATAGATATAATTGTGAACCCTAACATACTTGCCGATGATTAATAGTCTGAGTCTGAGATGGACAACCATTGCGAGTTGGGATATAGTTGATGAATCATGGACTTGGAGTATGGATAAGTTGATGAACCCCTTTTAAATTTTATTGGTGAGAAATGATAATCAAATTTTACTTTTAGCGTATTTAATTTTCTAAATCAATTTTTTTTCTTTTCCTTTGGAGTTGTGACTTTTTATCTTAATTTTAGGTATCACCAACGACAAAACATGGTGTTGCAAATGATATTTTTACTTTTATGGATTGTTCAATATGTTTTTCCTTATGGATTGTTTTTACTGTTATCAATGTTTTGAACTATTGTATAGGAGTTTTTGAATGATGTGTTAAATTAAATTTCTTTTTTTTTTCTTTTCTTTTTTTAAATTTTAGGGCTCAAAATTGGCCTAATTGGCCCATTTATTATCAATGTTTTCAACTATTGTATAGGTGTTTTTGAATGATGTATTACATTAAATTTATTGTTTTTTCTTTCTTTCTTTTTTTTTTTAAAAAAAAATTTTAAGGCTCGAAATTGGCCCAATGGCCCCCAATGGGCCAATTGGTCCCATTAAACAATCGGAATTCCAATTGGAAGTTGGAGTTTCAATCGAAACTCCGAACCCCAACCTCCGATCGGAGTCAAACTCTGACCTCCAATTGGAGTCAAAGTCGGAGCAAAATTTTGGCTCCGACTCATGTCGGAGTAGGAGGTTAGAAAGCGCTCATCCAACTCCGTTGGAGTTGGAGCTCAAGCCTACTTTATGCCAAACATAGTAACTACAATTTTGGTTGTCATGAAGTAGCATACTTTGATTCCAGCAAAAGGGATTAAGGCGAATCCCAAAAAATTGGCAACCATGAAGGATTGGCCACTTCCGAGGGCTTTAAAGGGTCTAAGGGGATTTTTGGGCCTCGCTGGTTATTACCGAAGATTTATAAAGGGGTATGAGGGGATAGCTGACCAACTTACCGACATGCTGAAAAAGAATAACTTTGAATGGACAGAGAAATCTAAGGATGCTTTTTATCAACTTAAGGAGGCTATAGTAAAACTGCCAGTGTTAGAATTGCCTAATTTCTCTTCTCCTTTTGTGATTGAATGTGATGCATTGGGTTCAGTAGTGAGGATTGTTTTAATGCAAGAAGGAAGACCATTGGCTTTCTTTAGCCAAACTTTGAAGGAAAGAACTAAGAATATGTCAACCTGCGTGACGGAATTTTATGCAATTGTGGCAACGGAGCGAAAATGGAGGTCCTACTTATTAGGATAACCCTTTGTGATAAGGATTGACCAACAAAGGTTGAAATACTTGCTGAATTAAAACTTAGGCACCCCTGTCCAGCAAAAATGGGTCACCCAACTATTAGGGTATGACTTTTTGGTAGAGTATAAAAGGGAAACGAGAATGTGGTGGCTGATGCATTGGTATACCTAAGTTTACCAATATGAAGTTCTTGTTCCTTCCTTTTGAGATTCAAATATTTTTTCATCATTTCCTGCACTCTATGTAAATTTTTGGTAAACTTAGGTCTCCAAAATTTACATAGGTATACCTGTGCCTCCAGCCATACCAGCAGAACTCCATCTCCCACCACTGTGACCTTAAGCTGTCCCCGGAAGTATTACTGTCCCTTCCACGTCCTTCAAAGGGTTGGATCTATGGCCTATAAACTGGATCTACCCTTAACTGCAAGGATTCACCCAACATTTCATATATCTCAGCTTAAAAAGAAAATTGGGGCATGGTTTATAGTGGTACCTAAGTTTCGGCCAATGGACTCTATGAGGGTTCTGAAGCCAAAGCCTGAAGAAGTCCATTGGTGCCGTCTAACTAGAGTTCGCAACCAGAAATCCTCATTCACTGGCTAGGTCAGAATATTGAATTGGCAATATAGGAGACCCATTGGCAGCTCAAGGAAGACTACCCCTACCTTGTGGGCAAGGTCTTTTAAGGGGGAGGGTCTATAACATGCCTATCGAGCTAAACTCCAAAGATGGCGACGAAGAAGGCGAAAAGGATGGAATCTTCTGGAAGTCTAGAGTCAAGTATGAAGGAAGGGAAGAGAGTTCAGTTAGTACTTTAGTTGGGTATGGGCCATGTGGGCCTTGTTGTTAAGTGGACTGAAGTGGTATTTATTTGGGCTGTAGTAGTGTTATTTCCTTAAGTGTGTTTTGTAATTGTTGGCCTTGAGAATCTCATGCCTTTCATAGTGTTTCGAGTCTGGGCTGGGCTTGTACCTGGATCAAGTAAACTTAATTGTCTTAATTTCCGTCAAGGATCCTAGACTCATCTGAGGGTCACTTGCTTTGTAATGAGCCAAAGGCTATGTTGTGTAGTTATCCTGAAAGTAATTTGAATCTTTTTCTCTCACTTTCTCTCTCTAAATCTGGAGGTTTTCTCACCCTTAAAGTTGGATGTTTCTTTAATATCCTTAATCCATTACAAAACTGTTATATATTTGTAGAGCTCTCCTTTCACTCCTCTAATATGAAAATTTGAACATACGAAACTATGGCTATGAACTCTTTTTAACTCTTTGAGAATGTCTATATATATATATATATCCGACTATTTGGCCTATATATTGAGACATTAAACACACCATTAATGTCAAAATGTCACATTAATTAATTAGCATAAAAAATATTGAACTTTTGAGTTTGTATAATTACTCGTCTCACAATAAGTAGAATGTTTAGGCACTAATCTACTGTCATATTGATGAGCTATTTGATTTTTCCAAATTTTCATTTTAAGACCTTATTGATAAGTACTAGTAGACAAAGTTTCAAGAAAAGAAGAAGAAGAAGAAGCCTAAACCTTGGGAAAGTGATAAAGATATATTTTACAATTATTTCACAACCTTATTTTAAAGTGAGGATATTTTTATAAAATAAGTAATAAAATAATTATGCGATTATACAAAAATGCACTTTATTTAACAATAACTTTCAGTCTTTCACCACCAAGGTGATAGCCGAGTTGGTATGAGATGGTATTTCATGACTTTAAGGTCAAGAGTTCGAGAGGACATAAGTTGAAACCACTTATTGTAGTAATAAAGCCTGACCTTTGGACCATGATATGGATTTTAGACCAACTGGATACTTTAGGAGTGTTGTGGTAACAAGCTCGCTCTTGGGGCAAGAGCTATGGCTCAAACCGGACATTCCACATGGGGGAGAGGCTCCTATGGTCACGCCCAGGGGGGATTGGTATGCTGGTCACTCCACCTCCTCTTTTGCGAAGAAATAAAAAAGAAAAACTTCCGGTCTTCCACAGTCCAAATCCCTTTGTATGGAATTTATAATATAAAAGGACCATGATATGGGTTTTAGACCAGCTGGATACTTTAGGAGTGTTGTGGTAACAAGCTCGCTCTTGGGGCAAGAGCTATGGCTCAAACCAGACATTCCACATGGGGGAGAGGCTCCTATGGTCACGCCCAGGGGGGATTGGTACGCTGGTCACTCCACCTCCTCTTTTGCGAAGAAATAAAAAAGAAAAACTTCCGGTCTTCCACAGTCCAAATCCCTTTGTATGGAATTTATAATATAAAATGTTGCATATGCTCCTGTCCAGAAATAGCTTTTAGTCAAAAAAGCAACACATGCCCAGTAAATGGGGTGTAGAACAGATTGTTTAAGACTGCATTAACATCGAAGGGGCATTTGGCAGGCAATATATTGGAGTCACCAATCATTACGTGCCTGAGAAATCATCTGCATTGAACCCGCACAATGTTCAAAGTCAAGAAAAACTGGCTAAATTGAAGCCCGTAGGCATCAAGTAACCATATGAAGGAATCTCCAAGTTTAAGCAGAAGTACTACCTCTCTAACAAGCAGCAATACTAGGTATAATTAAAAGTGGATTCACCAAGTTGCTATCAAGCAAAGAGTAAGCAATGGATCTCAAATAGCTACTTGAAACTTACAAATACAAAAAAACTGAGCAGTTCTTCACGGATTATGCAGCAAATTAGACCGTCAGACAAGTTTGAAGTCAAAACTGCCAAATTGCCAATTCATGGTACCATAAGGTACAGCCACTTCTTTAGCATAAGAACAGAATCAGTTGGCTCGAATGAATTATCAAAGAAAAACAAGCATTAGTAGTTTAGTTTATGAAGTAAATCTATAAAAGTAACAGAAAAATATTTAATTTCCTGAGTCAATTTCAGTAGGGGAATCTTATCTTCAATCTCTATCAACCTTTACAACAAAAATGAAAGAAGGTTTGTGCCTTCCAGGTCACCCCAAAATATCATTAAAAAGATAAACTAAATCTCTATGATTGCATTGACAATTTGATAGCGGTTTCGTGTGACAAAAGAATTCCTTGATTGTGGATATCCTTCAGCCTATAAAGCTGCTTTTGATTGTTTGACCCAAAAAGCCATGCAAGGTTTTTTGTCATCTGCTCTAACTTTAACTATTTTGCATGGTCGGTTTTGGATATCCCAATCTGTCTCTCTGAAGTGCCCTGATTATAGATGGCCATCCTCCATAAAGAAAATTCCCTTCGAAACCCCTTTCTTGAACCCACTCCTCTATGCTTTCTTTAAGAGTTGACGATGACTCCTGAAAGATAATCAAGCTATCAATGCCCTTCTTTCTTTCCGTTCCTATAAAGAGATTCTTTGCATGTCCCACACCTTTTTCTTTTAAAGTATTCCAACCCCGTGTACAAATAAATGCCACCTATTTGATTCGTCATTCTCACCTCATCTCCAATACGCCATACATACCAAGCACACATCTCTTTGTTCCTCTATCTTCCTTATTTCCTCATGATTCCCGAGTTAGAGGTAAGCCTCCAAACCCACATCACCTATATCATTTTTATGCAGAATATTTAATTTCCATATTGTACATTGCAAGGCATATTCCAACCGATTAGTCTTTTTCAAATGCAGAAACCTCGAGTCACTGAGATACAGGTCCGAATGGACTGCAATGGGTGTGTACAAAAGATAAAGAAAGCACTACATGGCATTAATGGTAAGCAACTGATATCAAGAAAGTTCCTGAATTGTTGTCTTCAGAATTTTCCTTCATGGTAACAGAGAATCATCTACAAAATTGGGTGTGCCTGCTAATTCTTGAGTTGGTTTTGATTTTCCACAGGTATATATGATTTCTACATCGACTTCTCTCAACAGAAATTAACAATAATAGGGTGGGCAGATCCAGAAAAAATTGTCAAAGCCCTTAAGAAGACAAGGAAAATTGCTACCATTTGTTCACACACGGTACCAGCAGAGCCGCCTGCTCCACCAACAGAACAAGCACCTCAGGAAGGTGGTGGACCAGCCCCTGATGCACCGAACCCTCCCCCACCAGAAGTACCGCCAGCCGAAGCAGCCCCACCACCAGATCCACCAAAAGACCCCCCAGCACCGCCTGAGAATCCACCAGCAGATACTGCACCACCACCCAGGGTTCCAGACAATAACGTAAGCCAACCAACAGACAAACCCACTGGACCAAAAGATGTAGGAGAAGTCCATGTAATATACCGCCATCCACCTGACCACGGCTACAGATACAGTTACAGTCAAGGTTATAGTGGAGATCAGCATAAGTACCATACAGGCCAAGGATTGCCACAAGAGCCACCTCAACCCGTGTATGTTACTCACAACTACAACACATACAGGCCTTTGCCTTATGTCACCGAATATGAGTATGTCCAGTCACCGCCACGATACATACATTACAATAGGATGGACCACTACAGTGATGACAACCACAATAACAACAGTAGCAATGTAAATATCATATCAATATTTAGTGAAGAAAATCCAAATGCTTGTAGGATAATGTAGAAAAAAATAAAGGCCTGTAAGGGAGCTCTTTCCCATGCCTCCCAAAGAGACTTGGAAGAAAATTAATGGGGGTTTATCAGCAAAAGAATAGAATATAATGGAACAGTAATATTTTCTCATAAGCACGTGAGAAGATTTAGAAAAGAATTGGATTCCAGGCTTGTGTGTGCTGGAAGCTTTTCTTATTTTTATTTTTATTTTCTGGATTCTGACTTCTGAGGGCCAGCAGGTATTACGTAGTATAAAATGTGTAATTAAACTAACATACATTGAGTCATTATGAAATAAATAAAACTTTTAAAAGAGTCTCAATATTAGCATCTTGATCTCTAAAATCTGGTTATAAGTCTTCTCTCCCCTTACTATCCTTGTGTTTGTATTTTTCCTTTTTCTTTTTTGGGTAAGTTCAGCTTCATATAAGAAAAATACCCAAGTACAATACCAATGGAGCCTACCTTGGTGTGATGCATACATGCACCATAAAATGGCAAAAGGAAATGCCAAAGAACAACCCTAAACCCACAGGACCCGGCTTTGCACCACTTGCATGGCCTTCATGCAAGTTAACAGCACAATAGCACAACCAAGAAAAAGCAGAAAATTCTCAACCTTGTAGCCTGATGCTCAAGCCAACAACCAGAATGCAGAAGCCAACCATGGCAAAATAAAGTGCACATAACAGAGAGGAAAATCAACAAGCACAATGCAAAGGGATGGAAGGCAACCTACCAGGCTGCAGCAAGGGATAGAAACTGCATGTCCAGCCTGCACAAGCGCAACTGCAATTAGCCCACACAATTTTCACAGTTACACGAAAATAATCCACAGAAAAACATGTTTAGCGGCTGCAAAGGATGAGGTACTGGCATGAAGAAAGTTGCCGTCATGAAGGCCCCAACTAGATGCTAGCTTTCAACTGGATTGGGAGCCATGAAATCTAGTCATCAATTTTATCCTTTCTCTAACAAAGTAGAGAATACCAAAGCATACATGAAGCTGTTTCTAAATTTAAGCCCTTAGAGTAGTATTTAGAGTTTGAGTGGGGAGAGAGAGAGAGAGAGAGAGAGAGACCAAGAGCCCTTTTCATGATGTGTCAAAGTAACTCTAATTCAAGTAACAAAATGCCCATTCCAGCATTGGACCAATACTTGTGCAGATTAACCCAAGTCTAATATTTGGTCTTTAACTCTTTATTAAGTGCCCATACTGCAATCATGATCTAATTGGCATCCCAAGTATTCATGATACATTTTCAAAAATGGAAGAAGCAGAATAAAGGGTCAAAACAGGCAAGCGCATGTTTTTAACAAAATTGCTTGGCCTTTCAGGAATGATACCGAATATATGCTTACAAAACTGTACCCCCGAAAAAATTACAGGCAAAAATTAATAAAGAACAAAAAGAATAACACTTGACTGGAAACTCTATACATAACCCAAATTCCCTCCCCATGAGCAAGGAGGAAAACTCGACCGACAAAATTGTAGGCAATAAGGACAGGGAGAGACAGCCTGGCCATTGAAAGGTTGAAGCCCCAGTAAATGAAGGGACCTTCAGTATACCACGTGCAAATTGATGTATATCCTGCAACATGTTAAGCCTCTGTCTTGATTCCTCATTAAACTGCTAGAAATGCAGAACCCATACAACATAATAAAATAGTTTCTCATCCACAAATTTGAGCAGCTCTACCAACACAAGGGTGTATTGAAGAAACCTTAATGTCAAGCTTCTAGTACCTCACCAAGCCTTAATCAAAAAAATATCAACCAATCATGTTTGCCTACTAAATTTATGAACTTCTAGAACAACTAATATATAAAGCAAAAGACTATTGTTCTTATAAAAGTATTTACGTCTTATGATACAAAGCACCTAGCTATTGTCATCGCTGCTTTATTCAGATTCCTCATCTTCTTCTCCAACAAGAAATTTCATTCACTTTCATTGATTTGGTTATCATAAGCCAAAATGTGACTTTCGTTCTGTGAATCCCTGTCGGTCTGTTAAAAGAGGATGAAGAGTTCATTTAAGCACCAACAAATTCATTAGATAATACTGCATTGATGAAAGGATGTAAAGTTAAAAACTGTGTTATCACAAGTTGCAAAAGACCAGATATTGCAAAAAACTGTGTTTGGATGGCAACCCTTTTGGGTTTGGTAATCTGGATGAAGAACACATGATTTAAGCATGTCACAGATGGTGGAATATTAAGGCAATAGAAAACCCAAACCCCTTTCCATGCCCGTGTTTCTGGAGTATTTTACCGATGTTGAAAAAACTAATCCTCCTTTTCAACGCGCAGCTTACCGTCTTCTCGTCAAAACTGTTCATCCGGGCATGGTTTTTTCCTGACCTGGAACTGGGTCACAGTCCGAAACAAATCCAGGCCAGTAATCCCAGGACAAAACCCGAATGCACCTGAGATGAGTTTAAATAAAAATTAAAAGTTGAATAAATATTATTTAATTATAATTTTTTAATATTATTATTATTTTAAATTTTAAAAAAATTAAATTATTTATTATGTTTGGTATAAAAATTTTAAAAAAATATAATAATTACTTGTTTTTAATCCAAACTTTCCCTAAGTCAAGACATGAAGGATGCATTATTCAAATAGAATTTTTCTTTTCACAAACAAACAGTTTTTGACTTTTTGCTCCCTCTTTGCAAAGGAGGAGACAGAGGAATGTCTCCTTGACATAAAAGTCGCCGTTACAAGTTCCTTTAAAACACCTAGATTTTTGTAAAGCTTTTTAAGGACTTTCAATTCTATTTTCCAGTCTAAAATAGAACTTTAATATATTCTTTTAGCTATAACATGAACTCCTAGCTAAATTAATCCATATTAGATTAGTTATTTTAAACTCTAAATAATAATATAATATTATATATTTTAATAATATTTGATAAAAAAATTTTAATATTTTACAAATCACTTCATAAATTAATTAATAACTTTATTAAAAAATAAAAAAAAATTTAACTATTGTTTTTCTCAACCTAATTATTCAATAAATATATTTTACCAACCATTCACTCAACAATCACATATTTATAATCTACCTCATTTAATGTGAATTAGTGTAGTATAATTTTTTAAACTGCATCATGTAAATATTAACAAAATCACAGGCTCTGTGCTTCATCGAAGGTCAACAGCTAGTGTAGAAATATTAAAATATTTATTTAGCCTCAGAATAGTCACTCTTCCAACATGAAGAGTAACATTTACTGTAGCTAATATGTCAAACTTTCACACTATAACTAGGCCAATGCAGCAGGTTTTTCTCACATCTCGCCATTGCCCAATGCTAAGCAGGCTTTCACAACTGGGAACAATATCACATTGGACATTCTATCGAGGGGGTGGGGGGAAGACAATGGCCAATAAAACAAAATAATATTAACGGAATACAGAAGTAAAAAGTGATAAAACTCATATATTCTATCTTAACCATGATAACCCAAAACCCTTTATTCCAATTGCATGGCTCCTCTTGAATTTTCCTTTCATATTTTCCATCTCACTTGATATGTCACTCCACATTAAAATAAACATTTTACAATGAAATTACACTTCACTACTAACAGCATCGGATTACCTCTGCACCGCCGCTATCAAAATTTCCTTACACATGAATGAAGAAATGAAGCTGTACAAATAAGATGCACATCGCATCATGCATTAATGCAAATATAGGGATGAAGAAACAAATTGTGTAGACGTGTCTTATTGGAAAGAATGTGGCCTAACTTGAAACGGTAAATGGCAGACGAACTTTCAGTTTTTTCCTCATGGTAAGGTAGGGCTGAAAAATATGATTGTAGTATGGAGGATGGTATCATAAGAAAGCGGCTTTTCCATTTACATGCAGGAGGGAAAGGCAAGCTGAGGAAGAATTTGGAATTGAGCTCTGAAGGTCAGGGCAAGCTTCGGGGAGCACGGACTCTGAAAACCCACAAACATTGGAACATACCCAGGAAGTAGGAGATCCAGAACTAATCGATAAGGAAACATTGAATAGACAGATGGAAGTAAAAGGAGATTCTTCTATCCCTGTAAAGCTTCCGGCAATTGTGATATTTGTTCCAATCACATCCTTCAAGGTCATCTGATCTAAAACAGGGAGAGCATTAGGATCATAGTTGTTGTCTGGATGGGATCCGCACTGACCAGTGGCAGCAAATCCCAGGTAGATGTTTTCCATTTCAACATCTGATATAATGATTCTCTTGATGTAACCACCTCTGCCCTTGGTGGTTCTAAACTCAATGCCGCTAAACGAGTTGTATAGGTGGACCTGCTCAACATGCACATCAGAAATGCCACCAGACATCTCACTACCAAAAGCAAGGGAAGAGCCTGAATATGATTTTAGGTGAACCTTTCTGATGTGAACATTAGTGGTGGGTCTCCCATAAGCAATGCCATACTCATCCCAACCACTCTTGAGGGCAATGGCATCATAGCCCATGTCAATTATGCAATCCTCTATGCACACATTATCAGAAGAATCTGAAAGCACAACAGAATATAAATGTGTCTGAGCAAATATCTTCTCATGTATTCATTTTGAAAAAAAAAAGAGGAACCCCAAATGCATGCTAGCAAGAGAGAAAGGAGGATTGTAAATCAACTAAAGGAGCAAACAGATTGTGACTGACATGTAATTTCAGAATATGGACTGTGAGACCTTAATAGGACCTTAACATCACAACAAATTTACAATACTCAGACTGAGTCCAGCTCATTTCCATGGAATGAACTACCACCACCTACCCAATGCTTCTTCAAATGGTTAGATGCTATCATCCCAAACAGAGCTCGGAGTTACAAGATACGGTTCAAATAAAGAAGAAACATATTCAAATGTTTCTGTCTACTTATTTTTTCCCAGTTCTCACCTAAGAATCGGGATAAGATAACACCACAACCGCTCTGGGTTTTCTGGCACAACTAAATTTTATAAAATTCTGTAAGTAATAGCTTTCTATAATTAACAGTGTAGAAAAGGCCAAGTGGACCAGATATAGACTTGTGAAGAAAAGGCAGTTGATGTGAGAGTAAGCAGTATTTACACCTGATATCATTTTTCTCGCAAGAAACCAAAAGTGGTGAGTCAAATATCATTACTGACCTGGGACTACACCAAGAGTATAGGGGGAACCAGGAGGAGAAGAGATGGAGACATTTAGAACATGCACATAACTGCATTGAATCCAACAAATATAAACTCAAATCCCTCCAATTGTTAGGAAATAAACTTATATTTTAGAGAATGAACGTGTACGAGTAGCTAGGGCTTTTATAAATACCTGCAATAGACAGGATGGATGTTATATGCAGGGGCATTCAAGAAAGTAAGATTTGAAACTACAACATATTCAGATGCTATAAACTCCACAAGATGAGGACGGCTGTAATTCAAAGAATGACCACTGTACCAATCCCACCAAACCGAGCCCTGCCCATTGATGGTTCCATTATCACCTAATGCAGCAAAACAAAGGATGTCTAAATGAGGCACAGCTTACATAGAAAACATGTTCAAAAATAGCAAAAAGAAACTTAAAAGTTAGATATACCTGTAATCACCACGTCGTGTAACATGTATCCATTTATCAAGCTTCGATATCTTCCTCCAGGAAGATCCATCCCTCTTCCATATGATGGTAATGGTTCAACAACTTCCCAATGAGATGGGTCCTTGGCAAAAGAAATTACTAATATTGTTAGAAGTATTTCTTGCACAATATCTTCAAACTGGTGCAGAAACCAATAAGACAGAAATGATAAACATGTGGTGCAAAAGGGACGGGCAAAAAATTACCTGAGATCCAAGAATGACAGCACCTTTTTCCAAGAAGAGTGTAAGGTGGCTGGTAAGATTGAAGCATCCAGTAAGCCACCTTCCCGGTGGCACATAAAGCTGAGCACCACCCTTATCAGCAAAGGACTTGAGATAGAAAATGGCATTCCGGAAGGCTAGGGTATTCAATGTTTTACCATCTCCCACAGCGCCAAACTCCAAGATGGACACGCTATGTGGTCTCGGCTCCAACTTCAGCTTGTAATCACACTGTCCATCATTCTCTTCTCCCTTCGTTTTGACAGCATTGCTAAATGCCAGTAGCCAGAGCAATGCCACCTGCAAGGCAGAAAAAATAAAATGGGAAGCAACCGATTCTCAGAAGAATTTCTACAAGCAAGAGTTTTTAATTACTAACACGCAATTCAAAACGGAAATGAGAAGATAAAGGTGCACAAGCACAAACAAAAATGAAAAATTTGATCAAATGGATACCATTGGAGGATTTCAAACAACCTACAAATCAGTTATATGAAAGAGAATCGATCAATGCTTTGATTATTTATCAAAAAAAAATGAGAAAGATCAATACAAATTCCAGAGTGAATTAATCAATTCTCATAAAACCCACAGAAATACATTACGCAGGTAGAATATGCTGCCCATTGAATTGTCACTACGACATACGAATGTAATCTGCGTTTGTCAACCGAAAAGACAGAAATTAACCAACTCTGAAATACTTTATAATTTGAGAAGTTCGTAAACGAGTAGACTGGAAAAAATCTGCATTAATTAGAAGTTTTGCAAGATCAGACAAACTTTGATTATATCAAAGATCATCCGTTAAAAAGCAATCCTAGGAAAAAAAAAATCAAAGAGATATGAGTTGTACACATAGAAAGAAAGACTGATAGATTTAACTTATATCGAACACCTCCTTCAGAACTATTGACGAAAGCAAGAACAATCTGCAACAGTCAGCACAGATACAGAAAAACTACCAAAAAAAAAAATATGTGGGCAATTAATCAAACCAAAACAAAACAAAAGAGTTTTGAAATACCAGGTTTAACAAAAACGGAAAATATATGAAGGGAAAAATACAACAATCCCAGAAAAAAGAAACGTACTTACTAGCATCTTCATGGGACAAAAGCCTTGGGAGCGGTCACAGACAGTGAAGCCCAAACACCGGAAAAGAACAAAACAGCAACAGAGGGATGGAGAAAAAAAGGAGCAGGGAAAGGAGGAGACGAAGAGATGAAGCACCCACAAAAACAGGGGAGCTCTCTGCAAGTATAGTTTGTATAGGTACTTATTATCAGCATTAATTATGTAAATGACACTAAAAACCAATGCTTATAAATGAGGGAAAACAATAGTAGACATTTTTTTAAGGGAAAAAAATGACAGCTTTCCATGCACAGAAGCGGAAATCAAGCTCAGCAAAGTGCAAAGAGAATTTGATATTAATTAGCCACTAAATTGGTAATTATTTCTTCCTTCCAATATGATTAATAACGTCTCTCGCCGACAGAATTGTTTGAAACGGCCCCATATCAGAGAGAGAGAGAGAGAGAAAGCCAACAGAGCCAAAGAATTGTCAGCGAGGGAATAGTGGCTAGGGCGTAAATCTGTCCGGTCCAATTTATAGGGTGATTTTGATCCATTATTTTTTATGGACGTCCAGCCTAATTATTTTTTTACTTTTTTAGTTTTTTAAATAAATTAATAAAAAAATTATTTAAATTATTAAACTAAAATTAAATAAATTATTAATATGGATTATATAACTAATTTATTAAAAAAAGTTATATATAGACAATGATAATAAATTAAATGAAAATTATATCATTAACTTATATAATTATTATATAAAAATAATACGTTAAATTATTAAAAATATTTTTAAAATATATAAGAGTTCGATCCGATTCAAAATTTATAAATTCTGGGACTGGACCGAATTTTTTCGATCTATAATTTATGAGATCGAGACTAACCGATCAAGAGTTCAATCCTTCGATTCAGTCCGATCGGTTTTTTCGATTGAGACTGAACGTTTTACACCACTAAGAGGGTTTCCAAAAATTTCCTATAATTTAGCTAAAAATTATATTTCTTAAAATTTTTCTTTAAATTTTACTCATCTTTCAAAAACCTCTTACATCTCATTTCCTATCATTTCTATATTCTATTAAAATAATATTTTTCTATTTTTTCTTTATTACTTTTTTCTCTTACTTCTATGTACAAACTTAATTATTCAATATTTTTTCTTATATTTTGAACTATTACTTTGTTGAATATTTTAAACAAAAATTTCAATTATTTTTTCGTGGGTATAGTAATATTTTTTAAATTAATTTCTTTTTATTTTGTAATTATTTAAATTATTTTAAAAATTATTATTTAAAACTATAACAAATATGAGTATGATAGAAAGTGTAAATGATTGGAAGAAGAATTTATTTTATTTATTAAAATAAAATATTGATGAAAAATAATTTATGAGATGAATAATAATTCTCTATATTTAAGGAATTACTGTTCATGAATGTAAGAGAATTTTAACCAGATTTTTTAAAACATTCTCAAATTATAAGGAAAAGATAGATTTGTGGTACCCGTTGGGAATTCTCTAATAGTGGGTTTGCTTGCTCACATTTGTTATTTGTTATGAATTGATGAGCGTAAGGACAAAAAAGAAAATGAGAGAACAATCCCATTAATTCGATTTCCTCTAAATTAAATTAAATCATTTAATAGAAAAAAATATTAAATATTTATATACTATGTTGACACGTGGAGTGATGTCGAGGGTAGTACCGTGAGAATGCGTGAAACTTGGGGTGATAGGAGAACAAAAGGCCGAATAAAAATAAGTGGAGGATGCATGGGGTATTGAGACCGCATGTGGATTGACAGAGCAGAGAAGAGAGAGAGAGAGAGGGGGCCACCTCAATCATGTCGAAAGTCTGCCAGCCTGGCATCAATCACTTTGTCTTTTGACAGAACATAACGCAAGACAACACACCTGATCAGGATCTCTCATGGGTCCCAAGTTGAGGGTCCGAATTCTGCCACGTAATCTATCCTTCAACTAATATATATTTTTTTTCTTTAAAGACAAACGGATCCTATGGCAACAATCCATTTGGCACTTGGCCTAAGTTTGAAAGTTTCTATATTTTCTTAGTCATTTTCATTAAAATAAAATACAAAACTTTTAAAAATAAAATTAAAAAAATTGGATCTTTTATAAATTCAGTTATATATGAGTGTCAAGTGGAATGCCAAGTATCGGCATACCACATAGCTTCACAAACACCAAAAATGATATGACAATTCTCTTCATCAAACATGATCATATCTTATAAATATTGTTTTATAATTATGGAAATGTTAGTTGAACTGATAAAAATGATCAGTTATTTTTTAATTTTTTTTATTTAATGGTTGAGGAAGTAAATATTAGTGAATTAATATTTTTTTTATTTTTAAAAAATATTTAAAATGGTGTAAAAATGATTAATAAATAAAAATAAATAAATAAAAATGCCTTTTACTATCATTGATTCACTTCATCTGTTATGTATCGGTTCAAGCATGACCCTTAAAAAAAAAACCCATATCAACGGTGAAAGATTGATATAAATTTAGTATTGATTTCGAGTGAGCTGGTTTTAATCTAAACACTATTATATTAAACGAGGAGGAATGGATTAAGTAGAGCTCATGCTGGATGCTGGAAGATGAAGACGGTTAAAGAGTGAAAGAGGGTGAAGTTGAAGGGAATGAAAGAGTTCGGCGGCTTGGTGTGGTTGTTACTTCGTGTTCAATTTGTGCAAATTATTGAGGAGTTTCCGGTGTTTGAATAAGGAAAAAATATTATTTTCATAACTTCAATTTGATGAGTCCGCCCCCACGATCTCAAGGCAAAAATGGATAGCAAGAAATTTAAGGCTAGGGTCAGAGCTTTTACGAAGGAAACTGCAGAGAGCAGCACTGACAATAAAGAAGTACGATGACGAATTACGAGGCAAAGGAAAAGGAAAAAAATAGGAATAGAAGTTGAACATGAAGCCCTTTTACCGAAGAAATAATATTGTTCAGTAAATGTACACACAACAAGCTTTTATGTCGCTAACCACAAGTCGTTGATTGCAGAAATATCGGATGTCGGGCAGTGTGAACTGTGAACGGCTAAATGCAGCTAAGCAAACACAAGAATCCCCATCTTCCCAACGATCTTTTAAGCGTTGGAATGCAACGAAAAGTCTTGGAGACACTGCCTAGTTTTGAACATCTTGGCTCATGTTTTATAATTTTTTTTTGTACCTGTGGGGCTGTATGGCTCAATCTTTCGCTGCTTTTTGCTCTTGTATTTCTGTTGGGTCCGTATCCCAACTCCATGCAAGTCTTTTCTGTTGATGAACTTGGGTTTACTTACTAACAAAAGTGTCTAGACTTGAAATTGATTCAAGGTTTGATCTAGTTTAAATCAAATGTCAGAGTCTGTCCAAGTTCCTGTTTATCATAATTTATAGTGACTACGTTCAGACCAGCCTAATTTGTTGACCAAAATCAATATTCAAACCCAAAAGATCCGATTCATAACCAAACGTCTTCTAGTGAAGTGGTAACAGGTCAACATCCCAAACACGTGGCTGGCACCTTGTTTTCTTCAATAATCACAAGACAAGGAGCTGAAAAATATAAAATAAAATAAAAAAGAGGAATTAGTTTCGGGTGAAGATCGATCTGACTTTGAAGATTAATTAGATTTGGCGTTTCTAAGGATTTGTTTGTTTACACAAAATTAGAAAACTCATCTCATTTCATCTCAACTCATCATTACAACTTTTTCAAATACCCATACAAAATATAATAAACAATTTCACATTTTCAAATCTCAATACAAAATTAATATTACAAAATTATATTATAACAATATTTTATTCATTACTATTTAAAACATCTCATCTTATCTCATCTGTGTAACCAAACGGGACCTAAATCATCATCCAAGCAGTGTTCAAATTTGCAATGTGCTTTGACAAAACAGCGATTGAGATTGGTTATAAGGTACTGAATTTAGCCAACTCATACAGACAGACAGCTCATTCATTGTTGCACCATTCCTGCCTGAAACTGACTCCTCCAAAATTCCCTTACCATATTTGGGCCAACGCAATTTGCCTTTGCATTCAGGGCATTTCCATTTCCAGTGAAACTCAAACTACCAGTTTCGTGGCGTATTATGTGTAGTACATAATAGATTGTCAAAGATGTACACAAAATATGTAGTAGAAAGATGCAGGTCACGGCACACCCAAAAGGAGTTCTGATGAGTTCGTTGGGCACATATGTTATGTTTCTTAGTTATCTTTTGAAACAATCGCTACGGCTATGCAAGTTTTTTTTTTTTTTTTCACAAAAATGCAAAGCTTACATGCTGACTTGGTAATGATAATATCAGTCTTGGATTAGCAAAAGGTCTAACATAAAAATTTGAAGTCAAAATAGAACTGACAGGTACATCAACATGTAAAGTCACTTTTGTAAGATTCCTCCAAGTAATTTTCTTATCTTCAATTGATTGTACTACATTACCTTAACATATATATTTATCCTTTCAACTCCTTATCTTGGGCTCAAAAGAACTACCATTACTACAGCACTAAATATATAAATATAACCATTCCATGCATGAAATACATTTAGGAAGCTTTGCCTTTCACCATGACTTGATTGTGATGTGCATGCTAGACATAAATATGAGAATAAGCAGAGAATTGGCGCAACTTCTAAACTAAACTAGTTACTGTTGTAACTTTAGCTGCTGACCAGTTGAGAACTTGAGACTGAGCTCTCCTATCATTCTATTCCTGAACTCAGCAAGTATCCCCACCCTTATCCGGATTGTCCCTAAAGAGATGATGGGAAGCACCATTGGCGCACTGGAGTACTTTTCAATTCCAAGTTCCAACCGAAAATGGAAACCTGCAAAATTTACCCGTTGCCTTCAACCTGTGGTCTATAAGAGACCCTCACAATCAAAACCTCTTTAATGTTCTACACTAAGCTCCCATCTAATCAATACCTGTCCATCAAAATTTGCCCTATACTGAGTAAGGTGGGCAAAAAGATGGGAATTAAACAAGAAAAAGAAAATGTTTCGATTGAGCATAATAAATACAACAAAAGAGAGAGGAACCAGAAAAATGAACAATTTTCTTTTTTTTTTCTTCAAACTAAAACAAGAAATATAGACTTCTTACTCCTTTCTTTCTTTTCCCCAACTATTTTCTTTTCGTAATTAATCATAGATCAACAAAGCAACTAAATAACGCATATGAAGTTATGATATGAATGATATGTTACAAAGGAAAATCACTCGAATGTAATTGCAGACCTGGACAGAACTTGATGACGGTATTTCTTTACCTGAAGAAGAAAAATAAAACAAGGCAGTCATGGCCGGTTTTCCATTTCTTCATTCCCTACAAAATCAAGTTTCCCATAAATTCTGTTGTCACCCATGAATTAAATTCAAGCGCTCCAAGCCAAACAACATCGCAGCTTGCATCACCCGCAAATCAAATCAGCCATTTTACACAAAGACAATAAGTATCACTTCCGCAAAGGGAGTAAATATACTTCTGCAATTCCAAATTGAGTATTCAATATGCACAAACACGCACAACCATCAAAAGCAAACTGCTGAATAAGTGAATAGGCAGAAAAGTGATTTAACATTGTAAGAAATAATTAAATATCTATTCTGTCAGACCAAATCCATATAATGTACACAAATTTATGTTCCCTTAACCCATTTTTCTATGCTCACTCATTTGGTGAGGCATATGTGACATGCCAACCAACTAATGTTATATTATACATGAATAACAAATAAATGAGGACTTTAGAATGCACATGTTTTTTCATCTTTGGAGTTGCTCGGAAGCAGTAACATTAGTAGTGGAAGATGAAGCTGTCCTGCCATTCTGCATACCATTATCAACAGGCACTGCCACTACCCACTTCCCCTCGGAATCTGAGGGCTCAATAACTTTAACACATCCATCGGTAAGTCCAACAGCAAATTGATTTGGCTCCTGGGGATGTGCAGCAAGGACTAGGGGGTATAGAGTTTGGCTGTCACAGAGTGATACATAAATGAAATTAAACACAAATATCACAAAATAATGTGACAAGTTGTTAGTCCAGCAAAACAACTGTAGGAAAATGCTATTAATCACTAAATGGTGCCTTATTTTTCTCTTAAACATGCATTTTGCATGAGTAGAAATATGTAAATGCACAAAACATAGGTCCTACCATAGCACCAAATAAATAATACTGCATTGGCAGTTCGGTAGTGCAGTAGAAAGGCATACCTGTTTGACGATGCATGTGAGAGGTATGCGGATGCAGCAATTCGACATCTCAATTTCAGGTTATTGGCATCAAAAACTCCAACATTACCGTCAGTGAAAGTAGCATAAACTAGTTGGCTATTGCAGGAATATGATGCACACGATATAGGTGCAGATAATACATCTTGAGGCACCCACTGCAGTTAAGAACATGTCAAATAGTTGTTTCCCACTAACCAATGAACATAGATTGCTTCTAAGCAAAAGAGTTTACCTGCTGAATCCATTCCATCTTCAAAGCATCATACACTGCTAGCTGGGTCTCATGGCATACCAACACGTGGATTTGATCAGAGTGGAACTGCACTCGAGTGTCACCCACAGGCACCTTTCCAGCAGGCAGTTCAATTGTAATTGATTTCCTCTTCTCCCAGGATTCAGTGTTCCAGAAGCAAAGCTATAAAAAGGAATTCATTGAAAAGATAACACTTGATGAATTCCATGAAGAGTAACACTAGGACAAGTGCAAGAGGATATAAAAACTATCAAACCATCAAAATCTTACGTCTCAGAGAGTGCATCAATATTCAGGCCAGTCTAAGGCCTAGTTTGGTTTCACAAACCCTTTTTTTTATATATAGATAATAAGAAATTTTATTCATACGAATGAAATAGGCATAGCCCATGTACACAGGAAGTATACAAAAGAACACCTAAATACATTCTAGATTAAGGAAAGAAAGTCATGAACATTGTTTCCATCAAGTACAATGCCTGAGAACCAAAGCATTAAAGTGTGCATAAAAAAATTTTGCAACTTCGCCATTGTACGCTCCCTGTCTTCGAAGCACCTCTCATTCCTCTCTGCCCATGTGCACCACAAGAAAAACAACGGGATCATCTTCCACACTGCTGCCACTTGAGGACAGCTTTGGAGCTCCTTCCAACAAGCCAATAAATTCACCACCCTTGGAGGCATCACCCAAGCAATATCCATTCTAAAATTCTCAGTCCATAACCCGCTTGTGACCTTACAATGCAATAGTAAGTGATCTATAGATTCTCCATACTTTTTGCACAAGTAGCACCAATCCATCATAATGATTCCCTTCTTTCGCAGATTGTCCGAAGTCAAGATCTTCCCAAGAGCGGCAATCCAAACAAAGAAAGCTACTTTAGAAGGCACCCAGGATCTCCAAATCCTCTTCCAAGGGAATGAAACATGGTCTTGGGCTGTCAAAATCGTGTAGTATGTCCTGACTCAACATTTTTAACTATCATTAGCCCTCCACTGCAACTAATCCTCCTGTGCCGTAGTATTTCCCACAGAATAGAGTAACCTGAAAAAATTAGACACAGCATGCAATTCCCAATCATGAATATCCCTATTAAAATTCCACTGATAAGAACCACGGGAGAATACCCGCATATCTGCCACAGAAGCCTCTCTATTAACTGCAATGCGATAAAGTGCTAGAAATGCATTGTATAAAGCGCACTCTCCACACCAAACATTATACCAAAACCTGATTCTGGAACCTTCTCCCACCACAAACGATATGTGACTTCGAGCCCATCCCCCCCCCCCCCAAAAAAAAAAAATGTCCGGAATCAATAATCTCCTTCCAAAGCATGTCCCCCTCTAAGTAGTACCTCCATAACCATTTTCCCAACAAAACTTTATTGAAAGTCCTCAAATTGCAGACCCCTAAGCCGCCACTCAAAATTGTACAACAAACTTTGTTCCAATTAACAAGATGGAATTTTGTTTCCTCCCCCAGTCCCCCCCCCCCCAGCCCATATCTGCCACAGAAGCCTCTCTATTAACTGCAATGCGATAAAGTGCTAGAAATGCATTGTATAAAGCGCACTCTCCACACCAAACATTATACCAAAACCTGATTCTGGAACCTTCTCCCACCACAAACGATATGTGACTTCGAGCCCATGCGCCCCCCCCCCCCCCCCCCCCCCCCCAACACAGAAAAGTCTGAAATAATCTCTCGATTTTAGTCGTCACCCCTACAAGTAAAGGATAGAGCAAAAGGAAATAGGTGGGGAGATCAGTTAAAGAACTCTTAATTAAAGTAAGTCATCCCCCTTCAATAAATACATCTGTTTCCACCCAGCAAGCGTTCTCTCAACTTTCTCCACCAACCCATCCCATATAGCTCGAGCCTTGAAGGTCGCCCTCAAAGGGAGTCCCAAATATTTCATAGGCAAGAAAGACACCTTGCAATCCAAAAACCGCACCAAGCTATTAATATTGGGCACCGCACCCACCACAACTATCCCTGATTTACCAAGGTTAACCTTAAGCCTCGACACTGCTTCAAAACATAGCAAGAGAGCTCGCAGAGATTGAATCTGACCAGAATCCACATCACAAAATAAGAGAGTATCATCTGCAAATAAGAGATGTGAGAGTAAAGTATGACCATTCATGCCATTACCCACCGAAAAACCGGAAAGAGAACCTCCAACCGCAGCCTTCACCATCTGGCCAAGTGCCTCTATAACAATGAAAAACAAAAGAGAAGACAAAGAATCCCCTTGCCTCAAACCACGTGAGCTGTTAAAGAACCCAGCAGGAGTGCCATTAACTAATATCGAGAAACGAGCGGTAGAGACACAAAATCAGATCCAGGAAATCCACCTATCCCAAAGCCATATCTCCCGAGCAAGTAGAAAAGGAATTCCTAGTTCACATGGTCATAGGCATTTTCCATATCAAGCTTGCAAAGAATAATAGGGATGCCTTCCCGCATCCTATGATCCAAGGACTCATTGGCAATAAGCACCGAATCCTGAATCTGTCTCCCCCAAATAAAGGCACTTTGAGGCTGAGAGATAATCTGTTCCAACACCAGGCTAAGCTGATTAGCAAGGACCTTTAAGATGATTTTGTATACTCCGCTCACAAGGCTTATGGGGCGGAAATCTTCAACTGCCTTGGCCCCATGTTTCTTTGGTATAAGAGCAATGAACGTCGCATTGAGGCTTTTCACAAACCTTTCAAACCATCTCATCTCATCTCAACATCCAAACACCATCCAAACACAAACATTTCTCAAATTCAAATTTCTCTTTTCAACTTTTTCATCTTATCGTAACAACTTTCTCAAACTTTCAAACAAAACACAAAAAACCGTTCAACTTTTTCAAATCTCAAAACAAAAATAATATTAAAAAAATATATTCTAACCCTCTTTTAACTTTATAATTTTTTTGTTCAACTTTTTCTCTCATATCCCAAAACCTCATAAAAATCTTAACTCAAACCATTTCACTACTATTCACAAATTATCTCACTATTATTCACAGATTTCTCATCTCATCTGTATAACTAAAAGAGGCCTAAGGACATATCCATGTACAATTTTTTTTAGAAAAAATTCTGTTTGAAAAATGTGTGTCCAAGCACAAACAGAACTTTATTGATCTAAAAGCTCAGTCAGTTAGTTTTGAAGCACATAAGACAACCACCCCAACTTACATGGAACAAAATCATAAACAAGCGGAAAAGAAAATAAATAAATAAATTAAAAAAAAAGACAGAAGAAGAATCATTGGTGCAAAATACCTGAGCATCAGCCCCTGATGAAACCAGGACATTCAGGTTGGTGGAAAAAGCTAAACCAGTGATGTGCTTCTGGTGACCTTTCAGTTTTGTTTTGACCTAACAGCAAAGCAGTTAACATCTTGCGAATATCAACAGAATTCAAATCCACAACATAGGACATAAGAAAATGCTTATACCAATTACCTCGTCCACCCTAACATTGTAAATGTGAATGGTTGAGTCCTCCATTCCAATTGCTATGATGTTATTATCATGAGGATGAAAAGCAAGAAAGGTTGGGGCCGGTGGAGGTGGCATAAAAGTAGTCATCACCTGCAAATAAAGTGATTTTGACTCAAATCAATACTTTATTGGTGGTAACAAAATTAATGAAAACATATAAAGCTCACAAAAAAAGCTTATGGTGATTCAAAAATCCAATCCAATACACACATTTGCTTCTAATTTACCTTTAATTTTTTTCTTATTAGTAATTTACCTTAAAAGTCATCATATTAAACAGTGAAACTTTCCCCCCACAGGCAGACATTACATATGAATCATTCTTTGAGAGTGCCACACATGGAACTGCTTCTTCAGAATTCTCTGGAACATCATTAGTCATAACTAGACCGCTGCTTGGTAGCCAATGTTGTGGAACAACCCTGGCAGTGGCCTACAAACCCAACAAGGAATCAGAAATATTTCATGGTAATTTAAAACAAGTATTCTACACAAATTATGCTGAAACATATAGCACTTACACACACACACACATATATGTATATGTATGCATGCCGTATGCATGCCTTACACAGCATAACAGGAACTTAAGCAATCGTGCATCATGTATATGCATAGACATTCTGATACTTAAGAGGTAAAAAGCAATCACCTTTCCACTTGGGTTTTGTTCACAACGGCTCCATTTCCAAAGCTTCTGGACTCCGGTTGAACCAAGTGCCAGGATGCCGATACCAGAATTTGTGTAAAGAAGTCGAGCAACCTTAAAGCAGATGAGACAATATTTAGATAATAATTTCGGTGGCATGAGATCAATATTATACTCTCAAAAAATAAAAAACCGTATAGAAATAAGAAATTACAACATAACCTTTTTAGCAGGATCTATGCTATCTGGCAAAGTAATGGCTCGACACTGAACAGGTTCAACAATTTCGACCAGTTCCCAAGGTTTGGATTTATCAGATACATCATCTAAACTTCTTTGCCTTTCCATGCTTCTACTGATAGGATCTACTCCATTCTACGGAGGAAAAAAAAAAAACAATCATTATTAAAGGCAATGGAAAAAAATTATTGAATACCTTGAGAAGACAACTAAACTATAGCATTCAACTACAGGTATCAAATCTATTTGTTAGAAGGCAAGTCTTTGGACCAAATGGCAACTCCTACCCATGAACAATGAGTGGAGGTGAGGTCGTAGGTCAAGTTCAATTCCCAATTTTACCTATATAAATATAAAAGAAAGAAGATGAAGAAGAAGGTCTAATTAACTATTTCCAGTTCGTTCCAGCCTATCGATAACCATTAACTAATTGTCGCTATATTATAATTAAGCTTTCCAACAAGAACCCCAGTATTTGACTTATGCCATTAAGATGCCATACAAGGATCGGAGTAGGCCTAGCAGGAGAGCTTCTTTCCACACGTTCCACCTTAGCCACAACTGGGTTGATATTTCCAACCATAGAAGAACCAGATACCTGATCCATGAGCATTCCACAAACCAAATTCTGAGCACAAATACATCATGCAAAAGAGAAGGGTGTGTGTGTTGGCATGTGGGTGGAAGATAACAACCTTCATCTCAATAGGCGCCCTGGATGCTTCATAAGAACGACTTTCAATTGTTCTCAAGGTTCTGAGACCATCAGCATTTGCAAGAATCTTGAATCCATTGTGTGCCGTGGTAACAACAAGAAGAGTTCCCTCCTTATTGAATCTCAAGCGAGGAAGAGCCTGTAGTTTTCCCAATAATGAGAAATTCTCAAAATTTCATTCTCAAACACAAAAAAAAATTCAATTTCAAATTTTCAACTTTTTGCTCTAATCATATTACCTAATCATTATTCAAACACAAAAATCAATATAACTTTTACAAACTTTAAAAAAAAAAAAAAAAAAAAAAAACAAAAATCAATACAACTTTTACAAACTTCAAAACAAAAATAATATTAAAAAATTATATTCAAACAATTTTTTAACTTTATAATATTTTTATTTAACTTTTTCTCTCTCCTTTCCAAAAATCCAATAAAACATCTTCACTCAAACCATTTCACTAATATTCATAAAATTCTGAAATACCCCAAGTATTCAAACATGCCCCAAGAGTAATGCTACATGTAACACAATCAGTGTAACACCCACGTAACACCACTAATATAACAAACATGCATTAGCTATAAATAAAAAATAAAATTTGAAATTAATAAATAAACCATAACCTTGAATACATGTGTTCCACATTAGTAGTTTTACTAGAGCATCACATTGGTGATGTTATGAGTAGTACTATTCAAAAATTAAATGTATCTTCTAACAAAAAGCTATATATATAAATAACTTATCAAAAAAAAAAAAAAGCTATATATACAAATACTTACTGGGAGCCCACCGTCAGCATCTGTATAACTGAGAAAATTGATATTGTCTGTATCCCAAAACTTTATCTGGTAATCTTCACCAGCAGCCAAAATGTGATTTCTTGTCGTGTCAAATTGCACTACACCAGCAGATTTCTTTCTAAATCCAGAATATGTCCTCTTTATTGCTCCTTCAGTTTCATTCCATTCAACTAGGTAAGAGTCACCATCTTTACTTGTTCCACAAGAGAATAGTCTGAAATTCGAGAGAGGACAGATGTAACTCATGAATCTTTTTCAGAAAGTATATATAAGTCCCATATCACTTATGATAAGCACAGAAAATAAAAAATAAAAAACCAACCTATTGCTACTAAAATGTGGCTCTTTATTGACTTACCTGCTTCCATCAGCACTGTAGAGCATTCTAGTGCACCCCTGTCCAGGTGCATCATAGTCAACCCTGGAGCCCACATGATCGTACAACCAAGCCTTAATTTTCCCATCAACAGCAGTTGAAAATATAAACTGCAGAAACATGAATAGAAAACAAGACATGAGGAGAATTCATCTTTAATGCAACAACAAGCTTCAAATACGAGCAATGGAACTAGTTTCTTGTCTAAGATATGTTTGTCTGTTTTTGTTGGTTCTAATAATATTATACACAAAATTCAAGACATGAAACAAAATCAAAATCACAACACCGTTATTCCATTATCTGTCAAGCTGTTGTAACCTGTACGGAATACAAATTAAGTGGATGCAAAAAGTTGGTTATTGTTACTTCTTCCATTCTGTAATATATGGTAATACCATTATACAGCTGATGTTTTCTCAACCAATCACCAGGATTGCAGTAAAATTGTAGAACCAGAACAAAGAAAACATTAAAAGATCATTCCTCAAAGATGATCTCCTATCATTTGCCAGACATGATGATCTCATCTCAGCTTTGAGCAAATGATTGTCTTACCTGAATATTTTCTTTTTGGTGAGGACAAATGGAATAAACAGGTGCTTCATGACCTTCAAAGTTAAAAAGTCTTCTTCCAGACAAATCCCAAACCTGCCAAATTTCTTAAAATTCAGAGGAAAGAAAATACTCATCAAGTTAAAAATAAATATATTCACTAGCCGATTTTTTTCTAGTCCTTACCTTTATTAATTTATCATCTCCACAAGTTACAACACACAATTGCTTGTTTGGGTGTGAGAATGCCAAGTCATTCACACCACCAATGTGAGCATCAATCTGTAAGAAAGCTTAGTGCAAAACGTCAGTCTGCGATCGCAAATAATGTTCTATTGGATAAATATAAAAAAGAAAAAAAAAAACAAAAAACATGCCTCCAAAAGCTGCCGTAGATCATTTGACCCACCGTAAGAATGCAAGTGTATCAAATGTTTGCTAAATGCAACCCCTGCAACAACAACAGAAGAACTGTAAAGAAACGTGAATGTTCACCAATTGATGATTGAGTTATTTTACTAGACATACCAATCAAATTTCCATCAGGATTCCATGATACACGACTGACAGATATGGATGAATCTTTGACAATAGCAGCCTGTAAGGAACTCTTCATTACTAAACTGTGTGTTTAAAACCAAAGGTAATCTTCAAGGCATATACAAAACACATGTTTAAACATCTTTTACAAGCAAAACAACATTTAAACATGGAAACCAAAAAGGTAAATTAAAGGTTTTCAACTCAATGATGAGATCTAGACCTGGAATAGCACAGAACAAGCAGCGATATCTTGTAACTTGAATGGTTTTGATACCAGTTTCTCTCGCAGCCCAACTTCCCACAGAGTAACTTCACCATTGCTGCAACCAACTACTCAAAACACATATATTAACTCAGATAGCCATGATTCTATATCTATATGCCAATGGTTTGACTTTCTGGGCTGTTGATATCTAATCTTACCAGCAAGTACTGTCTGATGAGAAGGATGGAAATCCATGCTTGTTACAGTCAACCCTTGATTAATGGTACAAACTACAGTTCTTGGTACTTCATCAAGTGACCAGGAAGTTTGTTGGGGAGGAGCAAAATATGAGACCTGAACTTGAGAAATAAGAGCTTTCTTAATTAGAGGCAATGAAATATTCAAATATCATAACCACGAAACCTGGAACAAAGCACTTAGAGCTGCATACAAACATATCTAAGCTGTCGACAACAATACCTCATCAACAGCTTGTGTGGAGCGCAGACGTTTCATTAATTGTTCGTGTTCATTGCTTTGATAATCTATTGATCTTGGATGCTTCAGACCTGAAACTGTTATGAATAAAAAGTAAAACGGGTAAGCTCTACCAATAGAGGACAACAAAGAATGAGGGATGGGTTGTCTTGTCTGGTCATCCTTTGAGCACACAAAAAAACAGAAGCTCAGGCATTTCAACAATGCCAAACTTGTTCAATGTTTGATATTGTAATCCACAATTGGAAACTTGGTGACATGTATGATTAAAAATTAGATTTAACAAAGTAACCCTGGCATCTTAATTATCAGCATATTTGCAAGCGCCACAATAGCCACCACAAAGATAACAAAGACCTAACCTTGATTGGGTGGACCCTGTATTGATGAAGCAGAAGCAGCAGCAACAGCTGATTGTACGGATGAGGAAGGATTGGCATTCACCATCCATCCTGCTAAAGTGTTGGCATTCGCAGGCACTGCAGCTGGTGGAAAAGGCTGCACAAAAATAACAAAACAAAAGGCATTCCAATGTTAGAACCAGATAATCACAGTATCATTATAATAGATAATTTAGAGTCACCAGGAAACTTATAATCTTACTCCTGCATGTGCTCCAAGAGGAGCATAAGTTAAAGGCTTTGGAACAGCTGCACCTGGTGGAAGAGTGACCGGAGTAGGCGCACGTGCTCCATTTGGAGGAGAACATGTGTGGTCCACGAACAAGGTCTTGATGTCGGGGTTTTGCCTTGGGTTCTTGCAAAGCTGATGCTGCCAATTTAAGCTGCATAAAACATAAATGAACATTTCAGGACCCAAATATACCTCGACAGACTCAATGCTGCAAAACACTACACCAGCCAATGTAGAAAAAAGAACCAATGACATTTGTAGACAACGATTATTGTATCCATCTTGCCTTAGAAATACCGCAATGCATAGATGACATTCAAAATTCATTAATGAGAACATACAAAAACATTAAAATCACCTTTGATTGATAAGAGTTCTCAAGCGGGACGCCTTCAAACTGGGAAAAGAAAGCTTCTCTCGAAAAAGAGGATTTGCTTCTATAAGTTTCTTAAGCTCTACAAGCATTATGCCTCGAGCAGATTTAGTATCACCATACTTCGATAACTGCTCATTTTCCCTGAGTGAACAAAGATTCCAGCATCGGTACATATCAAATTCTAGATTTCTTCTTTATTGTTAGAAAACTACGCCATATATCCCTTTTTTGGGGGAAGTAACATACCCAACTTCATCACAAAATATATGGGACTAAAATTAAAATCACCTGAAGTTTTCAAGAGTCAAAAGCTGGGTAATTTCTTTGTACAGATCTTCATTGAATGTAGAAAAAACTTTCAAATCCTTCGCTAATATCTCGCAAGCCTTCGCTCTATCATTCCTGAGCACACAATTTTATTCTTCAATTTTCAAGGATATAATCAACATGAACCAAAAACAGCAAATATATAAAACACAGAGATACAGAGTGTGAGAGGGAAATTGAAGTACCTGTCGAGAGCTTCAAGATACTTCTGCTTTCTGATCTCGAAGAAAATTTTCATGGAGTATCTGTTATCGTCGACTTTGGTAAATCCAGAAAGGTACTTCTCGACCTCATCCCATTCTCCGGCCAAAGCTTTCTCTTCGAAGTACTTCACGTTGAAGAAGAACCCAGACTGTTGCTCCAGCCTAAGGACCAAAACGACACCGTAATCAAAACTAACTATACGGGAAAAAATAACAAAATAAAATAACGATGACAATAAAGGAGAAGCTTACTCGTGCACTGCACCCTTGTATTTCTCTTCATCGAGAAATTGGAGAATCAGAAACACCAATTCTCTGCTCAAAGACGTCATTTTACTCCCCGGACGTGTTCAGAATTTGAAATTCAAAGAAGGAAATCGACCGGGAGTGAATTTTATCCGATGTGAAAGCTTTACAGATTTCTTGCCAGATAAGGGTTCGAGAGGAGCGAGCTGTCGGTGAAAATTCAGAGCTTGAATTTCGGCAGAGTCGGCGGCGAAAGCGACGACGTTTCTTGGAGTCTGGTGGCTTTATGGTGGAAAAATAATCGTACTAGGACTGGTTTCTAGGGTTTCTGGTTCCACACTGTATTTCGACGAAAACTGTGTAGAAGAAAAGCTGCCAGAGAAAAAGAAGAGAGAGAGAGAGAGAGAGAGAGAGAAACAGAGACGACTTGTTCTCGCTTTCTTCGATGCGTTTTGCAGGGTTTCAGTTTCACACGGACCTATCAGTAATACGTACGTTCAGCTATCAATATATTGATAAGTAGTTCTACTTATCACTTCTTATACTTTGTGAGGTTAAGAACTTATAGTTGGGATTTGATCCCGTGGATATCGGAAACATACAAAACCATCTCCTTAACAAACGAGACAAGTTAGGGAGGGTTACAATGCAGACGTGGCGAGTTTTCATTGGTCCTAGGAGATAATCGCGGAAGGTAGGTAGAGTAGATGAGCATGGCTTTCAGTAAACGCATGTCCATGAGGGAGGGGGGATGTTTTGGCGGTTGTGTCGCGGAATCGAAGCCGAAACTGAAGTGGATTGAATATACTTCCCTTGACGTCCACCACATCGTGTGACTTTGTCGGGTGCGGTCAGTGACGTGGCCCACGCGTCTGATTCTCCTTTTGGATCCATCTCTTCCTTCCAGCCTTTCCAGTGTCGTGATGGTTTTTACTATCTCCCTCCAACAATGCCAACTTTAGTCAATGCGTGCTTGCTAAGGTAACTTTGACTGTTCTTTAACATGAGAAATACTTTTCTTTTAATAGTTATTCTTATTACAGATAATATTTCTTTTTAAATATCATTATTAGAAACGAGTCTTTTTAATATTTTTATTTGGTTTATTTTTTTATGAACAAATAATTTTATTAATAACTAAACGATAATTATATATTGAGAGAGATGAAGTTTCTCGACAAATTTAGTACTAATAAATGGTTTGATGACGAATGTTTGATCAATCCACCACTCGAGGGTCGAGATAATTGTTTTTATTACTAAAATTAATTTTGATTTATTTTTTAAAATGATTATAGATGACAGATGACACTGTGGGATTGGGCCACATGTTTTTTGTTAATGGTAAATGAAAAAGCTGACGGTAATGACCTATTTTGAAATGATTGAAGCTACAAAATATTAAAATTTTATATTCTATATTCTTATTTTATTTTTATGGTATTATTTAAAATATAATATATTTATTATTTTTGAGTGATTTTTTTATTATTTAATAATGATAAATACACTACATTTTATCTAATAATATAAAAATAGGATAAAAATATAATATATATCGTTATAAAAAATTTTAAAACAAAAATATAGAAGATAATCCAAAGTTAGATATGGTACAAGGAATTTGTTTTAATTTTTAGTACTGAACTAGCTCGTGTTTACTAATAAAAACATTTAGATTTTGTGTGGATGTTAAATTGAGTTAAGATAACTTGAATTTTTTATTAATAGTATTGAGATGAGATGGTGGAGTGAATTTTGTGAGACTAACATAAAATAAGATGTGTTTAAAAATTGAGATAAGTTTTATGGGTCTCATATATAAAGAACTTTTGAATTAAAATAAACTTAGTGATTTAAAAATTTTATATTTAAATATTAGATTCAACTTAAAATAAAATTAAATTAATTTGATCCCAATTCAATTTAATTTCCAAACAGAACCTCGGAGTGTCCATTCCAAACACTATCATCCTATTTGTTGGAACTAGGGGTGTAAGAATAAATCGACAAACCGGAAAACTGGCCCGGACCGAATGGTTCGGTCTGGTTTTCAACCAGTTTGGTTCGAAATAGGTTCTTTTATTTTAAAAACCAGTCAAATTCAGACCTGAATCGATTTTATGTTTTTCAACACCGAACCGGACTAGACCGGTTCATATATTATATATATTTTATTAATTTTTAATATTATATATAATATATATAATTATGTATGAAATAATTTATATATTTATAACATAACATTTTAATATTAAACATGAATATTTATTTGATCATATGTTTTAAATATAAAATATATATATTAAATATATTTTATTACCTAATAAATTCTCAATATATTTCTTTGATAAATACATTAGTAATACTAATATATTTAATATATTAAAACCGAAAAATTGGACCAAAACGGTATAAACAAACGTATCGGTTTAAGGAAATAATCGGTGCGTAATCGGTTTTTGAAAATATAAAACCGATATATACCGATTCAGTCCTAAATTTTATACAAAATCAGATCGAACCGAATCAATTACACCCCTAATTGAAATGATAAAAATGAACGTACAAAATGTGAGCATCGAACAAGAAATGAAAGACGTTGAATGGGAAAGATGGTTTTTTCCGTGCAGAGATGCTTCTAGAAAAAAAAAACAAGTTTATTTTTCAAATCCGGCCAATTCTCTCTCTTTTTCCTTTCCGTTTTTCTTATCTATAATCGAACACTTAACCTCAAAAACCTCACGGTACCATAAATATATATATATGATTAGTTTAACTGCTTGCCTAATGAATTTAAGAGCCCCACAAATTTGACGAAACTCCTTTTCAAATGGAATATTTAAAAAGAAAAAACAAAGAATATAACTTTTAGGCGTGTATGAGAATTGAGGTTTTAGACAACTTTGCTTTTTTCTTTCTAGTTTATTATTTCGTTGACAAATTGACTTGCTTTGTCTTTGACTTTCTAGTTTAATGATGTTGAGCAACTCTTTTAGCTATGAATATTAATAGAGTTTTACTACATACAAGTAAAGTTGTATACTAATTTACGTATCAGTATTGATATCTTCATACTTAAAATTTAAATTAGCACTGTTTTTAATAAAATTTACTTTTTGACCAATCACAATAAATTAGTGCACAAATTAGTGCACAATTGTGCTTGCAACTAGATTTTTCCATATTAATAAAATGACAAATTTTATCTTCAAGTCAGTTTATAGAGCACACATGGTAAAATGTTTGCCTAGTGTAATTTTATTTGAAATATAAATTTTAAAATTAAGTGATGTGAATTGTATGCTCTACATATCGGTTTGAGAATATAATAACTCAATTAAGATAAGAAATGATATTTACAGTTATAAAGTGCGCAAATGCCACACAATCCCTTTAAAAAAATTAAGTAAATATGGAACGTACATAAAAAAATAAAATAATTTTTGAATAGTAGACTCTACTTTTTTTCAAAATAATAGTTATGCACTTGCGCACTCTACGATTGTACGTAGCATTACTAAATTAAGATATCTTCGAAATAAAAAAAAGTGATATTTATAGTTATAAATTATGCAAGCGTCGAGGACTCTTTTTGAAAAAAGTAAATATATATAAGACTTACGTAAAAAATTAATTTTTTAATAATGAACTTTACTCTTTTTCAAAATAAATACATTACTCAAAATAAAATAGAGGATTACTTATCAAAAATAGATGATCTCATACGTAGTTTACATTTAAAAGGAAATTATTAAAAGATTTAGCATTGGTATGACAATTGATTACTTTTATTGTATTGTCGAGTTCAATTAGCACTCATAAAAGATAATCATTTTATATGGATTACTTCCTTGAGAAAGATTCTCACGTTAAACAACTCAAGGAAAAGTCTAGTCATTGTTATGAATTGACGTTGTATATTTAAAAAGAGCGGGAATATGTTGATCATATATTATGTGAGATTGTCAAAGCCATGTCAAATAAATTCTTTGCCAAGGTGAGACTAGCTTGAGTGATGTCGAGAAGGGTGATTGATCTCTTTAGAAACAAGATCGAATAACATGGGAAATGGTCACAATTTATCTATAGTGGTGCATTTGGAGAGAGAGAGAGTACCGCAAAATTCTTCGATATCTATTAATAGATAAGCTCAAACATTTCTTTTTTAATACTTTACTTTATTGATCGGTTGTAATTATCACTAAACTAGCATGCATGGGCGATGTTCTTATATATATTTCGTATATTTAGACTCTTGTTTATCCTCACGATCAATAATTGATGAAAAAAAAACTATAATTAATGTTATTTTTATTGTACATTTAAACTTATAGCCAACAAAATATATTTTTAAGTACTATTTAAGACATTTTTATCAATTTTTACTATACAAAAATCCCCATTTCGTATCTAGTCGTGACATCAATAGTATAAAATGGTATTACGTTGGGGCGGATGAGTATCACTTTCTCACTTGTAATTGAGAACTGTTTACACAAGCGGGGCTCGCCTCATCTAGTGTTATGCCTTCTTCTAATCAAATAATCGGTGTGACAATGCATGGAATCTAGAATTGGTTATTAATCAATAATGTTTTGTTGATTTATATATTAAATATTACTTAATCATATCAAATTTTGCCTATTATCATAAATTTTGTTCTTTTAACATAATTTTTATAGAGCGAATAAATCATTTTTTTTTAAATTCTGTTGCATACAGTCACTTTTGCGTATTCCTTTTACACTCCATTGATGTAACTGGCTGTATTAATTTTTTTTAATATGCAGTCAATCATATCAATATAGTGCACAAAAAATACACAAAAATAACTGTACATATAATTTTTATTTTTTTTATAACAAGAATACTGTGGTTATAAGAAAAGCTTCAGATATAACAAACCTCAAAATAAAACTTAAAACTTTAATTGGAAATAAAAAATGGTTTTTAGAGCAATCAAACTATACCATGCATTGAAGTGCTGGCCATTTCATTGCTTGGCTAGAGAGCTTCTCCTCACCATGATCTTGGCTAGGAGACATGAAACTGCAGGAATGCTTAATTATTCTCTCAATGGTAAGTCTCTTGATAGAGCAATTAGGCTATAGAATTGACATGACTTCCATAATTTTCTCTCAAATATCCAAAAAAAAAATCATACTCTAATTATGCAGTTTTCAAGTTAAAAAGTGAACATAGAAGCTTTAAGCCATCAACATTTAGTTCTACCCTACCTGATGTTGGCTTTAACCAATTCAAAGATAGGTCGCATATTTAGAAAGAATAATTTTATTTGACGGCATTTACAATACATATCATCTACGTGACATAATTTGATTTGAAAAATAGATTTTAAAATTTGAATCTTATAAATTAAATTGGAAAATGCTTCTCCCACCGAGAAAAGTTACCGATTCTATCTCTCTCTCTCTCTCTCTACTTAATGGTTAAGAAAATGTTTTTTAATGTGTTTGTGATTTCTTTTTTCAAAATGTTTAAAGGGGTTTAAAAATATTTTAAAAAAAATAAAAGTGCAATTTGCACTATCGGTACAATGTAGGGGTCTGTGACCCTAGCATTGTCCAATTAAATTATACCATATAAATGATATGAGATGTAAAGTCCTTCAAATAATACTACTCATTTAGAAAGACAAAGTTTATACACCAAGTTGGAGAAATACCTCATTGTCCATACAACTCTTAAGTGCTTCTTCACTTTTCAGCACTCCTGATAGAACCTCTCTCAATAATGCTTTAACTTTCCAAGTCACACTTGGAAAGCCCCCAATCAAATCCTCCATTGTAGCGTTACATGATCTACATCAACATTGGAATAAAGCCAAGGATAAGGCCCAACTGATCAGATTTACTTTTGGCTTTTTGAAACCACAGACCTATTCTTTGAAACTGAGTCAGCTGCATCACAAATCTCACATCCATCCCCGTTGAAAAATATTCTCACACTCTACATTTGCACGTTGATGCCGAAAGGAATATGAAAAGCCTTTGGATGTTCACATCAAAAGGAATGCTATTGTAAAACCTCTCCAAAGAAAGGACTCGGATCTTTATGGCCAAATTTTTATTCTAAACCCATCACTTCCACTTCACCTTGAGTTAGAGTATGATCTCAAGTTGACTTGAAAGAAAAGTTGCATTCCTATTTGCTATCCAAATTAAGAAAAGATTATTAGGTAGGCATGCAACCCGACCCGCCTGCAAGGGTTTTGTGGCCGACCCAACCTGACGACCTGAGTGCGCCAACCAGATCCAATGGATGCAGGTTGGGTCAAACCCGCTTTTGTTTTTTTTGTTTTTTAAGGTAGGGGCGTTTGCTGAAACCGAATATCAACTCTATTACAAACGCTTCCATTTACTTAACCAAAACAAATAAAGGTTTACTGTTATGATCCAGATGCCCGTATTTCGTAGAAGATTTAATTGTGTAGAATCCACTTTTATCACTACCAAATGCTGCTTTACAGCGTTACTTTATCATTCCTCCATGTTCATTCTTGACAAAGACTGATAGGAGAAAAAGACTTAACAGTTTTGGGATAAGAATGCATGTGCACTAACACACATATTGGCAATGCATTCATTCAAAATATCTTCTTTAATAGGTGCTTGCTTATTTCACCTCCCATTTCATTTCATAGAGAATTTTACCAAAAAACAAACCACAGATATGCTCAAGTTGTATCACCGGGCACATTGTAGTCTGGCATCTGAAATAGTGAGAATTACAAGATAGTCAGGAAACAACAAGAAGCCAAAAAAGAAACTGACTTAAATGCACCCGAAATCATACTCTATGAGAGAGAGAGAGAGAGAGAGAGAGAGAGAGAGAGAGTATGTTTGTAGATTTATGAACCTAGATCTAATTATAAATTAGAAGCACAAATAGAAATTATTTGCAAAACCAGAGACAAGATCTTTGGTCCAGCACACAGAAATTGCAGCTTGTACATTTTAACATTCATGGAAACTACAAAACATGATTCATGGAACACAATTTTTCAACTTACCAAAATATTTAGTATTGGAAGCTGTTAAACCACAGAACAACCATAAAACAATTGCGTTTGAACCCGTTTGTTTAAAAAATTTAAAGCATCCAAAACAGGATTGTGATGCAGGCAATGGGAGGAGTAAGGAAATGCAAACAGATTGGAACCCAACAATATCAATGCCATATCAAACACTCGCTTTTGTTGTTACTACACCATGACTCAATCAAAGTGTACGTGGATCCAACAACAATCTGAGAAAGAATAAGCCGGTGATAAACAGAGGGGAAGGAATAAGAAATGAAGAATAGAAGGGAAAACAGGTGACGACGATGACGAACGGAGGCGATGGTGATGAGGAACGAAGGCGTGATGACGATGATGAAAAGAGTGGGCAGGGCTAGCAACAAGGGTTTGATATGCTGCAAGCTTAAGTTTAAACGCGAGACGGGTTGCTCGGGTGGAAACCGATGATGTAGTACTTTTATCTTATCATTAAATGGTAGATAATCAAATTGGTCTATGCAAAAATCAATTTCAACCAACATAATATCAAATTGTTTGTATTTTCAAAACTTTTCTTATATAGAAATCCATTTAACAAAACTTATAATTATTAGCAATACTATATTGGAAAGCTCATAACGAATATGGCTACTAAAGTTATGTTAGTTATAAAACCAAAATCATTTAAGATATAATATTATTTTTTTTATAATAATATTTTTTTTAATATTTTGCAACTACACTAATCATATGTTAATTAATAATTTAATTTTTACTTAAATGATTTGTTTCCCAACTATTATTTTTTCTCAACCTATTATTTTTTATCTACAAAAAAAGGTGCAAGAATCTTACCTCCTGCTTGTATATTAGTTTGCACAAAATTACTATACAAAAAATGCATATGTACATGAAAAAATGTACAAGAAAAATGTGCAAGAGGTCAGGTTCCTTCGAACTTCCTGCTTGTATATTGCACAAAAATGTATATTTTCCTCCTGCACATGTACATGAACCTTACCTCATGCTTGTATATTAATTTTAATTATTTCCTTGCTTGTGCAATATATTAGATTTTCAAATACAAAAAATGAAACAATTGTATTAGTGTAGTTGGTGTATATTTTTATAATAAAATAATTGTTTTGAAGATGAACAGTATATACTCAAATTTGAAAGAAACTTTGGCGATACTTTAGCTCATATATAGAGCTTCCTCATTTTGACTACTTTAATATAAACCATTTTATTGATATTTATCTAAAAAGTAATGTTACATACAGTCACTTTTGAGTGATTTCTATGCACTCCACTAATGTGATTGACTACATTAATTTTTTTTAATACTCAACCAATCACATCAGTAGAGTACGCATAAGAGTCCACAAAAATGATTGCACATAAAATTTTTGTTATCGAAACTGTTAAGGACATGTCTCACTTCCAATCTTCCACTGTGCAGCAGTAAGTCGCTGGTTCAACCTAGAGGGGTTTCTCCTGCAAACACTCCGATGCTTAAGTCAGTTAAGAGGATATTGTATTCGAATCATCCTTAATTATCTAAGGTTACCTGTATATATAGGCTCGCTTGATGTACATATCTCGTTTAGGATTTATCGGAACAGATTACCTACTTAGGATTTTGAATGATCTCATCTCATCACTTCCTGTTATTTCTCAGCTTTTCGTTAAAGGTGGTTGCCATGCATATCTCGTTTCTAACTCCTCTTGATTACCCCTTTTATGGCTTTTGGGCCCATCTTCTGCGCTTCTTGGTATTTTTTGTATCGTGTGCCTTCTTATACGTTCCTGGGCCCTTTAACTGGAATGGCCCATCCAGTTACCCCGCTAATTCTATTCACCTTCTGGCGGATAGAATTTACCTTAGTCAAACTCGTTGTTACAAAAATGCTGGGCGCGATTGCATGGGCCTGGGTATTTGGAAAGCAAGTAGATACAGACATGGGCCCAAGCTTCCCATGGCCTCTTGGTGTCTATTGGCCTGTCCCACTTGCCATTTTATACTTTTTTATTTCCCTCAAAAAGATTTTATTTTCAAGAATCAGGGATTCCCCATCATTTCTTGCCGTTGTATCAGAAAAAAAAGAAGGAAAGCTTTCTTGCATTGGTTAGTCTTCTTCAATAGAACAGGATTACTTTCTATCCGTTGGCGCTTCGTATTTCGCTTCCTTTTAAATACTTCACTTTCTCGTCGTCTTCCGTTTCTTCTCTACTACGCTTCCTATCCTTTCATTCCTGTCTTTGCTCTTCGCTTACCCTGACCCTTCTTACTTTCTTTTTCCTACAATTTCTATGGCTCCCTATCATGAAGGTGAGGTTTCAGACAACCCTTTGAGGTCCCGGAGGACACAATCTTTGCTGGCCACCGATGGCGTTCAGCCATCTGAGAGAAAATTTTTTCCAAGATTCGAGAAGACTTTCGTATTCCTGAAACCATTATTCTGGGAATTCTTGAATACGGTTGTTGTGATGATTAGGGTTTTGCCACTAAAGTGGCCATTTCTGTTTCCCTCCTGCGAAATGGGTTGAGGCTCCCATTTTGCCGCCCTCTCCGCGACATCTTGGACCTGTTCAACATAGCTCCCGTCCAACTACATCCTTTTGCATTGAGGGCATACCTCTATGCTTGTATTGTTTTTCGAATGGTTCTAGAGCCTCTTAGTGACCCTTATCCTGACTTGACGGCTCAGGAATTTTTGGCATTCTACACTTTGAGGAAAGTTGCCAAGGGCAATGTTCTTAGCTTCCGCAAGAAAGATGATGGGTAAGCATTGGCCCAGTTTGAGACTCGCCACTCTAACGCTAAGGCGTGTACCTCTAGCTTCTTTTACATCTCCGATCAAGGTTGGGAATACCCTGGCACGGAAGATGTGTTCCATGACTTTCCTGTCAAGTCAATATGGCGCCCTCTACCTAACAAAAAGAAACTGCGGCTTAGGATGGCGCCTCTGTCGCGTCGTGAACTGGCTCAAATCGAGGTAGTTCATTCTTGGGCCAAAGCTAACCCTTATGCGCTTTGGACTGATGTCTTGCTAACCAACTCCCATATTGATCGGTTCTTGAGGTCTCCTAACCGATCTTATGTTCAAGGGTGCGACTTCATGATCTCAGCCACTATTCCCCCTTCCATGGCAAAGCCCTAAGAGAAAACTTCACGATTTGAGTCTTCCAAGAGGAAGACCCGTTCAGAAGAGGGGGAGAAGGAGGAGGCCGCTGAGAAGAGGGAAAAAAGAAGTAAGAAGAAGAACGATGTAGAGACTAATGAGGCCATTGAAAAAAGAGAGAAGAGAAGCAAGAAAAAGAATGAGGGTGGCGGCCACCAAAAGAAAACTCGTTCTGAAGATCCCTCTCCGCCTTCTTCTCTTCAACAAGGGAACCTGGCTCTACTGGGGGTGCCCAAACCCTGGTGTCGCAGGAGGACACCCCTTCTCAGGCACCAACGCAGCCGACCGCCACTGAGCCTTCTTCAACTGCTTCTCTTCAATAGGGGACCCTGGCGTCCTCTGGGGGCGCCCAGGCCCTGGTGTTGTAAGAGGACACACCATCTCAGGCGTCCACGCAGCTGGCCACCGTTGTGCCTTTGCCGCCCCAACCAAAGGCCCTTGCCGTATCCTTAGGGGAAAGCCATCGCCAGGGTTCCACCCCACCTGAGACCAATAAACCTTCCTCGCCTTTTCCCTCCCTGTCGCCACCACGTTCTCGCAGCCTGAGGGATGTGGAGGGTTTAGCCGAGCTGGCCCTTTTTAACTTGGCCACCTCTCTTCAGGCGGCACCTAGTACGCCCGAGCCTGCCACAGCTCCTGCACCTGTGTTTGAGTTTCCTGTGCTAGAGGGGCGGGTGAGTCAAGTCAGGTTGGGCGCAAAGGTGGTCGCCCTCTTCTTCCACAGTTGCCCATGCTGAAGCGGCCACTGTTTTGCCTGTGAGTGGCTGTATGGAGACACAGGGGCCTCACTCTTGAAAGGGGCGAAAGGTACAACCATGAGTGTTCCCCCACGCCCGACTGAAGCAGGCGGCGAGGTTGGTTCATGCCAAATTTCCTCAGGGAACTTACCAGATACTATCTCAGGGGGAAAAACCTTTTCGACAATTGGTAGCGGGCCTGGACTCTCTCTTCCTCCTCAACCTGCCTCCTCTTTTGGCGGGGATACTAACTCCTTTCTTGAGGAGGAGTGGGTGAATTTCTTAAAGGAAGAAGCCCACCTTCTTGAGTCTGACCTGGCCTCCTCAACGCCCGCTCTACCACCAGTACGCTTGGGTGACTTATCGGGGAGGACGATGGCTTCGTTTGTGAGGCCTAAGGGAGAATCCCTTACAAATCTTGGCGAGATTGTGAAGGGGGATGCCAGCGATGGCAATTCTTCTACAGCTGTAAATTCCCAGGTTGAGGCCACTGCCTAGATGGCTAGCCATTTGAGAAGTTGGCTTTCTGAGGTATTATTCCTTTCATCCCCTTTGGCATACACCCTTTTTATATCTTCGCCTCTCTTCACCATTTGTTTTTCTTTTTGCAAGGCATCAATGACTTGGCGGTGTGGATAGTGGCCGACCGTTACCGCCTTGAGGAGGAGGTTAGAGAGCGGTGCCGGCTATGCTACATAGCCAAATGAGCATCCGAGAGGTGGCGAGTTGATAGAGCCAAGTTGGCAGCCTTGGCTGAGGATAAGGAGGAGTTGAAGTCCCTATTAGAGCAGTCTGAGAGTTATCTGCCAAGCAAATGAGGTCAAAGTTAAAGACGACTTTGCCTTTTCAATTCTCCGTTCTGAGAGGGACTTAGTCAAGCTGCAACTTTCAGAGGCTCAAGAGGCCCTTAAGGTTGAGAGCTCTCGCTCGAGATCCGAGGTCGCCGCCCGTGATGAGGCACTATCCTCCCTACGTGGAGACCTGGTCCGTTCTCAAGACAGCTGTAGTTCTTTCGAGGAGGGTCTTCGGGAGGCAAACTCGGCCCTTGGAGCCTGCCAACAGAGTCTAGCTGAGAAGGTGGGGGAGCTGACTGCTGCTTAGGAGGAGGTTGCACGGCTCCGAGCCCAATTGGCCCACGTCCCTGCCACAAGGGACGACGCTTTCGCTTATGGGCATGGTCGTGGTATTCTGAGGCTAAAGAACCATCTTCTGGTTGATCCTGCCACCAACCTTAGGACTCTCGACTTGGAGTTGTTCTACCCTGAGGAAACTGCCCGCCGCACGGTTGACAAGTTTGGGCAGGAAGAAATGCGTAATGCCTTCATAAATGTGCCTCCAGCTTTCCCGCCTGACAATACCTCTTAACAATTGTTGCCCTTTGTATATTTGAATATGGATAATTCTTTGATGTTTCTATTTTTTGTATATTTGTAACAATGGACTTTGATTTGCTTTGTAAAATGCTTAGGCTACTGCACCCTTTTAATTCTTATCTTTTTCGTGGCATCACAAGCCGCTTAGGCTTGCCTTTGGTATTTTTTAGGGTCGGCGTGGTCTGAAAACCTATGCCCCCTTTCTTCATGACATCACAAGCTGCTAAGGCTTGTTCTTTGGTGTTTTAGGGTCGACGTGGTCTGAGGACCTATGCGCTCTTTTTACATGACACCACAAGCTGCTAAGGCTTGTCTTTGGTGTTTAGGGTCGGCGTGGTCTGAGGACCTACACACACTTTTTACATGACACCACAAGCAGTTAAGGCTTGTTTTTTGTGTTTAGGGTTAGTATGGTCTGAGAACCTACGTGCCCTTTTTACATGGCACCACAAACTGCTAAGGCTTGTCTTTGGTGTTTATGGCCGGCGTGGTCTGAGGACCTACGTGCCCTTTTTACATGGCACCACAAGCAGCTAAGCCTTGTCTTTGGTGTTTAGGGTCGGCGTGGTCTGAGGACCTACCCGTCCCTTTTACATGGCACCACAAACTGTTAAGGCTTGTCTTTGGTGTAGGGTCGGCGTGGTCTGAGGACCTACGCACGCTTTTTACATGGCACCACAAGCTGCTAAGACTTGTCTTTGGTGTTTAGGGTCGGCGTGGTCTGAGGACCTACGCGCTCTTTTTACATGGCACCACAAGCAGTTAAGGCTTGTCTTTGGTGTTTAGGGTCGGCGTGGTCTGAGGACCTACCTGTCCCTTTTACATGGCACCACAAGTTGCTAAGGCTTGTTTTTTGTGTTTAGGGTCGGCATGGTCTGAGGACCTACGCGTCCCTTTTACATGGCACCACAAGCTGCTAAGGCTTGTCTTTGGTGTTTAGGGTCAGCGTGGTCTAAGGACCTACGCGCGCTTTTTACATGACACCACAAGCTGCTAACACTTGTGTTTAGGGTTGGTGTGGTCTGAAGACCTACGCGCCCTTTTTGCAAGATCGATATTCACCTCCGAGGACTCTTTCCTTTGTACAGAATTTTCAATGAATAAAGCTGAATGTTTTCATAAATAGTGATAACGCAAATGTTGGACAAAAGCAAAGAAAGGGAGTACTTAATCAAAAAATAATACGAAAATTATTGATAAAATTTCTTCAAGTGCTCCGCGTTCCATGGGTGCGGCAGTTCCTTGCCCTCACTGTCTTTCAATCGGTATGATCCAGGTCTGTTGTTGGCTACTACTAGATAAGGACCTTCCCATCGGGGTCTCATTTTCCCTTCGCCTTGGGTAGTTACCCCGCTCTTCTTCACAACCAGGTCGCCTATTTTGAAAGTCCTGGGCCTTACTCTTTTATTAAAGTACTGCTCGGCTTTCTTCTTTTCTTGCAGCATTCGAGCTTCTGCTATCTCTCTTTCTTCCTCGAGTAAGTCGAGGTATTCTTCTATCTTTTTGTCATTCTAGGCGCCTGAGAATTGGCTCGTTCTATAGGTTGGTAATCCTACCTCTACTGAAGTAATCGCCTCACATCCGTATGCTAGCGTAAATGGGGATTCCCCTGTCGGAGTTTTTGTTGTAGTTTTGTAAGCCCAGAGTACCCCTGGCAGCTCGTCCGTCCAATCCCATTTCTTCTCCGCGACCTTCTTTTTAAGGATTGAGAGTAACGCTTTGTTTGTCGCCTCAACTTGGCCATTTGCTTGAGCGTGACTTAGGGAGGAGTACTTCGCCTTGATCCTAAGTTCAGCACACCATTCTCTGTAGTGGTCTGAGTCGAACTGGCGCCCATTGTCGGCTATAATACTCTGAGGAATTTCGAACCTGCAAACGATATTTTTCTACAAAAATTTTGTCACGGCTTTGCCCGTGATTGTTGCTAACGGTTCTGCTTTTGCCCACTTCGTGAAGTAATTGACGGTGACTATAGTGAATTTAACACCACCTTGCCCTGGTGGGAAGGGCCCCACCAAATCTACTCCCCACTGGGCGAAAGACCATGGTGTTGTCACCGATGTCAATTCCTCCTGAGGGGCATGTGGTACGGGTGTGTAAGTTTGGCATTTTACACATTTCTTGGTGATCTCCTGTGCGTCCCGTGATTGTTGCTAACGGTTCTACTTCTGCCAACTTCGTGAAGTAATCGACAGTGACTATCATGAATTTAACACCACCTTTCCCTGGTGGGAAGGGCCCCACCAAATCTACTCCCCACTGGGCGAAAGGCCATGGTGCTATCACTGATGTCAATTCCTCCAGAGGGGCATGTGGTACGGGTGTGTAAGTTTGGCATTTTACATATTTCTTGGTGAACTCCCATGCGTCCCTTAGAGCGTTAGGCCAGTAATATCCTGCCCAGACTGCTTTTCTAGCCAAGGTTCTCCCCCAGAGTGATTTCCACATATCCCCTCGTATATTTCAGCTAGGACATACTGTGTTTCTTGCGTGGAGATGCATCACAGTAAAGGGACAGAAAAACCTCGTTTATAAAGGATTCCATCGATGAGTAGGAATCGAGCTGCCCTTTTCTTTATTCTTCTCGACTCTCCTCTTTCTTCTGGCAATTTTCCTTTCTCCAGGTACTCTACTACCTTGTTTGCCCAATCTGGGGTGCTTGACCCTAGGACTCCTACCTCTACGCCAACTGCTGGGATTTCAATGACCCTTCTCTCTACTTGCCATGGCAGGGACACTTACTCCCCTCCTAATGCTGCTCGTGCCAACCTATCCGCGACCTCGTTGTCTGCTCTTGGTATCTGGGTTATAGTGAAGTATGAGAAAAGACCTCATATTTCGTAAACTTATGCCAGGTATTTCTTTAACTTCTTGCCCTTCGTAGCGTACAGTCCCAAAACTTGATTTACTACCACCTGTGAATCTAACCTGGCATCCACTTCGGTTACCCCTATTTGGGCGGCCACAGACATTCCCGCTATAAGAGCTTCATATTTGGCTTCGTTATTAGTTACTTTAAACGTCAGCGTGGCCACGTAATACCTCTTTTGGCCGTCAGGGCTCAGTATATGTATCCTTACACCTCCGCCAACCTGACAAGACGACCCGTCTACAGATAGCACCCACGGCTTCCCTGATAGTGCTACTTCTTCCTCCAGGGGAAAGTCTGAGAATTCTGCTACAAAATCTGTCATCGCTTGCCCTTTAAACGCTTTCCTTGGCTCATATTCTATATCGAACTTGCTCAGCTCAATTGACCAACCTATCAACCTTCCTATGCAATCAGGCATCGTCAAAATTTTCTCCAATGGAGCCTCCGTCAATACTTTTAGTGCGTGGGTTTGGAAATAAGGACGGCGTTTTCTAGCCGCCACCACTAAGGCGAATGCTAGTAACTTAACTCGGGGATACCTGGCTTCTGCTCCTCTGAGTGCTCTACTCACATAATACACCGGATGTTGGACGGTGCCTTTCTCCTTTATAAGAACGGCAGATACAGCGTGTGGGGAGACTGCTAGATATGCATAAAGTACGTTGCCCTTCTCTGGTCTTTTTAAAAGGGGCGGACTGGCCAGGTACTGTTTTAACCCTTTGAATGCTTCGTCGCACTGCTCATTCCACGGATGCACCTTTCGAAGTAGTTGAAAAAAGGGGAGGCATTTATCTGTTGACTTGGCTATGAACCTTCCCAGGCGGCCACTCTCCCCGCCAGTCATTGAGTCTCGTTCACGTTCTTTGGAGGTTTCATATTGATTATGGCCTCTATCTTATCTGGAGAAGCTTCAATTCCTCTCTCAGACACGATGAAGCCCAAGAATCTCCCCGACTGGACCCCGAAAACACACTTCGCTAGGTTCAACCTCATTTTATAACTGCGTAAGACTTCAAATGCCGCTCACAAATCTACGAGGTGTTGGGCGGGCTCTTTGTTTTTTACCAGCAGGTCGTCCACGTATACCTCCATAGATTTCCCAATTTGTTCCTTGAACATCCGATTCATCAGTCTTTGGTAGGTCGCCCCTGCATTCTTCAGGCCAAAGGGTATAACTTGGTAGCAATATAGCCCTCGGTCTGTTATGAATGATGTCTTTTCTTCGTCTACTGCATTCATCTGTATCTGGTTATATCCTGAATACGCGTCCATAAAGCTCAGCATATGATGCCCCGCCGTAGCATCTACAATGACGTCGATGCGAGGTAAAGGGAAGCTATGTGATACCCCGTTTTTATATGTATTTTCACTGAAGGAATATTTTAATTTAATTAAAATAATAATCCTTTTATTTTAAATCATCGGATTTTAATTGGATTTTAATTTCTGTTGAGTTTAAATTGCTGTTTAATTTATTTTAGCTTGTATTTGGATTTAAAATTAAGTTGTTAGTTTTTATTAGTTATTTATTATATTTTAGTTTTACGTTGTATTTAAAATATTTTCTTGGTTTTATTGCTTTTAAAGTTGTTTTCGTTGGATCAGTTGTTGAACTCCAGAGGTGATGATCGGATCTCATTTCTTTTCCCCCATCTTTTCTTTTTCTCTTTTCTTTTTCCTTTCTCTTTCTTTTCTTCTTTTTCTTTCCTTTTTCTTTCTCCCCCGGCTCTCTCCCGCGCGACACTCTCTCTCTCTGCCCATTTCCGTTCGAATTTCTCTCTACACCCAGAACCACCACTGCCGGCCACCGTACGGCACACCACCCACCCAGATTTCTTCCTCTCCGGCCAGTGATCATCCCCACCAAGTTTCATCGCCATCCAAGCCGCCGTTTGGCCGGAATAGCTCCTTTAAGCCGAAAGGCTTTTGCTCCGTTTTGCCACCGTCACTCCACCTCTGGCCATCACCTCTTCACCACTTCATCACCGACTCCTTGCCGTCCTAAACCACCCATTTCCAGCCTCGATCCATCGCCGGAACAGTCCCCACGAGCTAACTCTCCAATTTGGGTATTTGGCCTCCTACAACCGTTTTCGCCGCCACCCACGGCCAACCTCACTTCCACTAGCTTCATAAACACCTCTAAGTCATTCTCTATCAATCTCGAGCCTTGGTTTGTCCCCGTTCAAAAGTGAGTATTTTAAAACCCACGGCCACAGTGAAATTGCACTGTTACGTTGCTTTTTCTTCACCGTTTGCCGCTCGTCGATCCATAAAAAATTAATATATAGCGCTGTAAGTATTTTCCAAACTTCATTTTAGATTTAAATATATTTTTGCTCTTACAATAATTATTTGTGATCTGGTTGGTTATTCCGGACTGAGTCCGAGGAGTCGGGGGTCGGTTGGATTTGAGGACAGAGTTATTTGTTTGATTAGTTTGGATGTTTGGAAGGTGTTGGTGAATGTGTATAATTTTATTGGCATTGTATTGTGCACGCATATGCATGTGATATATATTGAAACTGGGTTTTCATGAGTTAAATGGATTTTTGGGTGCGTGTGTATCACGACCCCAAGCCGAGATGGGGCATGATCTCGGTGGAGCTCTTCTGGTCACTCGGGAGCGTAATATACTGAGTGACGTCCCCTGCGTTGGCGACAACGGGAGCGGGCGGGATGTTAATGCTCTCGTATCGACTCTGTGGCCCCTCTGCTGGCTGGGGATAGAGGATGCCTGGGCCAGGTACGCACTGGGTGCGAGACTGGGATTGCTCGTTTAGATGTCACAGGCGTAGTCGTTACCTGCAGTGTAACATAGTAGTCAGGGTGTGCGGATGATCCTTAGGAGAGATCATGGTGCATGCATTAATTGGAATTTGTTTGGATTTGGATATGGGCCATTTTCTGGGAAAATGACGAGGTTTTGGTATGAGGATTTTGTGATCCATTTTCTGGGAAAATGGTGGTTTCTTGATTTGGGCCATTATCTGGGATAATGGCGAGGAATGATTTAAATGATATATTTTGGGCCATTATCTGGGATAATGGCGAGGAATGATTTAAATGATATATTTTGGGCTAAATGGGACTCTTGGCGTGTGTGGAAAAAAATATGTTTTATGGGACATGTGCATTGGGCATTCTTTCATGCATATTGTATATTTTAATATATTTTTATCCTGTGGCGTTTGGAATATTACTTACCTGCAGCACCATTTTTGGTACCGTAGTTTTGATGTAGAGGTTGAAGATGAGGAGGAGGCTGAGCCCGAGGAGGTGGCTCTGCCAGAGTTTTGGCTTGGAATTAATTTAGCCTTGGATAATATCTTTATTTGTTTTTATGGTATGTATTTGGTATTTGAAACAATATTGAATTTGTATTATTTTATTACGTGTGTTTTAAGTTAGTTTGTATTTAAATAAAATTATGGTACTTAGTTGTAAGATATTTATTATCCATTGCATGGTTTATTTTGTACACATGTTGCATGTACACACACTTGGCACTTGGCGATAGGATGTGTGACTCGTGTTGTCATCATCCCGACGTCTCAATTTCCACGTGCCCGTACGTGGTAGTTGGGGGCGTCACAAGCTATCTTTTGGACAAGCCTTGTTTAAGTTTGTGAAGTCTACGCACATTCTCCTCTTTCCATTCGCCTTCTTCAACATGACAACGTTGCGTAACCACTCCGGGTAGTGGGCTTCCCTGATGAAGCCAGTTGTGAGCAATCTTTCAACCTCTTCACTTATAGCGGCGTACTTTTCTGCGCTGAACGATCTCCTCTTCTGGCGCACTACCTTGTGTGTTGGGTCTACGCCCAACCAGTGCTTGATGACCTTGTTGTCTATACCAGGCATCTCTTCATGGCTCTACGCGAAGATATCCCTGTGTTCCACCAATAACTGTATCAAGGCTTCTCTGTCTGTTGGCGGGACTTGTGTCCCGATACGGGTAGTAGTCTTAGGGCGGTCAGCGTATAAAGTCACGAGCTCCAGAGGCTCGTGACTTCTACATGTTGTTGACCTCAGTCATCCCTAACTTTCATGTCCCTCTCGTAAGTCGCTGCTACCGGCGGTGGGAGGGGCAGCAAGGCCCCATCTTGTCCTACCACCACGCAGACTTCCTTCTTGACTTTTCTTAATTCTTGCACATAGCACTCTTGAGCTAGGGCCTACTTGCCTCTCCCACGCCGCCATCTGTTAGGAACTTCATCTTGAGATGGTAGGTGGACGTCACCGCCCTCAAACGGTTGAGTGTTGGTCTTCTTAATATAACATTGTAAGAGGAATGAGCTTTTACTATCAAGAAATCGGTCATGGTAGTTATCGTCTGCATCCCAGTTCTAGTAGTTACTGGAAGCGTGATCGCTCCTACGGGCTGAATAGTATCCCCTGAGAACCCCTTTAATGGTGTTGGGGAGATCCTCAGTTTTTCAACATCAATCCCCATTTTGACAAATGCTTCCCAGAACAGTATATTAGCCGAGCTCCCATTATCTACCAATATCGGCCTGGTTGTATAATTGGCTATTACCAGGGTTATTACTAGAGCATCATCATGCAGATATAGGATTCCTTCCATGTCCACCTCTTTGAAGGATATCACCATTCGCTCATCGCCAAGCTTTGGTTGCTTGGGTGCTCTATCCGCCATGAATACCTCTTCATATTTTGCCTTTTGTGCGTATGCCTTACGGCTGAATGTGGAGATACCACCCCCAGCAAAACCTCCAGCTATAGTCTTTATTTCCCCTATGGGCACCCTGTTCCCGTCACTTCTTGGGGGCGATCTCACCCCCTTATCATGGCGGTCGATTAAGCGACGCCTCCTTTCTGGACTAAAACCCTGCCTTGTTCCTTGCCTAGTCTCCTAAAGCCTTCTAGGTTTTGACCGATCTGCCACCATTCGCTCCAACTCGCCGATCCCTGCTAACTCTGCGACTCTCTTTCTTATGGTCGTGCAGTCCTCAGTCCAGTGAGAGCTCGTCTGATGATACTTGCAGTACCGACTGCCTGTTTTGATGGGGCGCAGCCTTCCTTTTCTTTCTCTTCTTCTCGCACACTTAAATTATTGTGCACCAGTCTGAGGCTACGATCCGACCGCTCTTCCCTTGCTCTTTCTTGTCTACTTGGCTTATTCTTCTTGTCCACCTGCCTGTTTCTCCGCTCAATCTTGGCAGTACAAGGGTCCACCAGTGCTTGCAGAGTATCTTCTGCATTGACAAAATCATCCGCCCTGTCCATAAACTCCCTAAGGGTGGAAGGATTCCTCCGGGCCAACTCTGCCATGAAAGAACTACGTGGCCATACCCCCCCAAGAGGACAACTAGAGTAATTTTCTCATCTTGGTCGGTCGTTGTTAAGCGTTCTTTGTTAAAACGGGCCAAGTAGGCCTTGAAATTCTCATCCTCCTTTTGCTTAATCGTTAATAGGTAGGCGACTGGGCATCGACGTCTTCGGCTTGGCATGAACTGGGTTAGGAACTGCTTTACTAGTTCCTCAAAGCTGTCTATTGATTTTGGTTTGAGGGTCCCGAACCATCCCCTAGCAGTTCCTCTCAGGGTCAGAGGGAAAGCCCGGCACGCAATCTCTCCCTGGAAACCGTGGAGTGTGATATGAGCTTTGAAGTTTTCCAGATGATCTACTAGGTCCTTGGATCCATCGTACATCTCTATCTGGGAAACTTTAAATTTTGGCGGAAGCGGCATAGCCATAATACGTGCGCTGTATGACATATCTATTTGGTGTAGTAGACTTTCTACCGAGGAAGAACCGCCTATCTTTTTTGTCATCTCTTCATACCTTCCCGCCAGCTCTTTCAATTCGTCGTGCATTCTTTCTTTCTTTGCTCGTTCAGCATGCTTTTCGACTCTGCATTGGGTCTCACCTTCTCCCTGCTCACTGTGTGCGGGCACATCGTCATCATGGATATTGGCATTCTTCTGTCTCAAGTCGTTGTTCTCATTTTGTAAGATTCCCAGGGCCTCCTGAGCTTGTTTCAATTTTTCCTCTACTACTGCTAGTCGCGCTTCCACAGATGTTGGTCCAGTGTCCATCGTTCTGCTTGCTACTGAGCGTGTTACAATTGGCATGTGAGAATCATGTTGAATCACCCGATCCCACAGACGGCGCAAATGTTAAGGACGCGTCTCACTTCCAATCTTCTACTGTGCGGCAGTAAGTCGCTGGTTCAACCTAGAGGGACTTCTCCTGCAAACACTCCGATGCTTAAGTCAGTTAAGAGGATATTGTATTCGAATCATCCTTAATTATTAAAGATTACTTGTATATATAGGCTCGTTTGCTGTACATATCTCGTTTAGAATTTATCGGAACGGATTACCTACTTAGGATTTTGAATGATCTCATCTCATCACTTCCTGTTATTTCTCAGCATTCCGTTAAAGGCGGTTGCCATGCATATCTCGTTTCTAACTCTTATTGATTCTCCCTTTTATGGCTTTTGGGCCCATCTTCTGGGCTTCTTGGTATTTTTTATATCATGGGCCTTCTTATACATTCCTGGGTCTTTTAATTGGAATGGCCCATCCAGAAACTTTAGAGATGCACTAGCATTTGGCAATACCAATGCTCTAAAGGTCTTAAAATAGATTCTTCTTTTAAAAAGATGTATGGGGGTTCTTAAGATCGTCTTTACAACTGAAGCAACCGCCGCATTAGCTACTTCGGATTGTAACAACTAACAAGTTGCGACATTAGAGGGCCAATGGTCGCTTTAATAACATAGGTCTTGGTTTTAAAAGGCGCACACGTCGCTGTAATTGTATGGATGGAGCCAGGGCAAAAACGACCCGTTTTCCCAACCTACCCGAAAAGAACATCCCCAATTCCGCAAATAGAAAAAGAAGGGTTTTTGAAGTGCTAAAACCCCCGAGACCTCTCAGAGGTGAGCTGCGAGTCCAATGGCGGCTAAGTCCCACCAGCAGAGCAACAAGACCAAAAAGAGGAAGCAAGTTCCTGGTGCTAATGCCGAAGTACCGGACCGCTCCACCTATTCCAAGAAGCCTAAGCTCGTCTCCCCGAGACTGTCAGGTCCCAAGGGCTCCAACAAACCGTTCAAACCACTGCAATCGAAGTTCATGAAAGCGGAAACCGGGGAGGAGAAGAAGGCTCCGATGTCGAAGCGAGAGCGTCGCCTTCACGCCAAGGTCGTTTATTGTCACATTTTCATTCAGTCTTTTTGCGTGCGTCTAATGTTATGCTTTTAGCATCTCAATTTGGAGGTAAATTGGACAGGTTTGTTAACTGCATTTATGTGCAGATTCAGAAACGATTAAGTCTTTTAGTAGTCCAATTAGCAAATTTGATTGAAGTTGGTTAAGGGAAACCAAAGCTGGTGGACTGCGATTAGAGGGTTGCGTATATAATTATTTTAAATTTCTTGAGCTATTATGTATCGCAGGAACTGTCAGAGGCTAGGAAGAAGAAGAGGAAACGATATTACGCTCTTGAGCATGTGAGTATTATTTACTCATTTTTTTCCTGCGTTTGTTCTACTAACCCATGATCCATATTGGTTTTCGCATAGGCACCTGATCACTAAGAACTTTTTCTTATGAGATCGTATTAGTCTAACATGTATTTTAACATTCACAATGAGTTTTTTTTTAATGGAATGATTATAAGCGTTCTTCTTTTAGCTTCTACTAGTTCCTAGCTTGTATTTAGGTGTTTTCTCTCGTATACTTCTTGTGTACTTGGGCTATGCCTATCTACTTGATTCAATAATTTTTCTTAGTACTTATAAAAAAAACTTTGTTGTAGCATATACTAATATTATGAATGAATTTAACTCTACCAATAAAAGCATTGTAGCATGGCTTTCTTTTTCCTCGTGAAAACAGAATTTGACTAAGGCCTGTTTATGAACCCACTCGTTTAGCTCATTGTGGCTTTTGGCTCATTTATTTATTTATCTCTAATCTTCTGTAGGAGCTTGCATCTCTGTGGGAAAAGATGAGGTGCCACGATATTGCAAAAGAAGACAGATCCAAGTATGCATTTTGTTACATCTAAAAAGTGATTACAATTTTGAATTTGTGGCATATTGTTTTATCCATCTTTTCTTCCTTCATTTTTCACTTTTGTTATGACTTTTATTATCTGAAGGTTTGTGACTGAAGCTCTACAAAAGATGAAGGGCAAGATTCCTGAAATCGCTGGGTCCCATATTTCTTCTCGTGTCCTGCAGGTATCTTTCAGTGTTTACATTGCAATGGCATTGATTTCAAGTTCCATTTCTGGTCGGAGTAGCCTGTAACATTCTGTTTCCTGTACCATAGACTTCTGTTAAGTACTGTTCACAATCTGAAAGGGATGCGGTGTTTGAAGAGCTTCAACCACATTTTCTTAATCTTGCATGCAACACCTATGCGGTTCATCTGGTGAAGAAAATGTTAGACAATGGTATGGGTTAGCCTAAAAAATTAACTGAGATACTTTTCTTACAATAATTGTTTATTTGCAGTTTGTCTCCACGTTTGAGGTCAAGTTACTCTATTTTTCTATTTGCAGCCTCCAAAAAACAGCTTACAGGGTTTATCTCCTCCCTCCATGGGCATGTGGCTTCTCTTCTTCGCCACATGGTTGGATCGGTTGGTATGTTTTAACAATTTCCAGTGCAGTTTTTTCTGTTCTTGAGTTCCCTTCCAAATAATTGGATTAACAGGAGTGATATGACCCAGGCTATAGCTAGAAATATGGGCATTTTTTTTAATTTTATTTCCTCTCTTTTGTAATCACCTAAGTTATGATTGATTTAAATTATTCATGTCCATGTCTTGCAATGTCTCAATCACTTAATAAAGGATATAAGGTTTTTTTCTCCTGCAACATAGAATGATTACATTTTATGGGAGTTTGAGAGCCATAAAAGGAGAAGAAATATATCATTTACTTTTGGCATTGAAACTACCTATATAAATTTTTACATACAACTGATGTAATTCCTAAAGGCGATGCCAATGCATGTATTTCCAGTAGATAGTGATCTACATTTTTCTCAAACCTCTGAGTTTAAATATTCTTTTAACTATTGGTTGTATTCTTATTTGGCAGTTGTTCAGCATGCATACGAGTTAGCAAACGCGGCACAAAAGCAGGAATTACTGATTGAATTGTATTCTAAGGAGCTTCAATTGTTTCAGGACCTGGTCTCAATGAAAGAGCGCAGGTAAAGCTTCTTCCTGCCCTTTTTTTCTCTCTCAAATTTTACCAATTGGGTGGTTGTTGGTTTACTTTCTCTAATTACTTTTCTTTTTAATACTTCATTATAATTTTCTGTTGATAAGTAGCCCTGTGTAATTGGGCTATATGCCTATCTATTTCACCAAGAAAACTCTTGTTTATTGTTCAAAAAAGTTATCTGTTGATAAGTGTTGCTTCATTATTTCTTTTGGTAAGTAATAAGAAAATATTATTGAAAAATACCAAAGGCAAAGCTCAAGTACATAAAATGTGTTAAAGAGAAACGCCTAATTGGAAATAGAAGAAGATACGAGGAAATTGTAAAAATTGAATCCATTAAAATCTTTAGCAGCTGCCCAAACGAAAAATTTAAGCTCATCCACTACCCCTCGAAGTCTTCAAAACTTCTATCATTCTTTTCCCTCCCTATACACAATAAAAATATGGAAGCCATGTTTTTACACTGCTTGGATGCCACGACTCTCTCCAGCTTGTAAAAGGTCTACTTATCCTTCTAGGCATAATCCAAGCCAATGCAACTCTAACAAATCGAACCCTAACAAAGAAGTCATATTCCAGAAGGCTATGGCAGCCTTTTAATGGAGTTCAAGGTGGTCGATATAGATTTCCCACTCTTCTGCACATACAACACCAATCAGCCACAATGATATGGAGTTTCTCTAGATTAGGAGTGTGGATCTTTTCTAAGGAGGCAATCCAGGAGGGGGATAAAATGCTCTTAGAGGAGCTTGCTAAAATACTCCTCCAAGGAAAAGGTTAGTATTATTAAGTATAAAGTCTTGATAGAAAAAACGAACAATTAACTTTTCTTGGAAAGGGTCCAAAGGGTCTTATCTACAAATCCACACACAATCTAATAGAGTACAAGATTAAAAAAACCTATGAAGGCATCAACTTCCTAGTCATGAGCCGTTTTGAGAAAATTGACACTCCACTAAGGGTAGCAGGTGGATAATTCCAATTAGGGCTGGGCGGCAGGGCATTTCCCCCCACCACCACGCTGTCCACCCCCTTGGCCAGCCTGAGTGGCATGGGCAACCCCGCCCCGCCCCTCCCGCATGCCACACACACAGCAGGGGCAGTCTGGGCCTAGTCCCACGACCCCCCGGGAACCCTAGCCCAACCCAAAATTATAATTATATATTCATATATAAAAATTTGTTGATAATACGACATGTTTTTGTCTTATGTTTTGTTTTTTTTAAAGAGAACGACAAAACGACGTTGCTTTGGGGTTCCTAACCCTCCTAGGCAGTCTCTCTTTCCTCTCTGGTTCTTCACTCTTCTCTCAGACTCTCTCTCCCTCTCGCCGCGTCCTCTCTTCTACCTCCTCCGCTTCCTCCTTTTCTCCTCCTCCTCCTCCACTTTTTCTTCTCCTCCTTGAAGCACTCAATGCTCGTGGCCATGGGTTTGCGAAGGGACCACGGCCACAAGTGGCTGCCACCGTGGTTCTTTGTTTGGCCAGATCTATTTTACCAATTTTAGTTTAGGATTTTTTTTTTTTTTTTTTTTTTGTTTCGAATGTGTCGTGGATTTTAGGTTTTTTTTTTAAGAAATGTGGTGGCAGATTCCGGGGGCAAACCCCCCACCCCACCAGGCCCATGTGGGGGCAGGGTGCGGGCACCCGTAATTCCAATAGATTAGCCACTGAAGCCTTCTGTACACACAAGTCTATACACTTCTGGGAAAGCTTCCTTGAGGACCCTATCTCCGCATCATAAGTCCAGGATTTATCCTAGAGTCATCATGCCCATTGTGCATTTCACGTCTAGTATAACTAGGAAAATTTCCCCCATTATCATCTTATTTTTTCACAATCCCACACCCATGCAGACCGTATTCCTTACTAGAATACCGCTTACCCCGTACACAAGCCAACTTGAAGTCCATTATAGCTTTCCAGAACACCTCTCATGCTGATAATGCCATGGCCGTTTTCCTATTAGGCCGCTTGAAGATAAGCAAGTTTTGAGCTTCCAACCCTCCCCTTGAAATTGGGGAGCCACTTTTGCCTAATTTACTTGGTGAAATTGAACTCCCAATCTCTTATTTTGATAATACTTCATTGTAATCCTCATATACAATGATTTGTTTTATAAAATTTCTGCAATATTATCATTCTCTAGCATGCATGCGCGCACACACTTTAAGCAATCTAGTAACTAAGTAATCCCATTCAGCATGTTGGACAGTTGCAGCATTGGACAGCCACTTTTGCCTAATATACTTGGTGAAATTGAACTCCCAACCTCTTATTTTGATAATACTTCATTGTAATCCTCATATACAATGATTTGTTTTATAAAATTTGTGCAATATTATCATTCTCTAGCATGCATGCGCACGCACACTTTAAGCAATCTAGTAACTAAGTAATCCCATTCAGCATGTTGGACAGTTTCAGCACCAGAAAGTGAAAACCTGAGTTTCTAATTTTTTTTTTCTTTTCACCCCTCTGGATAGTGGCTAATTCGAATTTTTTCTCACATGCACAAAGTAAAGAAAAGTGAATTATCTGCATGCTTGTTTTTATGACAGCGTAAGAGACAAAAATGAAAAATCCATTATTTAATGAAGATTTATGACTTTGGATAATCGGTCAAATGATTGGTATCTTCACTCTGAGATTTGCTCACCTTCTTTTGCCTTGTTTTAGATAACCAATACTTAAAATGATTCTGGTTGTCATGCTACTGTAGGTTTTTTTAAAATGTTTTGTTGTCATTCAGGTTAGTGGAGGTAATCTCAAAGCTGGGCCTACAGAAATCTTCAGTCTTACGACACATGACTTCAGTGATTCAACCAATTCTAGAGAAGGGAATAGTTGACCACTCTATCATACACAGGATGTTAATTGAGTACTTCAGCATAGCTGATCAGGTGTTTTTGAGATTTTAAAATGCACCATAAATTTTTTAGAACTTCAGAATAATTTTCTTTCGCGCCTTTGTGGCTTCTGCTTCTTGTCTTTCTTTTGTTTTCTAAATCAAGTTTGTTGGAAAGTCCTCTGCCGCAGATATAATCCAACAGTTGTCGGGTGCACTCCTTGTTCGAATGATTCATACCAGGGATGGATCCAGGATTGGGATGCTGTGTGTCAAGCATGGAAGTGCAAAGGTTTGTCACAATTGGTCGTAGAATTCTACTCTTAATAAAAAAAGATTTAAAAAAGGGCAAAAAAATCCTGTTCATTGCTTGTGTTACCATACTCTTGTGGAGTGCTGAATCTCTGATCATTGTTGACTTCTGATTTATTCTTTTTTCCTATTTCTACTTTAGGAAAGAAAGAAAATTATCAAAGGAATGAAAGACCACATAAGCAAGGTTGCTCATGATCAGTGTGGGAGTTTGGTAAGGACTTCAAATTTCAGGGTCCTGTCAGCTTAAGTGTTACTCTTCTGGCAAACATTGCACCACTAGCTTCCATACTTCGTCTTCCGGCATCTATCTCCTATATATTTTTAAAAAGACATGATTTAGTTGTTATTGATTTTTGTAGTATCTAACTTCTTAGTAATGATTTACCAAAATCAATGTTGAGGGTATAAATGTTGCCATATTCTGAAATTACATTGACATTCATATAGCTAACATGTAGAATCTCACAAAATTCAAATATTTTTAAGACGCATTTAGAATGAATTGCTTTCTTTTATCCATGTCTCTGAAGTGTCCATTTGTTGATATGGAAAAGGGAAGTATGTTGCTAAAGAGCTTGTTCTTACATGATGTAAAATTGGGTTTGCTACAAAATTGAACTAGTTGCATTACATGAGATGCATGATGCATGCTAGCCAGCTTACTACCTGGAAAACGGCATTCTGGGATGGCAAAGGGGAAGCCCATATCTTTAATAACTAATCATCAAGTTTATTGTGCTTTGGTTCAGACACACTGGTATGGGAGTTTGGTGGAAGATCAATCATTTTGTTGATCTTCTCTATAGCTCCAAGTGCGGAATTCCTGATGAGGAAAAACTAATTGGCTAAATGCTTTAACATAACAAATTTTCCTTCCCCTCCATATTAATCTCTTATCTGATGCATGTTCTTAATCTAAGAACGTGACTGAAATATTTATATCTTTTAAGTTTTAGTGAGAATGAATCATCCAAGTATGCTCATGAAGTTCATCATCTTTTTTCATTTTGGTGATAATTTCCTTACATTATATTATTGCAATTGGTGGGCTAAATGTCTACGAATTTCTTATTTGGTTGTAAATCCTAGTTAAGTATTAGTCATGTATACGTCATGTGCACTTGGCTCTGCCTATTATCTTATGAATAAAACTTCTTGATTACCTATCAAAAGAATTATATGATTGCAATTGAATATGTGCTAGATTTTTAGGGGAAGCTTCACTTTTCCACAATTGACTTTTCAGGTGCTTGTCTGCATTTTATCAATAGTTGATGATACAAAGCTAATAACAAAGGTTGGATATTGTTTTTTCATTATTAGTTGTTGTGACATCTATTGCAATATCACTTTCAAATGGAGGCTCTTACTTAACTCTCTTGATTACAGGTTGTGATTCGTGAGCTTCAAAAGATTTTAAAGGAGCTTGTTTTTGATAAGGTTCTCTCTCTTCTGATGTACTTACATATGGTGCTAAATGATTTCAAAATATAGTTAACATCATATAATTGACAAGTATGGATGTTCTCCATGAGCATTTGTTTAATGTGGGCCCACACCCCTTTCTTATAAATAATAATGACCTATTTATCACTCAGGACTTAATTATTTATTGTGTGTAGTGTAGCGTGTTTGTCTATCAATTGCTTTTTACAATACTTGTAGAGCATCACTTAGAGATGGATCTGAATTACTAAGGGCTTCTTTTTTTATCATTTGTAAATTTTAGAATGGAAGGCGTCTGTTGCTGCAGCTACTTCATCCAGACTGTTCACGCTATTTCAGTCCTGATGATCTGAATTCTCTCAATTTATCAATTCCTTCTCTCAGTGCCAAGGTGATTTTGAAGCTCTTTATCTTTTTGAAGAACCATATGCGAATGGTGATGCAGCTATATTGGATCTAACTCTGTTTTGTTGCCACTGGCAGAGTGAGTCAGGAGCAAATTCTGAAGCAAAATCCTCAATGGTTGTAGAATCTAGTGACGAGGAGGCCAAGCATGAGACTGAAGTGACTGTTGCCGAGGGTAATACAAGTGTTTCTGGTGATGATCTTCACCTTGTTGAGGGAGGAAAAAAAGATCCTTTCTTAAGAAGGCAAGAACTGTTGGTCAATAGTGGTCTTGCCGAGGTTTGTTGCTTTACTTTCTGGATTCTTTAATAAAATTTCATTTTAATTTTACTTTTTGATGCATCATTCTATTATCTTCTTTCAATCAATAGAGATATTTTATAATGCTTTGTATATTATCATTGTCAATAATGATGATATTTTGAACATCTAACAATATACCTAAAGTTAGCTAAAAATACTTGTTAAAAGACTAACCTTGAGTGGAAAACTTGGATGCTGGAATGCTTGCAGGGTCTAATTGATCTATGTATCGAGAGTGCAGGAGAACTCCTTAGATCAAATGTTGGCAAAGAAGTCTTATATGAGGTAAAAAATATGTTTACTAGAGTTATTATGTTAATATAGTTCGATGGTTGTCTAATTCTTCCCAATGTACATTAATGAATCCCCATTTTATCAAGATAAAAATGTCCCCAATCTTAATCAGTTGTTATTGTGTTTATTAACTTGTATAATTCCTATCAGATACTGTTTCCTCACCGGATCCGTACGTCTTTCTGAAAATTAGACATGATGAAATTTTTATGATGGCAATATGATTCTTCAAAATCACAAGTTGGTTCTTGAAATAAGCTACCCTTTCTAAATTCTTATCCTATATTGCCTCGAGTGATTGTTGGTCATACATGCAGGTTGCAACCGGAGGTTCTGGTGGCATTCTCCGCCCAACTTTGGACGACAAGTTGAATGCCCTTCACGAAGAAATAGCATCTCTTGCAGCAACGGCATCAGGAGAATCAGAAGAGGAGCACGTTCTAAACAATTTCCATTCCTCACGGACAATTAGAAAACTCATCTTGGACTGCCCCAGATTTGCTCGTACTTTATGGAAGAAAGCTCTGAAAGGGAAGAGTGAGTTGTGGGCCCAAGGTCACAGGTTAGGCTTCACAGTCTTTCAAATCTAATTCATTGAACCAGCAAAAAACAAGATGATTTCTGATATATTTGGGGCCTTTTTTTTTTTTTTTTTTAATGGCAGTTGTAAGGTAATTTGTGCATTCTTGGAATCCTCTGATTCTAAAGTACGTGAATTGGCAAAAAAAGAGCTGCAGCCTTTGATAGATGGTGGCATTATCAAAATCCCTGAGACCAAGCAGGCAGTCAGCAAATGAGGCTTAATACCAGTCATGGTGGACCAACAGTGTTTAATCAAGGGAGTGGACATGAGATCCGGCTCATTGCTGCCTGATTCCGCATTCGTATGCAAGTTGAGTCATCTAGGGATTTCATGTAATTTAAAAGAGTACCTTGAAGAATTCTTTGGTCTGACAAAGTCTCTTACAGGCAAAAAAAATGAAATTTTGTATGGAGTGTCTCCTGTCATATAATCAGGATGAAAAGATTTAAAGTATAAAAAACAGCAAAATTCCTCTACATCAGTATCAGAAGAGCTACTGATGTTTTTAAGCTTTTTCTTACAAAGCTTTGCCTGTATCATTTTGATGTTGAAGAGATGTTTGATTCTGATATTTAGTATGTTCTTGGTGATTTAGCATTTCCATCCCATTCCCCATAATTTTTCCTAAAATTTACCTAAAAATCACCGTTCCTATAATTTTCTCCTAAATTTTAATTATCTTTAAAAAATCTCCTACATCTCATTGCCTATCATTTTTCTATTATATTAAAATAATATTCTTCTGTTCTTTCTTTATTACTTTTTTCTCTAACTTTCATTTCCATTCTTAACAATTAACTATTTTGTCTTTTTCCTCTATCGAGTATTTCTAGCTTTAGCTCAAAATCATTATAACACGAAAATTATTTTTTATCCCAATACACATATGTTAGTGAAATTAATACAAATAATAAATATTCGTATTTTTCCATCGATTTTTATTTTGTAGCTTATTAAATACAAAATTGGAAATACTTGTGAATTATATTGAAATGAAAGTTAATTGAAGGTAATAATAATTATAATATCTAAAGCAATGCTCGTATACTGGGTCTAAAAGTTTATTACATGCCTCTAAGCTCAAAATTTTTTCAAAGTAAATTCAAACAAATAACCACAATATCGAAATAAGAATAATGAAACTAGTTTTCTCCAGTTTTCGCTTATGCTTCTCTAAATCAATTTCAACTCGATGTTTATTGGTTTGAACGTCCATTGAGGCTTGTATTTTATGAAGTTTGGCCTTTAATTGGTTAATTGTCTTCTGTCCATATAATGATATTTTGGGTCATTCCAACAAAAAACCCGCAAGTCTGCCCAGCCTATACAATTGACAAGTAATAAAATTTGTAAGCACCAATATCCAAGCTACAACTATAAAACCGAAATTAGACCCAACAAAATTACCTTATAGTTTTAGCAACTGAAAATCGCTGCCCCTCATTTTCCTCAGTATGAGCAGTTCGTCGACATACTTTAATACCACAATAACATACTGGGTATTTCATTATGAAGATTGTTTGCTGATCGTGACATATTGGCAGTGCTACTATTTGACCCAGGCATTGGGTAGTATTATTTTTTGTCTTGCTTCAAGTTTGTAGACAAATAGTGAGCATTTCCATTCAAGTTTATTCACTTATTTTGGTAGGCAGCTCAAGAACTAAATGGTAACATATAGAAAATTTTCCACACTGATCTTGAATGGTTGCAACAACCTGTTGCCACTACTTATACACTTGGCTTTGTCATCATCACAATTGAGGTTGTTAGAGAAGGAAACACCAACAACAACCATTCTTAGCTCCAAAAAAAAAATACAACATCAATGCATTTAAATGGCCAAAGAAAATGTCTTTTATTAGGCTCAGAATGGTTTTATTATTTACGTCATGTGTGAGACAGGAGCACAACTAAGAAAATGACTGCAAAACCAAAAAACCACGGTTGACTTTTTTGAAAACAATCACAAAGTAGTTGATGGCTATCTGGATTACCCTGCCACTTTCATTAGTGTAACAGTCCGCTAGAAATTCAATAGTAGAATTTCTATAGACTTGAGGAACCTCGTGAAAACTTCGTAAGTTTTCACAAATCGACTAATCGCAAAGGTTTTAGCCTGTCAACATAATCAATGTTATCACTCGCTGTGGTGCTAGAAATGCGATTTTAATTGTTTGAAGTAGTTAGAAGTGTTAGAATACGTTATAGTCTACACCACTAGACTCAATTGAATATTTAAGATTTTATGGCTCAATAACTCATTGTCATAATTTCGGACGAAATGGTTGTTCGAAACTGTGAATTTATTTATAGGGACACTTCAGGGTTGAGCTTTAGTAAACGGTTTTCACTCTAGGTTAATATGAATATTTATGATTTTTCAGTACTAAGTTTATTATGCATTTTTCTGGAGTGAATAGTAACCTCAATAAACGTACTAAGTGTAGTGTACTTGGCAAGATCTTAGCCACACATAGTGAATAGTATTAGATACTTGGCATAAAGAGGAACCATTAGATGGATTTGTGAAGGAAATCAAGGTGTAAGATCATGCCACCTAAGCAAAACCTTTTTCATCTGATCAACCAAATTGAGTCAAATCAAAAAGGGTTTCAACCCTAGTGAAACCCTAAATGGTTGGAATCCAATTGAAACCCCAAAAGCTTGGTTGAAACCGAAACCCTAAACGGTTTCCCCAAACCCTAAATTGGTCTTCAAACCCTTTTTCGATCCAATTTCTAACATTGTGTTTAATCACTTGATTAAATCACTTTCACATGCTATTAATTTCTCAAATCCTTGTTATGATATCATTATCCAACCTTTTAAACCTTGAAAATTTGTTTGAGTCAAGAAAAATTGAATTTGGGCTTGATAGTATCTCAAACCCTAACTAAACCTCATTTAAACCCCAAATTGAAGCCCACTTGGTTGGGGCCCACCAAGGCTCATGAATTTGGCCACCTTGGCAAGGCTTCTTGGAGAAGCTTCCTCCCCCACATGGCAGACCATTCACTGCCCATGGCTGCACCCAATAGTGCCTTGATGAGATGGAGAAACCCACCCCATCAACCTCCATACCTCACAGCTTCTGCATGCTATTCTCTCCCTCCACTATTCTCCACTTTATGTCACATATCTACCTCCAATCAATGGTCATTCAGGTCCATATCTTCCCTCTACAGAATTTTTGAGTCGTGCAAGTCACACTTACTTCCCTTTCATCACTTCTTCAACCCGTTCTTAGAGAGAAACCCAAAAGAGTTCTCTCGGGCAGATTTCTGTGTGTTTTTGCGTAGAGATTTTCGACCCTCTGTAAATATTTTCACACGATGACTATTTTATAAAAGTTGTTCCTCTTTGAGTATAGTTTCCGTAGATATATTATTAGTATCATTCCATGGTCATTTGGTCATTCAAAAGTATTTTTAACCATGGAAAGGTCATTCTGGGCGTGAAACTAAAGAGTATGTTATGTTTTGGAGTTTTTGACCAAGCTAATGGACATATCTTGGTCCGAAAATTTTATGGAGTGTTGTTAGCATGTTTTTAAGAGTTTTCATTGAGGTTTTTTTGCATGAATAAAGGTTTTGATGATAGATTTTCTTAGATCTAGAAACTTGAAAACTGGAAGTGGAAAAACAGTTTTTATTTGAAGAAAATTTGAATATTTCGTGGTTTGATCTTACTCTAAAGGTTTTGATATTTTTATATGATGATCCTAAGTCTCTTATTTTCATGTTAGGATGTTATTTTGGAGATATTTAGCATTAGTTTCAAAGATATGATTTTTCGATGCAAGAGAATTTTAGTTAGACCTAAGATTTGATGTTTTTGGGTTAGATCCATGTTTTATTGAGTTTTAGCCATGTGATTTTAATTTTGATGGTTGGATATTCTTTAGGACACATTTTTAAACCATGTGATGCTTTATTTCAAAGATCTCACCTTCTTAAGCCATTGATCAAGAGATTTATCAAAGCTAGTTAAGGAAAAAGTTTCTGTTTTTGGACTAAGTGTAAAATCAAAAACTCCAAGTGTTATTTTGTGATTTTGGTGACTTTAGTTTGATGATTTAAAGCATGGTTTATCTTAGAATTATGTTATGAATATGTTAGAAGTAAGATTTGATTTTTGGAATTCTTGGAGATGTTTTGATTTAGGGTCAAAACTTTTGATTCAAGTGTTTGGATTTTTTTACAAAAAGTTTGGTGTTGATTATAAGTCTTTTCTAAATGGATGTTTTAAGCATGGTTTTAAACTTAGGATAGGAAGATCCTTGTTGCAAAATTTTGGTTTAAGCAAGAGTTTTGAAGTTGGAAGGAATTGCAACAAAAATAAAAGAAATGGCCTATGGATGTTTCGGCCATAGTGTGTTTTCCATAGTTGTGTTGTGTTTTAAATTTTTCTGAGTTGATATTTGAGTTTATGATAAAATTTACATGATGAATGTAAATTTTGAAAATTTTTGGAATTAGGATGTGAAATCCTTAAGTTAGGGGTAAAATAGTCACTTTCCCACATGTAAAGGGTAAAATGATAATTTTACTCTAAGTTATCTCTTTTACACATTTCTAATTGCTAGTAATTAAATTTCTAACTTTTAGAATATCCTCTTACAGCTCCTCGTGTTTCGCGCTTTATTTTCATTGAACGCGACAAACGAGATAAGTTAACTCTTAACTTATTATCAGTTTTTTTGTGTATGTGTAATGGGTAAGGGAAATTATATTTTATGTTTGTATATTGTTATATATGCCATGCCATGTTATCACATGTTCATCTGTTACATGAATTATTCTGTTATGGAATATTTATCTGTTACACAATCTATTCTGTTATATATTGTTATATGTTACAAGTATGCCATATGTTACATGTATGTCCTATCATGTAATATTCACCATTGCAAGTATGTCATGTTAAGTAAAGAAGTCAGATCAAGTTTATGTTAAGTCAAGTTTTAGATCACGTTCAAGTTAAGTTATTCATGTCAATTACGACCCTAAGTGCTATGATGGGGTAATATCCTAGTGGAACTCCTTTGTTCACGCTGGAGTGTCTAAATAGGTGTGAAATTCCCTGGTTTGATGAAGTACAGTCAACAGGTTGCGAATGGGGCCTAATTAGCTGGTCACCGGACCGCGCCAGGCACTAACGTCGATGGTGCCATATTTTATTTTACATGTATTCATGGGGCCACAACAACTGTGGAGCATGAAGTATGGGCCACAACAACTGTGGAGCATACACTACGTGTGACACAGCAATTGTGACACGTAGAATACGTGGGGCCACAACAACTATGGAGTACGTATTAACGCATTCACAGTTAGTGTAGATACCTGTGTTGTGATGCGGTAATTGGCATGGACACACGGCTCTAGAGGACCCGTGTAGCACCCATATGGCCACGTTATTAATTAAGTCTATTGAATAAGATTCCAATTCATGTCAAGAAGTTAAGAATAAGCAATCATGGTAACCCTATAAGATAAGAATAAGTTTAAGATCAAGTCTACGTTAAGACAAGTTTCAAATCAAATTCATGTTATGTTATGTTATGCTCACGTACAAGTTATGTTCATGTTCACGTTAAGTTTCAAGTTCATATTCATATCATGTTACGTTCATGTTTATGATATGTTCAAGCTCACGTTCATGTTATATTATGTTCATGTTCATGTTATGTTTCAAGTTCATGTTTTTGTCATGTTATGTTCACGTACATGTTATTTTCAAGTTCACGTTCATGTTATGTTATGTTCACGTTCACATTATGTCTCAAGTTCACGTTTATGTCATGTTATGCTCAGGTTTTTGTTAAGTTCAAGGTCATATTTATGTTATGCATGTTCACGTTCATACTATATTTCAAGTCCATGTTATGTTTCAAGTTTCACGTTCATGTTATATTGCTAGTCCATGTTATGTTTTAAGCTCAAGTTCATATCATGTTAAGTCAAGTTCAGTTCATATTTAAGTTCAGGTTATGTCATGTTATATGTCAAGTTATGTTATGCTTACTTACGACTTTAATTATGCATTTATGATTTTACTGCCATACATGCATCATTAACCTGTGTGGGAGTTTCTTGTTAACTTACTGAGATTTGTAATCAAATCTCACCGTGGTAGTCCCAACTACCATTCCCTCCGAATGGTAGGCGATATGTCAGGATCAGAGCAGGGAGCGGACTTTAGTAGATTGAAGGAGGTTGACTAGACGCCGCAAACACGACGCGGAGCTTATAGCTTCCATAGTTAGTTTTTGAATAGTATTCTGGCCTCGTTAGCCGAGTTACTCAACGAACTTCCTCAATAGTGTATTTTGGTAATGTAAATATGGAGTCTGGTCTCCCATGTTTTTGAGGTTACAGTCTTCTAAGACTCATACTGAAATCGTGGATGTTTATTTTGTTAAGTATGCTTGGATTACGATTTAACTATTTGGAATATTATAAGTTTGGTGTATAGTATTGCTCAAAAAAACAAAAACAAAATTATTCGCTGCAAATATTGCATAATGTTAGATACATGTTAGGAACATTGCATCTTATATGTCATGAACGAGGGCAGGTAACCACGTGTTGCATGTCCCGAAACTTCAGATGTCCGTTCGATCCCAAGCGAAATCTGGGGGAGTCACAATTAGAGCCCCATTAAAAATACTTGTGAATTAATCCCCTCCCATTGAGTCATTTGAATCATCATCACAACATTATACAGACCTAAATCAGTACCAAACAACCCCTTCATGAATGCATACAAAGACATTGGGTAGAAATCAATATAACATAAATAAATTTAGTCCAGACTAGGTAATTGAAACAAATAGCAACTAAGTCCATTGTAACAATAGAAGAAATACCATCAATACAATTAACTTTGACATTGAATAATAATTAATAATGATAAGTAATGATACCATAAACAAACTGATGCATATACTTGATGTGTTAATATTTTATGCATATGCTTATGGGTCATGTGAAGAACCTGTTCAAATAAGATATATAAACCCCACCTTTGAAATGACTAAACTTGCTATCCAAAGATGTACTCAAAATGACCAACTTTCAAGATCATGCCAAGGTGCAAGATATAAAATGCAATCAAAACAGCTCCTTCGTCACAATGAAAGGTATCGAGAAGCAGGTTTTGTGAATAACCAATAGGCCCTTTGATACAAACAATCAATCGAAATGTCAATCTGAACAAAATACCAACCCCAAAATCACAAACAAGCTCACGAAATGGCAAGGTCCCAATTTCAAAAATCCATTATAAACAGACGCACATTGAAATGCCAAACCCTAGAGCACAAATGAAATGATCAAATATCACAAGCAAAGATTTCAGAGATCAAAGTTAGAGCTAAAGGAAAGGAAAAAAAATCTCAAGAAATATGTATAAGAGATTCAGCCACAGGAGCCCAAAAATCGTGCAGTAGAGATGACAAAATTCAACCATGGGAGGGGGTTTCAATAATAAAAATCGAAACAAGAGTAAGAAATACTTACATATATTCACTTCGATGAAGAGAAACCACGGTTAATGGTGACTATGTTGTGAGAAAGGGAAATGTCGAAGAGGGCAACAAAGAGTGGAGAGAGAGGGAACACACGGAACCAACAATTGAGAGTCACTTAAGAGATGTACAGTGGTATATAGGGAGCCACTGCTTCTCCTCTATAGCAAAATCCTAAAATAGGGAATGGGATGAGAGTGAATTTCTCAGCTCCTCCCTAAATTTTTCTATATAATTTGTGAATAACAGTGAAATAGGACACCGGATATGAATGCTTTTACAACAAGTGTTATCCAGTATTCTCCAAGAAGTATCCTGGCAATTTTATTCGAAGACAAATGATACTTGCGATTGTGAGTGTGCAAGTATTATTCAATCACTTTAAAAAGAGTGAATAAATACGAATTCAGATAAAAAGAAAATTAATTTTTTTAATAGTGGATCTCACTCTCTTTCAAGGCGACTGCACGGCGCTTACACATTTCATAATTATATATAGCATTACTCTAATTCGAAACATAATACTAAAATTCGAAACAGAATACTAAAAGATCTCCTCCTCATGACAGTCAGAAATGCTAAAGCCACACATGGTTCAATCTCGACCGGGGTTTTTCTTTTTTCTTTTTATAATTATTTTTACTTAGTGATTAAAAAATATTTTTTAATGATGTTATGAATTTAAAATATATATATTTAAAAGCATTAAAAAGACACATGAAAAAAAGCCAAAAAGAAAAAAAAAATGCACTGTCGAGGATCCCCCATGTAGAGCCACTCCAAGACAGTAGCTCCATCGCATTGTGTCTTGTCAGTGCAACGCTTTCTAACAGGCTTCGAGGATTCATAACAGGAATCCTTAGGCCCCACTCATCGTCATAAACTTGAGGATGTTAAAAATTTACACAGAGACTTCTTTTTCTTCGCAGTAGACGTGCATTTAAGATACCGTGACGTATAATTTCTATACAATAATAATTAGACATCAATACATTCGGTAAAAGATTTACCCACATTCGCTCTCTGTTTTGTCATATAAAGAGTTGAAAAGTAAATGAATATAAATAATTAAAATTCGTATACAACATTGAGGAGGCCCTCCCTTCCATGGGTAAAAAATGGCAGGGATCTTCACTAATCTTGCAAGTTATACCTAATGAAAAACTTGAGAAGACGCATAATACTCACTCTCGTTGAACACAGGTCTTAAATCTTCTTTGCACATGAAATCAAGGGGGAATGAAACGAGGTGCCCCCTCACAGCCGCTAATCTCTCCATGGGATCGGTTTTCTCGATATCTCCCTCATGATACGATTCTAACTTCTCTGGGGCTATTCCTAAATCAATAGTAGAATGGCCGAGTCTCTCCTTCCAAACGGCCATGGTTTGTCTAAGTGCAGCTCTGCGAAGGGTTGAAATCTAGTTGTCAGCACATAGAGGAAGGAAAGGGGATAGAGAGAGAAAGAATTAAGAATTGCATTATACCTTGTATGTATAAGATCGTTAGGTATGCAAGCGAAGACATCTTGGTAAATTGCAGTATTTGTCTGTCAAACATATCACCGATAAATGGTTATTAATTAAAAAACAAAAGGCATCAGAGAAATTCTAAACCTCAGCCAAACTCTAATGCCAAGGATATGTGTGTGCCTGCGCCCCAATTGACCGAATATAATCAGCATGTAAGAGTTTATTACCTTTTTTTTTTTTAATCCTTTCTTGCTTTTTTGGTTATTCATATAAACTTGGCACTTCAAATACATTCTAACGTTTTGTATATTATATCTTGTAGCTTTCTCACCTTTGCAGTTGCCATCCAAATATCCTTGTAAGTTGAATCAGCTACAGGGTCAATTATTTGATCAATCTAGCAAAATAAATATAGAGGACCGAGATCAGCTAACTTAATATTTTCAAAGAGAGAATGTATTCATTGACTATTGCACTGGAAAAAAATGAAAGCAATTAGATTCACCAACCTCTCCTGAGCGAAGGCCAAGGTGTTCAGACCACAGTGACAAACGAAGCGTAAGAGAGAATTTTCCAGCCTTCCATGGTTTTCCTCCCATGAATGAATTGACTGCCTCTTTGTCCTCAATAAGAACACCAATCTGAGACAAATTTTCGCAACAATCAAGGGGAAGCTAGTTTAGAAGTGATGCAACTAAAGATAAAAGAAGTGATACAACAAAAAATACTGATACCAATAGGTAGTAAACTTGAGAGAAATTTTTCTTCAACAATAAGTGAAGGATGGCAGTTTTTTAATCTATTTTAGACACAAGGAAAGCAGTTTGGGTATAAGTGTACTTACTAATTGATTCTATTGATCAAATTACGCAATCGCTTAACAAGCTGTACAGGCTTCACAAAATAAATATCTAGCTTAGGCTATGTTTGGTTAGTAAGGTAATTTGAGATCACATCAGACTACCTCATTACTATTCACTACCTTCTTTTTATAAGTAAGAGGTAAATTTTATTGATACGAATGAAATAGGCATAGCCTGTGTACACAGGAGGTATACAAAAGAACACCTAAATACATTCTAGGATTGATAGATTAAGGATAGGAAGTCATGAACATTGTTTCCATTAAACACAATGGCTTAAAACCAAAGCAATAACATGCGTACAAAAAAATTCTGAAGCTCTGCCATTGTGCGCTCCCTATCTTCAATGCACCGAGCATTCCTTTCCGACTAAGTATACCACATAATGCACAATGGAATCATCTTCCACACTGCCGCCACTTGAGGACAGCCTTGAATCTCCTTCCAACAAGCCAGTAAATCAACCACCCTCAATGGCACTACCCAAGCAACATCGACTCTTCTAAAGATCTCATCCCACATCCTTGTCACCTCACAATTCAATAGTAAGTGATCCACTGATTCTCCATGCTTTTTACACAAATAGCACCAGTCCATCACAATGAGCCCCCTCTTCCTCAAGTTGTCTGTGGTCAAAACCTTCCCAAGAGCAGCAGTCCATATGAAAAAAGCTACTTCAGAAGGCACACGAGACCTCCAAATATTCTTCCACGGGAAAGGAACATTGCCTTGTGATGCCAATATTTTGTAATACAACTTGACTGTACACTTCTTGCTGCCCTTGGACCTCCACTGCATCCTATCCCCCTGTGCCGTAGTATTTCCCCTGGAGTATATCAATCTGAAAAATTCTGAATCGGTGTGCAATTCCCAATCATGAATATCCCTATTAAATAGGACATTCCACTGGTGAGAAACATGAGAAAATACACGCAGATCCGCCACAGAAGCATCCCCGTTAACTGCAATACAATAGAGAGCAGGAAAGGCCCTATCAAGAGTGTGATCTCCACTCCAAACATCATGCCACAACCTGATTCTGGTACCCTCTCCAGCCACAACAGATATGATTTCGAAACTCTGCCAACCCTCCTAATAAATTTCCATAAGCCCACGCCATACCCCCCACTTCATACCCCCTCTTAATAAATTTAATTAACTTTTACAGTTTCTCTTTTCCTCCTTTCTACGAGATTGCTCTCATGTAATTTTCTCATACCAGCCAAAAGTGATTTTCTCAGTCATGCCTATGTTTGGTCATTTATGATTATAATTTTTTTTAAGGGAAATCAATATAAAACTCAAAAGGTCCCAAATATATCACTTCGTTCTGCTTGAAGGACCGAATCCTGTTCCACAAGATCTTATCCTACGGTATAAACTATTTGACTCCTCCAGTCCTTCATTCCTATTACAAAAGATAGAAACACTCTCCCTTTTGGCAAACCAAAACGTGATTTCTTTAACAGATCATCTCTCCCGGTTCCAGGGTGTTGGGTTCAACATAGGACATCAGGCCATGTCTTTGGTGCAGAGATCCATCATTCTGCTCATGGTGATGGCTATGGTTCATGCTCCCAATGCATGTGCACAAGGTTTAGGACTCGATTGGCAGGTTGGACCACCGTTCAAAATGTGGACCGAAGTCATGGGCCACTACTAAGACCTTTTAAATTGGCGACGTGATCAGTATGCCTTATTCACAATCTAATTGTTTCTAATTTTTTAGACAGTTTTGGATAATTTGTAGTTTTGCAAGTATTGGTCTGTTTCTCTCTCTCTCTCTCTCTCTCACGGCAACACTTTTGCTTCTAGGATTGTTTAATTCGCTATTTACATGGATATTCATTAATAGATCTAATAATGTCCGAGTTTCACTGCATAATCAGTGGCTCTACTCTTTCTATTCCAGCGTGAGAGAAGAATTTTGTTTTGGGGTAGATGAGAAGAAAATACCAAGTATGAAAATTTTGTTATGGTTCCATTCTTTGCAAATGTTCTCAATAAATCTCAGTCTTAAGTGGCCGTGTTTGGATACTTAGAACCTGCCATGTATCATGATTCCCTTCATACTTATGTCCTTTCAGGTGTATGTGCATAGTAAAGTTATGATTGCTGATGATTGCGTAGCATTGATTGGATCAGCTAATATCAATGATAGGAGTTTACTTGGTTCAAGAGATTCAGAGGTACCGCTCCTGCTTGATGTCTCTTTATAGTTTTGTTTATTTTTTTTCCTGGCAATTCTGAAACCTAAAGCTGGAACATGTCAACCCGATCAAGAATCATGCTTTCCGCGCCACCCCTGCCCACCAACGCCCCCCCCCCCCCCCCCCCCCCCCCCCCCCCCCCCCCCCCCCCCCCCCCCCCCCCCCCCCAC